>NW_020870079.1:264718-272218 GCF_003789085.1 Penaeus vannamei | reverse complement strand
TTTTCTATATTAGGTGTATATTTTATTTTAGACTTAAAGGAGACGTTATGGTGTGGTTTAGGTGTTTAAGCACAGCCTAATTACAGTACGTTCGACGTAATTAACTCCTAATGACTTAGGCCGTAGGGTGGGAAATAATTTCAAATTGAAGTCATTAACATTCCGTAAATTTTTGCTCAATTTCGTACAATACATTTTACGAATCGAAGTTTAGCTTTAAACCCCAAACCAACCACCGAAGAAAATGGAAAACAGAATTGATATATTTAGCAAAACAACTAAAATGAAATTGATATATTTAGCAAAACAACTAAAATGAAATTGATATATTTAGCAAAACAACTAAAATGAAATTGATATATTAGCAAAACAACTAAAATGAAATTGATAGCAAAACAAATGAAATTGATATATTTAGCAAAACAACTAAAATGAAATTGATATATTTAGCAAAACAACTAAAAAATGAATTTATTGATATATAAGCAAAACAACTAAAATGAAATTGATATATTTAGCAAAACAACTAAAATGAATTGATATATTTAGCAAAACAACTAAAATGAAATTGATATATTAGCAAAACAACTAACAAAACAACTAAAATGAAATTGAAATTGATATATTTAGCAAAACAAAACAACTAAAATGAAATTGATATATTTAGCAAAACAACTAAAATGAAATTGATATATTCAGCAAAACAACTAAAATGAAATTGATATATTTAAAACAACTAAATGAAATTGATATTTTAGCAAAACAACTAAAATGAAATTGATATATTAGCAAAACAACTAAAATGAAATTGATATATTTAGCAAAACAACTAAAATGAAATTGATAGCAAAAAACTAAAAAATTGATATATTTAGCAAACAAACTAAAATGAAATTGATATATTTAGCAAAACAACTAAAATGAAATTGATATATTTAGCAAAACAACTAAAATGAAATTGATATATTTAGCAAAACAACTAAAATGAAATGATATATTTAGCAAAACAACTAAAATGAAATTGATATATTTAGCAAAACAACTAAAATGAAATTGATATATTTAGCAAAACAACTTCTAAACCGAAAACAGGAAAACAAAAGACAAGCGAGTTTTACCTTCGGCCAGGCGGCCCGGCACGCTTTCAAAGATTCCCTTAGCATGTGTGGGGTAATTGCTGTCATTAATACATTTTTCTTTAATTACTGCCTGACTGACTGCCGCATGGACGAGTCGGGCAGGCAAGCAGACAGACAGGTAGGAAGGAATAATCTATTTAGTCTCAGGTATATTTCGTGATGATGTCTCTTTCCTCCTCCTCTCCTCTTCTTCTCTTCCTTCCTCCTTCCCCCTGCCTCCTTCTCTGCGTCCCCCTTCCTCCTCCTCCTCTCTCCAACCTGCTTCCACCTCTCCTTCCCCCCCCCCCCTTCTACGTGTCCTTCCTACCCCCAGTTCTTCCTTCTGGTCCCTTTTCTCCCTTTATTCTTTTCTTTTTCCTTTTTCATCCCTGCTTCTCTTCCCTCTTTCTCAATTTCCCGCTGCCTACTTTTCCTTCTCTCACCTCCTCTCCACCCTCTCTTATTCCGCTGTTGCTCCTCTTCTCTCCTCCTTCTCTTCCTCCTCTTCCACCTCCTCTCACTTCTCCTCCTCTTCTTCCTCCTCCTCTCCCCATCTCCCTCTCTCTCTCTCCCCCATCTCCTCACCCCTCTCCCCCTCCCCCTCCACTAATCCAATCTCCCACCCAACTTCCTCCCCTCCCCTCCTCACCCCTCCCACCCCATCCTATAAAAATCATCGAAAAATCAACCTCCCAAGTTGAAAAAAAAATAAAAAAGAGCTTAAACCCCCCCCACACCCCCTCTAAAAGAAAGAAAAAAAATATAAAGTTAAAAGTTAAACATAAACTTTCTAAGCTCCAGAACACACACAAATACACACGCACGCTCCTATAAGGATGAGCAGGGGGGGGGGGCTTTTCAAATCCCCCTCCCCTCCCCGTCATGCCCCTTACCCCCCCACCCCCTTTGTCAGCATGCCCCCCCTGTCCCACCTCACCCCCTGCGCCCCTGCCATGATCCGTTCAGAAAAGGACGAAAAATATTTTTAAAAATCAAGTTTGGTCGGTTGGTAGAAGGAAAAGGAGGAGTGGAAGAAGCTGATGGAAGAGGAGAGGAGGAGGAGAAGAGGAGAGGAGGAAGAGGAGAGGAGCAGGAGGAGGAGGAGGAGGAAGAAGAAGAATGAGGTGGAGGAGGAGGAAAGGGAGGAGGAAGGGGAAGTGCAGGAGGAGGAAGAGGAGCAGGAGGAGGAGGAGGAAGAAGGAGGGAGGGGAAGCGGAGGAGGAGGAAGGGAAGGAATTGTAGTAATAGTAGTAGGAGTAGTAGTAGGAAAAGGTTTGAATGAGGAAGAGTAAAGAAAGAGAGGAGGAAAAGGAAAGGTCGATTTTGATAAATACAGCAAATGCGCTAGGTCGACAGGGAGAGACTAAAGGAGGAACAGCAGGAGGAAGAAAAAGAGAAGGAGGAAGAGAAAGAAAGCTAATGAGGAAAGGAGAAGACGTACGAGAACAGGAATAAGAAGAAAAAGGAGAGAAAATAGTAGAAGGAGAAAAAGAAGAAGAAGAAGAGGAAGAAAGAGAGAGAGAGGATAGGAGAGGTAGAAGAAGAGGAAGAGTTGACCAAAGAGGAGAGAAATGGGGAAAGGAGAAGGAGAAGGAGGAAAAAGGAAAATAGAGAAGAGAAGAAGGAAAATCATAGAACGAAGGAGAAGAAGAAGGAAGAAGAAAAGAAATACGGGAATTGAAGTAGAGCCAAGTGAACTTTTCAAAATCCCACCATGATCCGTCAAAAGAAAAATAAAGAAAAATAAATATATCAATAATATAGATAAATAAATAATAAAAAATAAATAAATAAATAAATAAAAAATAATAAATGAATGAATAATGAATAATAAATAAATAATAAAATTCAGAATGTTGGGATGTTAGGTCGACAAGCAGAGTGGAGGAGGAGGGAGAGGAGGAAGATGGAAAGGGGGAAAGAGAGGAGGGAAAGAAGTATGGGGAGGAGGTGGGGGAAGAGGAGGAGGAGAATAAATGGAAGAGTAGGGGGAGGACACGAAAAAGAGAGTGGAGAAGGAGAAGAAGAGGAAGAAGAAGAAGAAAAGATGGTGGTAGTGAACAAGAAAAGATATAGAAGGAATATAAAGAGTAGAAAAAGAAAGGTAGGAGGAGCAGAAGAAGGAGGAAAAAGGAAAAGGAAAAGATGAAAGAAGGGGCGAGAATGAGGGAGATGGAACAGGGGAACAGAGGGATAGAGAAACAAGGTTATAGAGATACATAGGAACAAAGTAACAGAACACACGAACAGACCAACAGCAGAAACCAGGAACAAGGGAACAAGATAACACGAGAACAAGAGAACAGGAGAACACATGGAACAAGAGAACAGGAGAACACAGGAAAAGGGAACAAGATAAAACGAGAACAGGAGAACACATGGAAAAAGAGAACAGGAGAACACACGGAACAAGAGAACAAAAGAACACATGACCAAAGCAATAGGGAACAAGATAACACGTGAACAAGAGAACAGGAGAACACAGGAACAAAGCAACAGGAAATCACAAGAACACAGGACCAAGGCAACAGGGAACAGGAGAACACATGGAACAAGAGAATATGGCAGGAACACAAGAAAGGCACAGGGAACCAAGATTAACACGGGGAACAAGAGAACAGGAGAACACATGGAACAAGAGAATAGGAGAACACAGGACCAAGGCAACAGGGAACAAGAGAACAGGAGAAACAAGGACTAAGCAAGCAGGAAATCAAAGAACACAGGACCAAGGCAACAGGGAACAAGAGAACAAGCGACACATGGAACAAGAGAATACGGAGACACAGGAGCCAAGGCAAGGGGAACAGGGGAACAAGGAGAACACATGGAACAAGAGAACAGAGAACACCAGACCAAAGCAACAAGGAACAAACAGGAAATCACAGGAACAAGGGAACACCGGAAACATCGGAACAGGGGACAGGGGACACAAGAACACATGGAACAAGGAAAAGGAGAACACAGGACCAAGGCAACGGAACATCGGAACATCGGAACAGGGGAACAGGAGAACACATGGAACAAGAGAACAAGAGAACATGAGAACACAGAGAACCAAAGCAACAGGAACAGGAGAAATCACAAGAACACAGGAACAGGGGAACACCGGAACATCGGAACAGGGGAACGGGGGCGAGGAGTGACACGGGTGACAGGCGGGCGGGAGACTCGCTGATATTACCTCCGGTTGAGTGACGGCCTCGCGACCTCCGGCGCCGCCTCCGCTATTCATGAGATGCAGAGACTCGCGCGGGGTGTAGGGGGGGGGGGCGAGGGGGGGGAGAGGAAGGAGGAGGAAGGAGGAAGGGGGTAGGAGGTGGAGGGAAATGGGGAGGAGGAGGGAGAGGAGAGGAAGGAGGAAGGAGGAGGGAGGAGGGTTGGCGGAGGGGGGGTAGGAGGAAGGAAGGAGAGGGAGGAGGGTGGGGGGAAGAGGAAGGTAGGAGGGAAGGAGGAAGGAGGAGGTGGAAGGGAGAGGAGGTAGGAGGTGGGAAAGGAAGAAGAGGAGGAGGAGGGAAGGAGGAAGGGTGGTAGGAGGGAAATGGGAGGAGGAGGAGGAAGGGTGGTAGGAGGAGGGAGGAGGTGGAGGAGGAAGGAGGAGGGAGGGAGGAACGAGGGGGAAGGGTAACGAGGAAGGGGGAGGGGGTAGGAAATGGGGAATGGAGGAGGAAAGTATGGAAGAGGGAGGGAGGGAGAGATGTAAGGGGGGGGGCGTAGGGGGGGGAGGAGAGGGAGGAAGGAGGAAGGAAGGAGGAGGAAGGGAGAGAGAAGGAGGAAGGGTGGTAGGAGAAGGGAAGTGAGGAATGTAGGGGGCGGGAGGCGTAGGGGAGGAAGGAGGAGGGAAAGAGGAAGGAGGAAAGAGGAGGGAGAGGAGGAAGGAGGAAGGGTAGTAGTAGAGGAGGAAATGTAGGGGGCGGGAGGCGTAGGGGAGGAGGAAAGAGGAAGAGGAAGGGGAGGGGGTAGGAAATGGGAAGGAGTAGGAGAAGGAAAGTGAGGAATATAGGGGACGGGAGGCGTAGGGGAGGAGGAAGGAGGAGATAGGAAATGGGAAGGAGGAAGGGTGGCAGGAGGGAAATGGGGAGGAGGAGGAAAGTATGGAAGAGGGAGGGAGGGAGGAGGGATGTAGGGGGCGGGGGGCGATGGGGAGAGGAAGGAGGAGGAAAAGGAAGGGGAAGGGGGTAGGAGGAGGGAGAGAAGGAAGGAGGAAAGACGAGGAGAGGAAGAGGGGGTAGGAGCAAAGAGGAAGGATGGAAGGATGTAGGGGACGGGAGGCGGAGGGGAGGAGGAAGGAGGAAAGGGGTAGGAAGGAGGGAGGAGGAGGAGGAAGGGGATTGGAGGGAAATGGGAGGGGGAAAGTATGGAAGACGGAGGGGGGGAAGGGATGTACGGGACGGAGCGAAAAGGAGGAAGGAGGAGGGGGGAAGGGGTAGGAAAAAAGGAAGGGGGGGTAGGAGGGAAATTGAAGAAGAAGAGGAGGAAGGATAAATAAGAAGGGGGGTAGGAAATGAGAGGGAGGAGAAGGCGGGAGGAAGGAGAAGGAAGTGAGGAAGAGAGAGGGATGTAGGGACGGGAGGCGGTGGGGAGGACGGAAGAGGGGGAAGGAGGAAGGGAAAGGAAGGAGGAGGAGGGGGTATGGGAAGGAAAGGACTGGGAAGAAGGGGAGGAAGAAAGAAAAGGAAGGGGAAGATAGGTAGGAAATGGTAAGGAGGAGGAGGAAGAGGAAGGGGAAGGGAGGAGGTAGGAAATGGTAAGGAGGAGAAGAGGAATGGGGGTAGGAGGGAAATGGGAGGAAAATGGATAAGAGGGAGGAGGGATAGGGAATAGGAAGGAGGAACGAGGAAGGGATGTAGGGGCGGGATGCGAAGAGGAAGAGGAACGAGGAGGAAGAAGGAGGAGGAGGAGGAGGAGGAAAGGGGTAGTAAGGAAATGTGAGGGGGAGGAAAGTATGGAAGAGGGAAGGAGGGAGGGATGTAGGGGACGGGATGCAAAGGGGAGGAGGGGGGGGAAGGGGGTAGGAGGAGGAAGGGGGTAAGTAGACGAGAAGGATAGTGAGGAAAACGGAGGGAGGGATGTAGGGGGAAGGTTATGCGAAGGGGGGAGGAAGAAGAAGGGGGTAGGAAGGAATTGGGAAGAAAATGAGGAAGAGAGAAGGAGGATAGGAAACAAGGAGGAGGAGGAAGAGGAAAGTGAGAAGAGGGAGGGAGGGATACAAGGGGGCGGATGCGAAAGGGAGGAGGAGGAAAATTAAGAAGTGGAGATAGGAAGGAAATAGGAAGGAGGGGAAAGAGGAAGAAAGAAAGGTGACAAGAGGAAAATGGTAGGAAGGAGGATAAGGCAAATTAAGGAAGGGGGGGGGGGGGTAGGAAAGAAATGAGAGAGAGACGGAGGAGAAAAAAAAACAGGAAGAAAGGATGAAGAAGCGGAAAATGGATAGAAGAGAAATCGGATGAAAAAGGAAGAGGAGAAAATGAAAGAGAAAGAATGAGGAGGAGCAAGCGAAGGGAGATAAATGAGGAATAGAAAGATAGAGAAGAGTGGGATGGAGAAAGGAAGTAGAAGGAAATTTTAAAAATGAAAGAGAGAGAGAAAGAGAGAGAGAGAGAGAGAGAGAGAGAGAGAGAGAGAGAGAGAGAGAGAGAGAGAGGAGAGAGACGAGAGAGAGAGAGAGAGAGAGAGAGAGAGAGAGGGAGGGAGGAGGAGAGAGAGAGAAGAAGAGAGAGAGAGAGAGAGAGAGAGAGAGAGAGAAGAGAGGGAGAGAGAGAGAGAGAGAGGAGGAGAAGGGAGGGAGAGAGAGAGAGAGAGAGAGAGAGAGAGAGAGAGAGGGAGAGAGAGAAGAGAGAGAGAGAGAGAGAGAGAAGAGAGAGAGAGAGAGAGAAGGGGAGAGAGAGAGAGAGAGAGGGAAGAGAGAGAGAGAGAGAAAAGGAAAGAGAAAAGGGAGAGAAAATGGTGAGGAAAGAAGAGAAGAATGAAGGAAATAAAAGATCAGTAGGATATGAATAAGAGAGGAAGGAGGAAGAAGAAGAGAGATAGGAGGGAAATTGGGTGAGGAAATAAGAAGAGAAAGAATGAAGGAAATAAAAGATCAGTAGGATATGAATAAGAAGAGGAAGGAGGAAGAAGAAGAGAGATAGGAGAGAAATGGGAGGAAGATATATGAAGAAGAAAGATGAGGAAGAGGGAGAAGAACAGAAAGGAAATGCAAGGAAGGAGATGAAAGAGAGAGGATGAAATCTAAAAAAATGAGGGATGCGATGCGAAAGGTGGAAGAAGAGGAAGAAGGAGAAAGGTGAAGGAGAGGTAAAGAGATGGAAAGAAAATGGGAGAAGAGAAAGAGGAAAGAGAAAGCGGGGAGTTGGTTGTTAATGGAAGGAAGAAAGAAGAG
>NW_020870079.1:252218-254718 GCF_003789085.1 Penaeus vannamei | reverse complement strand
AAGAGAGAGAGAGAAGAAACGAAAAGACAAGCATATTTTTTTTTGAAGTCGGAAAAAGAAAACACAGAAAAAAGACAAACCAAAGAGAGAGACAGAGAAAGAGAGCGAGAATTACACACGACCGCCTTATCCTGCACGTGTAAATTATTCAAAACATTAAATTCTCATCAACCAACTTTTCCCGCCCTTTTGAACTTGGCGCGATGTCTGCTGAGAGTTCGTGTGTGCTTGAAATATAGCAATTATTTGTTTCATCATATTTTTTCTCTGGTTTTTCTGTCTTCTGTCTTACATTTTCTTTTTTCTTTACCTTCTCAGTTTATTTTTTTCCTCTTCTTTTTCGTCTGTCTTTTTGTCATCTATCTTTAATTTTCTTTTTTCTCTACCTTTTCTTCTTAATCTTCTTTTTCCTTTTCTTCTTCTTCATCATGTTTGTCTTAAATTTTTATTTTATTTCTTAACCATCTTTTTCCTCCTATTTTTCTTCTTCAAATTTTTCTTATAATGTTCTTGATATTTCAGTTATCTTTGACTTCGTGTTACATATTCTTCATATTTTCATGGTAGTGGTATGACTATCTATTTTCTTTCCACTATTTCGTCTCGCAGTATTTATTTCATTTTATTTCATCTACTTATTTATTCATTCTTTGCCCGTTTCAGTAGGTTTTTCTTCTGTCTGTCTTCTATCTTCTTTCTGTCTATCTGTCATGTATTTTTTATTTTATTTTCTTCTTTGTCTTTTCTTCTTTTTTCTCCTCGCGTTTTTTTTTTATCATTTTCTCTCCGTCTTCTTCATCTTCTTTTCCCTTTTCTTCTTATTCCTCTTCCTACTTTTCCTCCCTTCCTCCTCTTTTTCGTCCACCTCTCCTTCTTTCCTCTCTTCTTCCCCTTTATTTCATCTTCCTCCTTTTTCCTCTGCCTCTTCCTTTTCCTTATTGTTATCATCCTCATAATTATTATCATTACAGGTATTATCATTATCACTATTATCATTGCTGTTATTATCATTATTGTTATTATTGTTGTCATTGTTATTACTGCTGTTATCATCATTATTATCATTACTATTGTTATCATTATCATCACCATCATTACCATTAACATTATTTATATGACTTATTATTACCATCATCATCATCATCACAGTTATTGTTATCATCCTTAGCATTATTACAATCCTTATCATTATCACTAACAGAACTATTGGTAATTGTGAGGTTGACCATCTAATGATTTCTCTCTCTCTCTCTCTCTCTCTCTCTCTTGCCAATATATAAACCTGCGTCTTTAAACATCACAAATCCATAAAAATACACCATCGTTTCAGTAAAAAAAAAATCGGTTCTACGCCCCCTTAAATCCCCAAACATATTTTCAACCCAATGCCTAAAAGTCCTCCTGAATGAAAAAGAATAATTGAAAAGTCCGTGACTGTATTCTCTCTGTTCAACGAAGGATTATGTGTAAGAAACACTCATACACTCAGTGGAGAGCCTCTGATTGAGAATACTTAAGGGTTTGTTGTGTTTATTCCTTTTTATAGGCTCACTAGGGGGGAGGGAGGGAGGGAGGAGGGAAGAGGAGAGATAAGGGAGAGAAAAAAAAGAAAAAAAGAGAGAGTGATGAGAAGAGAAAGAGAGAGAGAGGGAGAGAGATAAGAGAAGAGAGGGAGAGAGGGATGAAAGGAGGAGGAAGGGAAGGAAAGAGAGAGAGAGAGAAGGGAAGAGTAAGCTACAGAAAGGTGGAAATTTTCTCACATTCAATATCTATCTCTTGGCTCCATATAGTCCTCAGTAATCCTGGTACCTTCTGTTCCTATATATCCTCCCCCTCTTCCTCTTTCTCCACCTTCTTCCTTCTCCTCTCCTCCTCTTCATCTCTCTTCTCCTCCTTCCTTTTCTCTTCCCTCCTCTCATATCTTCTCTCTCTCTCTCCTCTTCCCTCGCCTCCTTCCCTCCTCTTCTCCCTCTTCCCTCTCCTCCTCATACTCCTCCTTCCTCCTGCCCCGTGACGGCCGGCGTCTCCCCCAGCTGGCGTTTGCGTCTGTCAGATGAGGGAGGGGAGGAACCGCCTTCAAAGAATCCTCCAGCGATCCACTATTCAGCAAATCCGACGAGGCAGGGCGTCTTCGAAGGACCTGCCTGAGCCATGTCTTCGGAGGACCTGCCACTGCCAAGCCTTTGGAGGATTTGATGTTTCTACACCTTGGGAGGACCTGCCCAAGCCACGCCTTCGGAAGATCTGCTGTTCGCAAACTTTGGGGGAAACTGCGCCTTCGAAGGTCCTGCCTAAGCCACGCCTTCCAAATACCTGTCTAAGCTACGCCTTCGAAGGTCCTACCACACACACACACACACACACACACACACACACACACACACACACACACACACACACACAACACACACACACACAATACCCGTCGATCATTATTTATTCGACATTTAAAAGGTGCTCTGTCTCTGATTTGAAAGATGTACGTTCGTCACTGAAACAT
>NW_020870079.1:224718-232218 GCF_003789085.1 Penaeus vannamei | reverse complement strand
GTTAAAGGTGAGATTGTTTGTAAGGTGAACTCCAAGGTAATTTGTAAGATGCTGTAGGTGTGGATGTTGGCTTTGTAGAGAGCAGGTGTAATGTATAGGTGTATGATCTGGTGAAACGGAAAATTTTGCATTTGTCGGGTCTGAAGGACATTTGCCACGACCTTTTCCCACTGTTTCGAGACGTCTGCTTCGTTTTGGAGGAGTCTGCAGTCGTCTTTAGTTTTGATAGGTCGAAATAAGAGTTAAGTGGAAGAGTTAGGTGTCAAAAGTGGAAGGTCGTTAACGTGCAGAAGGAAGAGAAGGGAGCCAAGAACAGTGTTTTGCGGGACGCCAGAAGAGACGGAGTCAGAAGATGCACCGTCGAGTAGGACACGGGTCCTGCATATAAAAAAAAGCAGTGATCCAGTGAGGAATTGGTCCTGTGATCCCGTAGTATCGCAATTTAAGTGCCCATCTTCTGTGAGGAAAGGCTTTGGCAAAGTCGAGCATAATGGCGTCAACTTTTGTGTCGCGTCTGTCAAGCTGTCGGGCAATGTCGCGACGGGTTAATTGAGTCTTACATGGTCATTTAAGCCGGAAACCATGTTGTGAGTCTGTAAGAATGTTTTGGGTGTCAATGTGATTCATTGTGTGTTCAAATATTTTGCAAACGATCGATTTGAGGAAGATGGGGCGATAGTTGGTCGGGTCTGTTCGGTCGCCTGTCTTGAAAAGGGGGGGGGGTGATGTTTGCAGAAAGTTAATCTACAGGTAGGAAGCTTGAGGCGAGTGATTGGGTTAAAATGGATTGAAGAATGAGAGCAAAGACAGGGGCGCAGGACTTGAGGATCAAGGCAGGGATTTGGTCTGGTCCAGTGGCTTTATTAGTGTCTAGTGTAGGATGTAGCTTCAGTATGCCGTTAGTTGAAATGTCAAGCGGCGGGATTCGGAGATAACGACTATCTGGCATGTTGGGTGCATTGTCTTTGTGTGTGAGAACAAACTGGAAGTGAGTGTTGAGTAATGCTTGAGGTTGTTTCTGACGTATGCGAGGTAGGTGGAAATGTGTTCGTATACTGCTTTCTTTATGTTTTTGGAAATGTTTTTTGATTGGATTTGAAAGCAGCCCAATTTTCTGGAGTGTTGTATGTTTGCGCGCGTCTGTAGAGTCGATGTTTTTAAGATGTTATCTGCGTAGGTCTCTAGAGAATCAAGGAAGTGTATGACTACTTGAAGGTGTTTTCTGCGGTATGTGTGTATCCATGGATGTGAATGTGGTGTGTTTAAGGTTATCCCATTTACAAGTAATTGGTCTTATGTGGGGAGCTGTAGAAAAGTAGTCCATGTTGAAGTTGGTGATGTCCTGTGTGACTTCGTCTATGTCAGCTCTGGAAAAGAGGAAAATTAGTCTGCGTCTCTGTGTTTGTCTCATTGGTCTGAGGTCTGCGTCAATGAGGACAATGTCATGGTCACTTACAGCCAGTTTGTTAAAACTGTGCGACGCCCGGCCCAATATATACGGACATGCATATACACAGAAATAAATGCATATCTGCTTATGTATCTGATAGATATACATTTATCTATTTATCTATCTGGTAGATATGCATGTCTAGACCGATAGATATGCATTTATTTCTGTGTATGTGCATGTCTATATAATGACTATCCATTGGCTCGGGCCTCGCACAGTTATAACAAACCGGCCGTTAGTCCTGGGATAACTTTGTTATGTCTAGACCGTTGTTTTTGAGAAACAGATCAAAAATGTGTGAAGTGGTGTTAGCGTTACCGAGGCCATTGGGACGTGATATGTTTTGTGTTCGCGTTGGAATGAAGACTCTTTGCGAGAGTGAGTGTTTATGTCAGTGAAAGAGTCGTGTAGTTGGCGTCTGTTTGTGTGGGAAATAATGGGGGGGGGGGCGCAAGGTCAGTGTGTGGAGGGTCGTGGGGGACAGAGCAGTCCAGTCTATGTCGGGGAGGTTGAAATCGTCTGCGACCCATGTTTTTGTCTGCTTGTATACGTGACAGAGGTGTTTCAAGGTTTTGTAGGTATTCTGTGTTAGTAGGTTGTCTGTAGAAGGTAGCGAGGAGTGACTTACAGGTAGAGAGTTGGAGTTGCATCCAGGCGATTTCACAGTCTGTGTCAAGGTCCTTTTCTTCTTCCTTTTCCTTGCCCTCCTACCGTCCCTTCTATCCCCTTACCCCGTCCCTTCTATCCCCTTACCCCGTCCCTTCTATCCCCTTCCCCCTTGGATAGTAGTGCAAATAATAAGTTTACATTTACTGACGGACTAATTACAATAATGCAGTGTAATGGCCTCGAAGGAGAATAACATTGATAGTAGTAATAAGGATAATAGCAATGACAATATTGATAATAATATCATTAATAACGATGGTAGGAATAGTGAGGTAATAATGAAAATGATCGAGTTAGAACAGGATTCTAAAAGATTCATGATATGGAATATGATTCCAGGCGTAAGATAGCTTTCAGTCAGCAGTCACATGGACAGTGACTCCAGGTGTAAATTGTAAACGTGACAGACAGACGGACGAAACGCAAGCATCAAAGTACGATTTCCGGGCCACCGTATAAGCACTACACCTAGTTTAACATTTATGCAATGATTTTCTTCTTTGAAAGCATGATATTTATACTTAGATTTTTAATAAAATACCTATTGTCATCTTTATTTATGAGAAACAATTATTGATAAATTTGTAACATTCTTAAATATTTCCAAGACTTTAATCCGACAAGGTATTCGCCGCTAATGACCGAAGCTGTTTACGGGGCATAATAATTTTCAATAATCGGTCAATCAACCCCATCCACTTCAAAATGACTGAACAACCGTACAGACAGATTCTTCCTTAAACACACACACAAAAACATCATAGAAACAATATGAATACCAAAAACACGCCCATAAATAAGCATGCAGTACCTCCCACACTTATGGGGGGCAAAGTACTCCCCAAGGTACGTCTCCTCCTTGCCTTTACGACCCCTCGGAGTGTCGTAACGTTGATTACGGTGTTTACTGTGTTGAAAATATCGTCTTGGAATTCCTTGCTGCCTCTGGAGTGTCTTGTTGCCGTCGCGTCGTCGTGTGCAATGGCTCCTGCCTGTGATGATGGGCTGGAGGCTTCGGGTGAATGCAGCGGGAGGTTGAGATAATTATTTGTTGCAATTTGGTTCTGGATAACGTGTTTGTGCGTTTTTTTTTGGGGGATGGGGGGGGGGTTATTTGACAGGTGCGAGAGAGTCCCTGTGCACAGAATGCCGAATGAAGAAATGGACTTAAAGGAATCATAAACAAAGTAAAGAATATGATAATTATTATATATATATATATATATATATATTACATTGCGTTACTAGTCTTAAATATTCATTTCTTCACTTTTCAGACCGTCATTCGCCGAATATACTTGTTTTATTGTTGATATTTGTCTTCAGTGTCATTAGCGATATGAAAAGATGATGTTAGATTGAATTATTTTCTTTGATTAATAGATTATTAATTCTGTTTTTCCTTCCGATTTTTTGCATGGCGTGTTTATTTAAGATTTCAAAACGAAATATTCTCTCTCTCTTTCTGTATCATTCTTATTCTCAGTCTTTTTTTTTCTCCTGTCTTCCTCTCCCCCCCCCTCTCTCTCTCTCTCTCTCTCTCTCTCTCTCTCTCTCTCTCTCTCTCTCTCTCTCTCTCTCTCTCTCTCTCTCTCTCTCTCTCTCTTTTGGAGGGTGGATGTTTCGGTTGGGCTCTCTAATAGAATGTAGTATGTATTCCGTGTAATCTTTCTATGGGATGATAGGCAAAGGTATAGGAATAGCATGTATTCATATTTCCATACATATATAATTATATATATATATATAAAGATAAATATATATTTATATGTATATAGGGATGTATATATATATATATAAATATATATATATACATATATACATACACACACACACACACACACACACACACACACACACACACATATCTATATCTATCTATCTATCTATATTTTATTTATATATTCTCACTCACATTCTTTTTTCTCCTGTCTCTTTCCTCCCCTCTCTCATTCCCTCAATATTTTTTTCCTGTTATTCGCCCCTCCCCTCTCAATTTCTTTCTCTTGTTTTCCTCTCCCCCCCCTCTCTCTCTTCTCTTTCTCTCGCTCTCAATCTGTCTCTTCCTCTCCTTTCTCTCGCTCTCAGTCTCTCTCTTCCTCTCCTTCTCCCTCTCCCGTTTTCTCTCTCTTCTCTCCCCTGATATAGAAAGTCTGCACTCATACAAATTTACGAAGGACTAAGCTTCTATAAACAGGTTTAGCCCCTGCAAATACATTGGGGTGAAAAATCAAAGAAAGAAAACGTGGGGGCAAAACAGGGGATACTAGACTAAATTCCCTGTTCGCACGGTCGAGAAATTCTGCTCTATTTTTAGGTTGGTGTTTTGGATCATCAATCTAATCCAGTTTGAGAATGTAATATGTCGTTTATATTTCACCGAGAATAAAATAATAGCGTAAGTAAAGATTTCTCCAAGTTTAGCATAATTAATTCATATACAATTACACAAGTCCAGTTTTAAAGTTAAAGTAAAATATTGCAAAACCAAACCGTATTCTTCCTATCCATAACGAGTCCCGTTCACGCCACCAACCCTCGCTATACCGAAGAGAATCAGAGGAATATTGACCGCTTTATCCACCATTATCCCAGCATAAGGGAATGATCCATTAGGCGCCCGTGATCAAACAGCATTCGATCTCCTCTCGGCTGAATAGATGAATGGATTCCGAAAACAGTGCTCATTGTGGCTTCCTTCCTTTAGAGATGAAGAAGACAGTTGAAAATATTATCTTCCATTGACAGCCTTCAAAAGGATGAAATCCCCCCCCCTTCCTCCTGGGCAAAAAAGAAAGCAACAAATGCATTTTTCTCTTTTTTTTCCCTCTTCTTTTTCTCCCCTTCTCTTCCTTTTATTATATATATTTTTTTTTTTATTAATTACCTGACTTCTTAATGAGGACAAAAATGAAATTCAGGAGGACGAGGACGAGAAAAGAGTTGGACAGAGAAGTCCTGGACGCCCTCAGGGGGGCGATGGGGCCGGTGGGAAGGGGCCTTGGGAAGGGGGGAGGGGAGGCACGCGCCCACGCAAGACCTGAAAGACGCCGCGCCTGCAGGAGGAGGGGGGAGGGGTCATTGAGACAAAGGTGAGGGCAGATCAAAGATGCCGACGCGGGCGGGGAAGCGGTGAGAGTGAGGGGAGAGGGCGAGGGAAGGGGGGACAGGAAGAGGGGAAGAGCGCTGGAGAAAGAAGAGAGAGAGGCACAGGGGGAGGGAGGGGGACGCAGGAAAGGTAGGGGCTCCTCCCTCCCACCTCCGTAGCCCCCCCCCCCCCCCCCCAGTCCCTTTCCCGACGGCTAACAATCATGAAGTTCTAGAGCTAAAACTGCTCGGTAATTAGCTGGAGTGGCCTTCCTTTGGGCCGAATCTTCCCGCTGCCTCTGGTGGTCCCCTCCCCTCGCCCCTCTTCCCCTCCTCCCGTCCCTTCCTCTTCCTCTACCCTTCTCCCTTCCTCTCTTCCTCTTCCCCCCTCCCTTCCTCTCCCCTCGCGTCCCCTCTTCTCCCCAACCCTTTCCATCCGGCTCATACAGCCATGCGTTTATTCTGGAAGCTTCCAGTGCACCTAAATTTACTGAACTGTTACCGTAAAGTTAAAGCGAATTGAAAGTTGCCAAGGGCCACTTTACCGTTACTCTTTTTTCCCTCTTTGTGAATACGCTACAGGAAGCCAATATATTTTCAACAATAAAATGCTGTTCATATATAATATATATATTTATATATATACCTTAATACTGTATGTATAGTGCACGCGGTCGCTCGTTAATGCCACCATCGTTATTGCTGTTTATTTGCCCTAATTTTAGCCTAATTATGTAAACACTTAGTTCATTATTACTATTACTCTTTCGGCCAACACGGCAATGAGTTTGAATACTACCTCACCCTTTGGAGACAGCGGCTTTTCAGTGTATGTTTATTTTCCCCCTAATCACTACCGCTGGCTTCTGCTAATCCTGGCCAATCAATAAGGTATTCAGAATCACAATAACGGGATTACAGTCGAGATTATCAGCATCACCGTCATTGTGACCATTACGTATGCTGTGATTATAAAAAAGGTAAATACAAATATCTTTTATTTTATTTCCCGAATCAAAGAAACGTAAAATAGTATTGCGGTAGTAATAGTAATAGTACTGATTTCGATCATCATCATTTTTGTTATGAAAATAATAATTATAATGATAATGTAAATAAGAATTATAATGGTGATAATGAAAATGATAATAAAGATGATAATATCAATATTTATAATAATAACAACGACAGCTAAAGCAAAGATAACAGCAGCAATAATAATGGTAATAATAATAACGATAATAAGAATAAAAATAACAGTAAGGGTAATACTGATAATAACGATAATAATAAACGATGATCAAAAATATAATAAAAATAATAAGGATGATCGTAATAATAACAATCATTATTTTTATCATTATAATGATAATGATAATAATAATAATAGTAATAATAATAATGATAATGATAATAGCAATAACAATAATGATAAAAATGACCGGAAGATGGAATCCAGGAGGATTGCGAAAAGTCTAAAGTTCAATAAATCCACTTCGTGCATTGTGGATTTTTTCTACCATTATATCAACACTTTAGCATTTTTTCCAGTCAATAATGATACTAATACATGATATTAATCATGATGATAATAACAATAAGAAAAACAATAATGGAAATGATAACAATAGTGGCAATTATGATAATTTATGATGGTGATGCTAATGATAATAATAACAATAGTTATAGAAGTGGTGGTGATGATAATGATAACAATAATAATACGTTCATAGTAAATATCATAGGTTCGTAGTAATCCGAGCTCTTCCAACGTGTACAGAGAGACTTAAGAAATATTTTCTGGAAAGGAGAAAGAAGTTCATTCGAAAAATAATTCTTGAAGAAATGAAATTCTTCAAACCTTTTGCCTGCACTCGCCAAAACTTTTTCCCATTGACTCCAAAATGGACTTGTAAAGTTGCGATTTCTATAGAATCAACGGACCGGCAGCCCACTAGATTACTACTTGGATGAAGACTTGGATTTCTCTCTCTCTCTCTCTGTCTATCTAGCTTCCTCTCTCTATCTTTATCTCTCTCTTTTTCTAGCTTCCTCTCCTCTTCCTTCACCCATTCACTAACTCTCTCTCTTCTCTTTCTAGCTTTCTCTTTCACCCATTCACTAATTCTCTCTCTCTCTCTCTCTCTCTCTCTCTCTCTCTCTCTCTCTCTCTCTCTCTCTCTCTCTCTCTCTCTCTCTCTCTCTCTCTCTCTCTCTTCTCTCTCTCTCTCTCCTTCCCTGTCTAGCTTCCTCTTTCTCTCTCACCCATTCACTAATTCTCTCTCTCTCAC
>NW_020870079.1:204718-217218 GCF_003789085.1 Penaeus vannamei | reverse complement strand
CTCTCCTATTCCCTTCCTTCTTCTATAGTACTTCTCATCTTCCTTCTATTCCTCCACCACCACCACTCCTTTTGCTTCTCCTATCCGTTCATCCTCCTATTTCTTCTTTTTCTCCTCCTCTTCTTCTTATTATTATTATTCCTCCTCCTTCTCCTTTCTCTCTCTCCTCCTTCTTCTTCTTCTTCTTCTTCTTCTTCTTCTTCTCTTCTTCTTCTTCTTCTGCTCCTCCCTCCTCCTCCCTCTCCTCCTCCTCCTCTCCTCTCCTCCTCCAACCTCCTCCTCTCCCTCCCTCTCTCCTCCTCCTCCCGCTCAACATGCTCTCGCGACCAAATATTTGCTCAGCCACCTTCATCACCGGACTCCGCGGCTGCCATCAATCATTCACGACATTTCCTAATTAATTTTCGTGCCATAGTGTGATTTTTCGCGGTCGCCGGGACTCTGAAAAAAAGAGGAAAAGGAAAAAGGAAAAGAAGGTCAGTGGAAATAGAATTGGAATGCTTACCCTTCCACCCTAAGTCACTCCAAGTCATCCTAAGTTCCTAGCCAGCCTGTGCTTGAAGCCCTATCCTGTCTTCCATCCTATGCTTCTGCTTTCCTTCCAAATATCCATCCAGAACTTTGTCGAGTTTCTTCGAGTTTATTTCTATATCTCACTCTAGGTCTCATTCCATCCCTAATTCCACCCCTTAGTTGGCCTTACCTTAATTTCCTATTTACGCTTTTACCCTTATTTTCCTAATTTTACCCTGTCTCCCTCGCATTGCCCACCTTGGATTTCCTAGCCTTTACTTTAATTGTCTATTTATTTATCCTATTTTCTCTATCACGCCATTTACCCTAAGTCCCTCTCCTACCTTTACCCAAATTCCTTCTCCCACCCTTTACCCCAATTCCCCATCTCACCGCCTTACCTTGAGTCTCCTCCTAGCTCTTATCCTAATTCCCTCACCCACCCTTACTTAACTACCTCTCCATCTTTAACATTTACCTTCATTCCCTCCCTCCCTCCTTACCCCAAGACCCTACCCATCCCTCGCCACCTTCTTTTGAATCTCTTACCTCCCCTCTTACCCTAATGCTCCGCCCACTCCATACCCAGACTCCCTCCCCCCACAGAAGCCCCGCCACGACTCTGAAATATTCATCAGTAACCGAGACAGACGAACAGTGACAAGCCGAAGTGCCAACGGAGCGCCTCGGGGCATGTGGCGCCGGTCTTTGGGTGCCCTTTGAGCCGGGGAAGACCTGCTGAGGGTGGATTTACAGATTACAGATTATGGAAGGGAGGGATTACAGAGATTATGGAAGGGATCAGCGAGGTTACAGCGAGGGGATACAGGGAGATTATGGAAGGGATTAAGGGAGGGATATACAAGGGAGCTTAGGAGGGGATTATTATGGAAGGGATTACAGGGAGATTGTGTAAGGGATTACAGAGAGGTTATGGAAGGGACTACAGGAAATTAAAAAGGTATTGCAGGGGACGATGTTTGAGTAAAGGTTGCAGAAGTTTCGTGAAGGTCAAGTATCTACCTCAGTTCTCATTCTCTGCCGCCGCCCTCTCGCTTCTCCGTCATGCTGCTCCTCTCTCCGGTTTCTCCTCTCTTCTCTNCTCCCCTTCACCCATACCCAAACCTATCCTCTCACGCGCAGTCCCCACACGTGCACCTGTGCCCTCCCACACCCCTCCACCCTAAAACGCCTCCCCCCCATACCCTCCCCCGATCCCTTCCTCTCTCCATCCCCCCACCCCACCCATCCCCCCACCACCACCCCACCACCCCAACCCTCGACCTTCCGCGCCGTCTTTCACGAAACCCGATGCAAAGGTTCCTCCCCCACCCCACCCCACCTCCCGGAGGTTTTCCCCTGGGAGACGCCCTCACGGCGCGTCCTGTCTCGTGCTTTCTCTCCCCCTTCCAAGACGTTCCAGAAATCGAGGAAAGGAAAGGAAGGCGGAGGGAAGGAAAGAAAGAGGTAGGGCGAGAGAGAGGGGAAGAAAAAAGAAGAAGGAGAAGGAGAAGAAAAAGAGAGAAGAAGGAGGGAAAGAGATGAAGAGGTTGAATAAAAAGAGAGAGGATGATTAAAGAAGAAAAAGAGGAAAACAAAAAAAGGACAAGAAGACCAGGAAGAAGAGAAAAAGGAAGAAAAAGAAGAGGAAAACAAGAAGACGAATAAGAAAGGAGGAATAAAAAGAAGACAAGAGCAGAAAAAGAAGATAATATCCTTCATGTCTTTTTTCTTATCCGTTCTTCCCTCTTATCCCTCTTCCCTTACGCACCCTTAAAAAATGACCGCATAGAAGACGAAGATAACGTATAAGAGAAAGGGAAGAGGACGGAAAGTAAGAAGGGTAGACGAGGAAGGGAAAATAATAATTAAAAGCTGATGACGAAAGATACAGAGGAACAACTACTGAAGAAGTAGAAGAAGAAGAAGAAGAAGAAGAAGAAAGAGAAGAAGAAGAAGAAGGAGAAGACGATAGAAGAAAAAGGAAATAGTAAACATAAAAATACCAAAGTAATGGTGGAACAATCAGATAAATGATGAAAGAAACCAAGGAAGAAGAAGAAGAAGAGGAAGAAAAAGAAGAAGAGGACGACGGGAAAAATAAGAAAAGGGAAATAGCATCAACTTGAAAAAAACCAAGGAAGAAGAGGAGGAAGAAAAAGAAGAAGAGGAAGACGGGAAAAATAAGAAAAGGGAAATAGCATCAACTTGAAAGAAACCAAGGAAGAAGAAGAAGAAGAAGAAGGGACAAAATTAGAAGGGGAAATAACATCAACTTAATAAAAATAAATAAATAAATAAATAGTGAAAATAAGCTAAACACGAAAGAAACAAAAATAATGACGACAAAAAAAAAAAAAAAAAAAAAAAACAGTAACTCCGCCATCAAACAAACAAACAAGCAAAAAGAAGAGGCAAATAAATGGTGAAAAAAAGGGTTTGCGGACTTGGCTGTTTGCTTGTTTGCTCTGCCCCTAGAAGGAAATAGCCAATTTGTTGTCGTTACAGATACATTCGGTTTAACTGGGATGGAATGTACGACTCAATCTTCTATCGGAATGCTCTTTCTCTCCCTCTTCCTCTCTTTCGCTCTCTTTTTTCCTTCTTCTTCTCTTTCTTCCCTCTTCTCTTTCTCTCCCCTCTTCCTCTCTTTCCTCTCTTCCTCTCTTCTCTCCATCTTCGCTCTCCTCTCATCTCTCTTTCACTCTTTCGCTCTCCTCTCTCGATCTCTCACTCTTTCGTTCTATCTCGATCTTTCACTCTTTCTCTCTTCTTTCTCTCCCTCTTCCTCTTTTCGCTTCCTTCGATCTTCACTCTTTCTCGCTCTCTCTCTCCTTCTTCCTCTCTTTCGCTCTCTTCTCTTTCTCTTCTATTTCCTCTCTTGCGCTCTCTTCTCTCCCTCTTCCTCTCTTTCGCTCTCTCTCTCGATCTTTCACTCTTTCGCTCTCTTTTATTTCTCCTACATTTCCTTTCTTTCTCTCCCTCTTCCACTTTTTCGCTCTCTTCTCTTTCTTCTTCACTTCCTCTCTTCTCTCCCTCTTCCAATCTTCGGGTCTCTTCTCTCTCTCCTCCACTTCCTCTCTCTCTTTCCCTCTTCCAATCTTTCACTCCATTCTCTTCCTTTTTCCACTCTTTCGCTCCCTCTCTCTCTTTCTCTCGTCTCAATTTTTTCTTTCTTCTGCTTTACTTCTTCTTGCCTCTCAAGAAGGAAAAAAATAATAATACAAGGACTGAAGAAAAAACGCGAATAAACAAAACAAACAAGTAAACAAATAAAAAAGGAAATAAGTAAATAAGTAAACAGACGAATAAATAAACAAAAAAGTAAGAATGAAAAAGGCAAAAAAATGATAAACAAAAAACCACAAAACCACACAAGCATCACCTAGAAGCACCAGAATAAAACAACAACAACAACAACAAAAGCAACTCGCAACAACATCCAATTTTCACAAACCGATGATTTTATTCTTTTTAATGAAATGTCAATGACTGTGGCTTAATTAGAATACTTCATGTGCGGATATTAATGTCGAAATTCAGATGATAAAAATATTGGCGTTCTTGGCCCTGGCACGGGGATATTGAACGTACCGATATATATTATATATATATATATATATATATATATATATTAATATAATATATATATATGCGTTGTGTGTGGTTGTGTGTGTGTGTGTGTGTGGTGGTGTGGTGTGTGTGTGTGTGGTGTGTGTGTGTGAGTACGTGTTGTGAGTACGTGTGTGTGTGTGTGTGTGTGTGTGTTGTGTGTGTGTGTGTGTGTGTGTGTGTGTGTGTGTGTGTGTGTGTGTGTGTGTGTATATACATACACACGCTGGGCATACAAATACACAAAACAATTAAATATATATGTTAATAAATATAAACAAGTAGGCATGTGTATAGCTGTAAATTCACAAAAAAATAAAACAAAAATATATCATTTGAATGCAAATGAAGATATATGAATACGATTCGAATTAATTCACATAAAACAACAAACAAATTCCTTCCTCTTTAACCAATGTTTCTTGTTTTTTCGTTCGTCTGCTGGATGGTTCTTTGTCTTTCTCTGCATTTCTTTTTCTATGTCGTCTCTTATTTTCTTCTCTTCCCTGTGTTTTTTTTTCTCTCTCTCCCCTCCCTCGTAATCTTCCTCTCTTATCTTCCTTCTTCATTTCTCTCTCTCTCTCTCTCTCTCTCTCTCTCTCTCTCTCTCTCTCTCTCTCTCTCTCTCTCTCTCTCTCTCTCTCTCTCTCTATCCTCCCTCCCCCTCTCTTATTTCCTTCCCTTCCTTCCCTCTTCTTCCTCTCCTCCTATTCCCTCCCCCTTCTCCCCTCCCCTTTCGCCTATTTCCCTCTCACCTCCCCCTACCCTCCTCCCATTACCCTTCCCTCCCCCCTCTCCCCCTCCCCGACCCTCCCATCACACCCCTTCCCTCCCAGTTGGCTCTCACCCCATGTCCTCCTCTTCTCTCTCTACCCTCCTTTCACCCTCCCTCTCTTCCCCACTCCCTCCAGATGCCATCCTAGCCCTACCTTCGCTTCCTTCCAATCCCTTCCATCCTCTCGTCCCTCCCCCCCCCCAGTCCCTCCACTTGGTACCAATTCCTACCCTCCGCTTCTTCCGTCCCTCCATCCCCCTCCCTACCCTTCCCTCCACCATCCCCCCTCAGCCCCTCTAACTGGCACCCTACCCTTACCCTCCCCTTCCTTCCGTCCCTCTAATCCCCCCTCCCCCCTTCTCCCCACGTCCCTGCCCCCCCCACCCACCGTCCCTCCAGCAGGAACCGTCACCCACGCCAGCTGTGACGGCGCCCCCACCCCCCCCCGCCCCACCCCCACCGACCGCGCCCCATCCCCCCCCACCCCCCCGACCGCGCCCCCTCCTTCAGCGTCTCCGGGCGACGTCGGGGCTCGAGATGCGGCGTCGTTCGGGATCTTAATATCAAATAATGTTATTGTCGTTCTCCTCCTCGCATCGCCTACCCTCCCACACGCCCACGCTCCCTTCCTCTCCCTTTCTCCTTTTCGAGTTTCCTCCCTTCCCCCCTTTCTCTTTTTTCTCCCTCTCCCTCTCCTTTTTCGTTCTCTTCTCTCTTCCCCTACTTCCCCTTTTCTTCTTCTCCCATCTCTTTTTTCCCTCCTCCTCT
Source organism: Penaeus vannamei (assembly GCF_003789085.1). Lineage (NCBI taxonomy): Eukaryota > Metazoa > Arthropoda > Malacostraca > Decapoda > Penaeidae > Penaeus > Penaeus vannamei. The sequence continues at coordinate 211,550 of NW_020870079.1, read as the reverse complement.
CTCCTACTCCTTCTTTTTTTCTCTCCCTCTCCATTTCTCCTTCTCTATTTCTCTCCCTCTCCCTCTACTTTTCTCCTCTTTTTCTCTCTCTTTTCTCTCTCTCTCCCTCTCCTTTTCCCATTTTCCTTTCCTTTCCTTCTCCCTCTACCTATCCCCTTCTCCTTCCGTCTCCCTCTCCCCCTTTCTTTCCCTCTCTTTCTCCATCTCCCTCCCTTTCCCTCGTCAGAAGCACTCACTGCATGTTGTCTATTTTCTTCTTTCTAATCAAGAATTTTTCAGCTTTTCCCAACGTTCCTATTCCAATGAGTATATTTTTTTTCGTTGGTTATAATTATCTCTTTTTATCTATCTATATTCGTTTTTAATGCGCATTCTCTCTCTCTCTCTCTCTCTCTCTCTCTCTCTCTCTCTCCTCTCTCTCTTTCTCCCTCCTCTCTCATCTCTCCTCTCCCTCTCTCTCTCCTCTCTCTCTCCTCTCTCTCTCCCTCTCTCTCCTCTCTCCCTCTCTCTCTCTCTCTCTCTCTCTTCTCTCTCTCTCTCTCTCTCTCTCTTTCTCCCGCTCTCTCTTTCCCTCTCCCTCTCTTCTTTTTCCTCGATTTCATTCCTTTGCATCTTTTAATTCCTCTCTCCATCTTTTCCCCCCTCCCTTCCCCTTCTCCCCATCCACCTCTTCCTATTCAACTCTCTCTCTATCCCAACCTCGTCCATCCCTCCCTCTACCCTCACCCCCTCCCCATACCCTCTCCCTACCCTACCCCCTCCCCATTCCTCCTCATCTACCCCTCCCCTCCATCCCCAACTCATCCCCAACATCCTCCTCTATCCCCTACATCCGTATCCCCCCCCATATCCAGCCCATTCCCACCCCCGTCCTACTACCCTCCCTTTCCCCTCCCATACCTCCAACCCCCATACCCCAACCATCTCCCACATCCTCCTCCTACCCTCCCCATACCTAACCCATTCCACATCCTCCTACCCCTCCCCTCCCCTTCCATACCCCTCATATCCAGCCCATTCCCCACACCGTCCTCCTACCCCTCCCCATACCCCCCCCTTCCCTTCCCTCGCGGGCGACGTCTTCAACAAGGGCGGCGCCAAGGGGACGGTGACCACGTGATTGGGTTTCCTGCCGAGGGGAGACCCGGTCATCCCCCTCCTCCCCTCCCCCTCCTACCCTTTTCTCGTCCTTAGCTCCCTTTATCCCTTCCCCTCTCCTTCTCGCGCCACCCTCTTCGCCCTTATTGTCCCCTCCCTACACACATGCACGCACATACACATAAAAACACACACACATTCTCTCTTTGTCTGTCTCTGTCTCTCTGTCTGTCTGCCTCTCCCTACCTCTCTCCCTCACACACACACACACACACACACACACACACACACACACACACACACACACACACACACACACACACCACACACACACACATACACACACACACACACACACACACACACACACACACACCACACTCCCTCACACACACACAATCACAATCACAACTCCCTCACACACCACACACACATCACATCACAACCCCACACACACACATACAACGCCCACCACCACCCCCACCCCCCCCCACCCACCAAGGGACATGACACAATTACTCCAGGATGTGGTAGCAATCAGGTTCATTAGTCGGCGGCCCTGCCACTCAGGGCTGGCCACTTCACGAGAGGCAGTTTTTGGCACCGTGGCACTCCAAAGGGCCAGGGGGAAGGTGTGCCTGGCGGGCGTCCCTGGCTCCTAGGAAATGAGTCAGAAAGAGAGAGAGAGAGAGAGGAAAGAGAAAGAGGTGAGAGATATTTTCTAAATGGAATGATAAGGGCAGAGCAGAAATAAAAAAGGAAAAGGAAACACGAGAATATCAATAAAAATAAGATAGATTAATAAAAGGAATCAGAGAGAAGACAAAATCGGGGAAATATCGATATAAAGAATATAAAAAAGAAAAGAAAAAAAAAATATCAAATACAAATATATAAACAGAGAAATAAAAACAATCAAGAAAACAAGGATACACGATATCATAGGAAAAAGCACACACACACACACACACACACACACACACACACACACACACACACATATATATATATATATATATATATATATATAATATATATATATATATATATATATATATAAATCAAAAATTCAAAATCAAAACAGGAAAACAGAAAACACGATAATATCAACAAACAACAAAAATACATCAAAACAAAACAAAATGAAAACAGACACAGACACAGACATCACTCCGCGAGCCCCGCCCACCGTATGAAGATCCGCGACCCGTCAAGTAGCCAAAGGCGCCCGGATCCCGTTTTCTTTGCGCAATTACCGCGATTTGAGGGTAGACTGAAGAGAAGATGAAGGGGGTGACTCTAAGGAAGGTTTTGCGGTGTTGTGACCTCTCTGAAGCCTCTACTTACCTTAATGAGGGCGAGTGTACGGCTACTTAACCCAAAGACGTACCTGGAAAATAAGAAAGAGACGTATAAATATATTTGTAGGGATTATAGTATGGGAGATAATGAGAGAGGGAATAAGGGGAGGAGAAGAAAAGAGAAGGGGAAAAGAGAAACAGATGAATAAAAAAGAAAAGAAATTAAAGAAAAAAAAAACGACACGAAAAAGGTTAAATAGAAAAAATGCATGAAATGCAACAGAAAAAAAAAACAGACCAGAGAAAGAGAGAGAGAGAGAGAGAGAGAGAGAGAGAGAAGGAGAGAGAGAGAAGAGAGAAGAGAGAGAGAGAGAGAGAAGAGAGAGAAAAAGAAAAATTGAAAGAAAGAGAGAAAAGAAAAAAGAAAAAAAAAACTCCCACACAAAACACCCAACCTCCATAGGCCTACTGACCCCCAAAATGCCAGACCGCAGCATCAACCCCATCTCTCTCTCTCTCTCTCTCTTCTCTCTCGTCTCTCTCTCTCTCTCCTCTCTCTCTCTCTCTCATCTTCTCTCTCTCTCCTCTCTCCTCTCCCTCCCCCCCCCCCCCTCTCCCTCCCTCCCTCCACCCTCCTCCCCCTCCATCCCTCTCTCCCCTCCCTCCCTCTCTCCCCCTCCCCCCCCTCTCCCTCCCTCCCCCCCCTCCCCTCTCCTCCTTCCATCCCTCCCTCCCCTCTCCCTCTCTCTCTCCGCGGACTCTCTTTAAACTCTCTAGGACTCTTTGGTCGGCCATTCGCTCAAAGGATTCACTGATCCAAGAGGAATCATCGACACGCCATTGAAGCAGAGGAAACGAATCGTTAAAAAAGGGGGGATTGGGAAAGGATTCGAAGCCCCGATGAAGAGGGAGATTGTGTGGGGATCGCCGGTCGTGAGTGATGGAAGGGCGGCGGTGATGGGAATTGTGGTGGTGATTGGGATAGGGGTGATGGGGTAGTTGTGGTGATGGTGGTGGGGATTGGGGTGGTGATGGTGATTGTGGTGGTGATTGGGATTGGGGTGGTGGAGGTTGTGGTACTAATGGTGACTGTGGTGGTGATGGGGGATTGTGGTGGTGATGGTGATTATGGTGATGGTCGTGGGGACTGTGGTGGGGATTAGGGTGGTGGTGGTGATTGCGGTGATTAAGATGGTGATGGTGGAGATTGTGGTGGTGGTGGTAGTGATGATGATGATGATGATAATGACTGTGACGATGACCATTATCTTACGTTCACTTAAAGCAATCTAAAATCATTAAATAAAAAAATAAAGTTGAACAGCATATTACTAATCAATTTGGTATTTCATTTTAAGATCCTTTTCAAGTGTATGAAAAGATTGAGAGAAAAAAAGTGATATTGATGATGAGTAGAGATGAAAAAGAGGCTGCGACCGATTGAGATGATGAGGGGAACGCGAGAGAGAGAGGGAAAGAGAGAAGGGGGGGGGGGAGGAAGAGGGAGAGGGAGAGGGAGAGGGGAGAGAGGGGAGAGGGAGAGAGAGAGAGAGGAAGAGAGAGAGAGAGAGAGAGAAGAGAAGAGAGAGAGAGGAGAGAGAGAGAGAGAGGAGAGAGAGTAGAGAGGGGAGAGGGAGAGGGAGGGAGAGAGAGAGAGAGAGAGAGAGAGAGAGAGAGAGAGAGAGAGAGAGAGAGAGAGAGAAGAGAGAGAGAGAGAGAGAAAGAGAGAGAGAGAGAAATAAAAGAGAGAGGGAAGGGGAACAAGAGAGAGAGAGAGAAAAAAAACAAAGACAAGACACAAATCAGAACGCAAACCCAACACCTTCCATACACACACCGTACACCCCCATCTCCCGAACAGACAGACGACACACACACAACAAAAACGAGATAAAAGGAAAGAGAAGAAAGTGGAAGGAGGAGGAGGAGGAGGAGGAGGGGGGGAAGAGGAGGGATGGGAAGAAGAAAAAGCGAGCGTCTCAGGAGAAAAGAGGTGCTACTCGAGCTTCCAAAGAGGCACTGAGACGGAAGGCTGTGAGACCGAAACTTGAACTGGGGGGGGGGGGGGGGAGGAGGTGATGGGGAGACAGTTTATGTTTATATGTATGTATATAAACATGTGCACATATGTAAATTTATACGTACATATATGTATGTATTTATATCTATTTTGTCTACCTTGCTCTTTTCTTTCTCTCTTCTCTCTCTCTCTCTCTCTCTCTCTCTCTCTCTCTATATATATATATATATATATATATATATATATATATATATATATATATATACTATATACATAATAAACTTTTATAATAATATAACATAATACATGTTAATAATACTTTTCACAGAACTATAGCCTCCACACCTTCAAAACAAACAAACAAGAAAAAGCCACTAACCAACCAACAAACAACCCCTCCCCCCGGCATCGGGGACCCCCCCCCCCCCCCCCCCGCTGGGATCAGGCGTCGAGGCACAATTGCAAACTTGAGGAACAGGAAGGAAGGAATCTTTAGGAAAAGTTGCGAGGAAGAAAAACGAGTTTAAAAACCCGAAAAATATTTCCCGTAGTCAGGTGTGAAATGCAGAAAGAAAGCGAGAGTGGGACGGAGGAGAGGAGAGAGAGAGAGAGAGAGAGAGAGAGAGAGAGAGAGAGAGAGGAGAGAGAGAGAGAGAGAGAGAGAGAGGGAGAGAGAGAGAGAGAGGAAGAGAGAGAGAGAGAGAGAGAGAGCGAGAGAGAGAGAGAGAGAGAGAGGGAGAGAGAGAGGGAGAGAGAGGGAAGGAGAGGGAGAGGGAGAGAGGAGAGAGAGAGAGAGAGAGAGGAGAGAGAGAGAGAGAGAGAGAGAGAGAGAGAGAGAGAGAGAGAGAGAGAGAGTGGGGAGGGGAGAGGGAGAGAGGAAGAGGGGAGGAAGGGGGGAGAAAAGGGGAGGGAAGGAGAGAGAGGAAGAGGGGAGGGAAGGGAAGGAGAGAGGAAGAGGAAGGAGGGGGAGGAGAGAGGAAGAGGGAGGGAAGGGGAGGGAAGGAGAGAGAGGGGAAGGGAAGGGAAGGGAAGAGAGGGAAGGGAGAGAGAGAGAAGAAGGGAGGAGGGGAGAGAGAGAGAGGGAAGAGAGGAAGGGGAGGGAAAGGAGTGAGAGAGGAAACGGAAAAGAGGGAGAGGAAGAGGAAATGGAGGAGAGGAGGGGGAGGGAAGAAAGGGAGGGGGGGAGAGAATAGCGACAGAGGGAGGAGAGAATATATGGATAGACAGATAGATAGATAATGCATACATATATAGATAAACAGATGGACAGACAGATGGATGGACAAACAGGTAGATATATCGAAAACGAAATAGAAAAACAGGAGAGAAGAAACTGTGGACTGAACTTATATAAGATTCAAGATTACCAATTGTAATCTTTGCCTCGCTAACCACGCCCTTTCTCTCTCTTCCTCTCTCTCTTCTCTCTCCTCTCTCTCCTCTAATGAGGTTTGTGTGTATGTATGTATGTTGTGTGTGTATGTGTGTGTGTATGTGTATGTGTATGTCTATGTGGTATGTGTGTGTGTAACTGCGCATGCCTCCGTGTTGTCAAAAGTCAAAGTCCGTGCTTGCGTGCGTGGCGTGCGTGTGCGCGTGTGTACGTCTTTACGCGTACGTACGTCCGTGTGCGCGCGCGCCTACCCACACCCGCGACCAGCAAATCTGAATGTCCCAAGCCCTAGCCGGCATAAGCCATTACTTGAACTGATTTTCTCCTCTTTTCTCAAAAAAAAAAAAAAAAAAAAAAAAAAAAAAAAAAAAAAAAAAAATTAAGAAACCATCAAAAAAAAAAAAAAAAAAAAAAAAAAAATTAAGTCAAGTAGGGAGAAAGGGGAGAGAAAAAGAGAGAGCATGAGAGAATCGAGATGGCAGATGCATGGCGGGGGTGGTCAGGGATCTCTCTCGTTCTCTCTCTGTGCTTCTACTCAGTCTCGCCCTCCTTCATAACTACGCTAATGCATCCCCTTCATCCATGTGCGACGAAATATCAGTCTCTCGATCTCTATATTACTTATCACACCCCATCCTCTTCTCTGGCCCGCCGCGCTCTTTCTTGGGTCCCCCTTTGTCTTCCGGTCCGGTTCTTCTTAGGTTGCTGTTATTTCACGCGCCTGGTTCGACTGTAGGTGGTCAGCGTTTCTGGTCGAGAGGCCTCGTCTTAATTGTCCTCCTTTGTTTCTTCCTGGTCTGTGCCTTCTGTTCAGACTATCCGATGTGTTAGCGTGCGTGCATTAGTCTGTATATAGAGTACGACCATATTGATTCTTCTTTCTTCCGTTTCTTGCGCCTTCCATTTTTTTTCATTTCTTTCTATCTCCTTTAATACTGGGTGTTCTTTACCTTCTCTCTCCGTCTGATCTTCTTCTCTTCTTCTTTCGGCATTCCTCTCCTTTTTTCACTTCATTTCTTC
>NW_020870079.1:191108-193608 GCF_003789085.1 Penaeus vannamei | reverse complement strand
ACTAATAATAATAATACAATAATAATAATAATAATAATAATAATAATAATAATAATAATAATAATAATAATAATAATAAATAAAATAATAAATGATAATGATAATGATAATAATAATAATAATAATAATGATAGTAATAATAATGATAATGATAATGATAATGATAATAATAATAACAATAACGATGATAACAAAGTTCTCTTATTCCACAACGCCACACCACCAGGTCATTAACAACTGATAATTATGATTATGTTGGTATATAATTATTATTATGATAATAATTATATAACAACTATTATTACTATTATTATTATTATAACTATCATTATGATAATAACTGATTATGTTGAATAATTTTTTGCATTTACAATAAAGTCTAGGATTCCTCTTATTAATAGGTAATAAAGGATTCTCTTTGTCCTTCAAAATTATGGATATAAAGTTACGTTCTCCTCAGAATTAAAAGCATGTTGATAAGTCTCAAAATCGCAGATGATATTGTGATGACTTTGACTAATGACTAATTGTCATTCTTCTTCGTTTTTCTCTTCTTCTCTTTCGCTCTTTTTTCATTCATCCTTATTCTTCTTTCGTAAATTTTCCTCATTTTTTTTTTTTTTTTTTTTTTTTTTTTTTTTTTTTTTTTTTTTTGTTCGTTTGTTTGTTTATACATTATTATTTATCATTTTTCTCTGTCTTCCCTATACTGTGATGACGTTAGTAAGGAGAGTATGTACATTTGAGTCTATTTCCTAGTTTATGCGTGTAGTGGTGTATAGGAGGAAAATGTGGTTGTTTGTGATAAATGGTGTTTTCACGTATCTGAGAGGTTGTTTAGTTATTTTTCTTGGATATGTTGGTGGAATATAGATGGATATTTTGGTAAATATACTATTCAGATGAACTTGAGTGTTAATGAAACTTTGATTGTAAGTGTTTGATGAAAGGGAGTAAATAGTATCTAATAAAGATATTCCAATTTGAGAGGGAGTTCGAAAATTTTATAGAAAACCTAGCTCTTATTACGTCCAACTGATTATGTTGAATGATTTTTTACAATTACAATAAAGTTTAGGATTCCTCTGACTCCAAGTCTTCAATGCATGTTGTGAATTGTAAAACGTTGCACCCACTATTGTATGTATCATGCAAGAAAGATAGCGTGCAAGTACACAAAACTGGAATCGAGGCATGCACTGGGTCTTTTGGTGGCTGAATCGGCGTTCTCTCTCTCTCTCTCTCTCTCTCTCTCTCTCTCTCTCTCTCTCTCTCTCTCTCTCTCTCTCTCTCTCTCTCTCTCCCTAATTCTTACAAGCTGAGGTAACTCGTCCAATGCTGAAACTGGGAGAGCTATTTCTAAAGGCCAATATCTCAGTCTCTTAAAAGAGGAAATAAAGTTGCTAACCAATCTGACAAGACTGGTTTTCAAAGAATATTCATCTCTATCTTTTTCGTAGGGAGAAAAATGAGTTCTAACTGAAGGCAGTAGTACGATTTTCTGCTAAAGCTAAGGTCAGACTACTCTCCTCTATCCTGGGATCCCTAGACAGCCTCGCCGAAGTCAGGTCAGCTGACCATAAAAGCTGCAGCTGCCAGCTTCGACGAGGCTGTCGAGGGATGCCGGGACAAGACTGGTGTGACCTTGGCTTGGGAGATCTAAGTTGAGCCTCTTAGTACTCTTGTCTCTTTTGCGTTGGTTATTCTCATTTTCTTATAGATATCAGTGAAAATTCTGTTGGAAAATGGTGACGTGCATTATGGTCATTCGTTAATTATGTATTGCTGAGACTCCCAATCCCTTTCTGATGCTGGCTTGTGGAATAATTCAGATACCTTGCTTTGTGCTCTTTCCTGGGCTTACATTTTATCAAGAGGAAAAATCAATCACATTTGATCCTCGAGAATCAACAAGAGAAAGGATAAAATCACATAAAACACCTTTTTTCATATTCCTTTCCATAACCTCAAGATTGTGAAATTTATAATTTATTATTCTCTCTTACATCATTGATATCAGATTCTTCTCGGCATTGTTATAAACACATTTATGCCCTGGTATTTATAAACTGTGCACTTCTCTTCTGGCGTCTTATGAGGCTCTGCATTTCAATTGCGCTTTGCAAACGTTCTGGTTTTAAAAGTAGAAATATTAGACTCACTTCACTGATGCCAATGGTAAACTTCCCTACATTTTTTTCTTATTAATACATGTAGACATAGGCATACACCCAGTGAACCTAAATTCACGTACGCACACTTACACACACACACATACACACACACGTACACACGTAACCACACATACACACACACTCACACACACACACACACACACACACACGCACACATACACACACACACACACGTAACACACATACACACACTCGTCACACACACGTAACACACACACACACACACAACACACACACACACACACACACACACAACACACACACACACACACGTAAGCACACATACACACACACGTAAGCACACA
>NW_020870079.1:182811-184226 GCF_003789085.1 Penaeus vannamei | reverse complement strand
GCAGGCAACATCCGGTGTTGGTGTAGCATGACTAATTCAGACAAATGGGAACGTGCGCAAAGCTATATTGTGTTTTATATGCGTAAATATAACGAAAATTAGTATTCCCAAATATGATAAGAAATGAAAAATAAACAAACGACAAAATATGAAGTGAAACAAATTGATAAAAAAAATATATAAAACAAAAAATGAATAAATAAAGAATAAAGATACACGCTTACTGATGAAAAAGAAGAAAAATAGACAGACGACAAAATATAAAGTGAAATAGATTGATAAAGAAAAAAATAATAAAAAGATCATATAATAATAGAAGGGAATAAAGAAAATAACCTCACAGACTAATTAAAGTTAGCTATCATATACACTCATAAAAAAGCAGACAACAAAAATATGAAGCGAAAAAAAACAACATATAAAACAAAGCATAAAGAAAGAAAGAAAATCAATAAAATACTCTCCCTGACCAATCAAATTTAGCCATCATGTACACCCCCCCCCCCAAAAAAAAAAAAAAAAAAAAAAAAAAAAACGGAAAATCAAACCCTCCACACGCAAACATTCTCACACAATACGAGTAAATTCACCAAGAGAATGTCAAGGCAAGCATGTGTCACAGGCGAGTCCAAGCTGGGATCGACATAGCGGGGCTGAAACCAACGCTGAGATCGATAATTTCACTCGCCCTTACCTTTCCTTACAGTTTCCCCCGTGGTCGAGCTGGGTGCGGGCGTGTGGGCGTGAGGGTGTGGGTATGGGTGTGGTGGGCGTGAGGGTGTGGGTATGGGTGTGTGTGGGCGTGAGTGAGGGTGTGGGAGTGCGGGTGGTGTCGGCGTGAGGGTGTGGTATGGGAGTCGGGCGTGAGGTTTGGGAGTGTGGGTGCGTGTGGGCGTGAGGTGTGGTATGGGATGTGGGCGTGAGGGTGTGGGAGTGTGGGTGTGTGGGCGTGAGGGTGGTGGAGGGTGTGTGGGGTGAGGTGTGGGTATGGGTGTGTGCGTGAGAGGGTGTGGGTATGGTGTGTGGGCGTGAGGGTGTGTATGGGTGGTGTGGGCGTGAGGGTGTGGGTATGGTGGTGGGCGTGGAGGGCGTGTGGGTATGGGTGTGTGGGCGTGAGGGTGTGGGTATGGGTGGTGGGGTGATGGGTGTGGAGTGAACGGGTCGTATGGGGTGTGGGGTTGTGAAGTGAGGATGTGAGTGTGTGTGTGGGTGCGTGGGCGTAAAGGTGTGGGTGTGGGCGTGGGGTGGGTGTAGGGTATGAGGATGTGTGTGTAGGTGTTTGTGTGGGTGGACTGAAGGAGGGTGGGGGGGGGAAGGGGGGAGATGTGTGTATGTCAATGTGTATGCGTGTATTTGTATGCATCCATCCATCTATCAATCTATGTCTATCTGTTTGTCTATATCAGTATATGAAC
>NW_020870079.1:155311-160311 GCF_003789085.1 Penaeus vannamei | reverse complement strand
CTCTATCTCTCTCCTCACCCACCCCTCTCTTCTCTCTCTCTCTCTCCCTCCGCCTCTCTCACTCTCTCTCTCCTCTCTCTCTCTCTCTCTCTCTCTCTCTCTTCTCTCTCTCCTCTCCTCTCTCTCTCCTCTCTCTCGTCTCTCACCCTCTCTCTCTCTCGTCTTCTCTACATCTCTCTCTCTCTCCCTCTCTCTCTCTCTCTCTCTCTCTCTCTCTCTCTCTCTCTCTCTCTCTCTCTCACTCTGCACTCTCCACTCTCCTCTCTCTCGTCTCTCTCCTCATTCTCTCTCTCTCTCTTCTCTTCTCACTCTCCACCCACACTTCTCTCTCTTCTCTCTCTCTCTCTCACCTCTCCCTCTCTCTTCCCTCTCTCTCTCTCTCTTGCTCTCTCTCTCTCTCTTCTCTCTCTCTACTCTCATCGTCTCTCTCTCATTCTCTTTCTCTTACCTCACCTCACCTCACCACTACCCTCTCTCTCTGGTCTACATCCTTTCTCTCTTTCCCTCTCTTTCTCCTTCCATTTCTCCCTTTTTGTAAGTAAGGTGGAGTAGCGAGAAAAAACTTTAAAAAATGGTCTTTTGAATATTGGACCATTAAAAAACAATGGATAGTTTAGTATTCGGTCCAAGACAGCATTTAACTAAGGATAGTAATAATTGAATAATTGAATGATGATGATGATGGTGATAATAACAAGAACAGAAACAACAGTGATGTAATATTAATGAATGTTCATGATAATAATGAAAGATGAAGTAATAATGCTAATAAGATAAGAAATAATGATGAAATAATATGAGTAATGATAAGAATAATGATAATAATGATGAAAGTGATAGTGATAATAATGATAATAATGATATAATGATAATAATGATAATAATGATAATAATGATAAACATGAATAATAATGATAATATGATAATAATGGATATAATATAATAATGATAACAATGGATAATAATGATAATATAATATAATGATATAATGATAATAATGATAATAAGAAGAATAATGATAATGATAATAATGATAATAATGAATAATAATGAAATAATAATACTACTGGTAATAATAATGATGATAATGATAATGATGATGAGGATGAAAAATATCATAAGATGATAAACCATAATGATGATAGTAATAGTATGAATGATAATAATAACAAAATTATGATAACACAATGAAAAATTGAATAATACCACTCAATGGTACAGATAATGATAATGAATAATAAAAGGATGATATAGAAAAATAAAGGTTATTATGAAAAATATTGATAAACCATAATGATGAAAAATAATAAAAAGATGTGATAATAATGGATAAATATAAATAATAAATGATAAATGATGATAATGAATAATAATAACAATGATGGTAAACAATGATAATAAATCAATGACAATAAATCAAATTGATAATAATTATATGGATGGTAACAACAACAACAATGACAATAAAAACAATAACAATAATAATGATAATTAACGTTAATGATGATATTAATAGTAATAACAATAATTACAGCAATAACAGAAACCCACAATATTCCGCCCAGAACATATATCGTGGCCATAAAACGATAAAATTTATTCTCCGGATCTAAAATACATTGCCGAAAAATACATCATACAGCGAAGTGATTGTGCTGATGACCTGCAAACTCATCACACAATAGTCTATCACAGCGTAAGAGCGAAAATTAAAGTGGAGGATCGTTAAATGACAGCTGCGGTCTGGCATAATGACAGGTTTGCTTGAAATGGGGGTTTTTGGTGTTGGTGTGTTGTGGGGTTGGTGTGTGTGGGGTGGGGGGCCGAGGGGGTGGAGGGGGTGGAGGGGTTGTGCGTGTTTAGGGTGTTTGGGGTTGGTGTGTGTGGGGTGGGGGGTGGGAGTGGGGGATTGAGGGGGTTGTTGGTGTTGGTGTGCTGTGGGAATGGTGTGTGTGGGGTGGGGGGCAAAAGGGGGAGTGGGGTTGAGGGTTTTTGGTGTGTGTTGTGTGGTGTGTAGGTGGGTTATGTGTGGGGGAGAAGGGGGAGGGGTTGTGGTGTGGTGTGTTGGGGAGGATTGGTTTGTGGTGTGTGGGTGGGGGTGGGGTGGGGAAATTGTGTGGTGGTGTGTGGTGTGTGTGTGTGTTCCGTGTAAATGTGTTCGTGTGTGGTGTTCGTGTGTGCTGGTACGTGGGTGTGTAACGTGTGTGTTGGACTACTGGGTGAAGAGAGTTGAGTGTGTTGTCTAATGTGTATATGTGTGTAGCTGTTTTACTCTGCCGGGGTGATGTGAGAAGAGTATGTAAAGTTGGTGCGTTTGCGTATTGTATGTATGCATGCATGTATGTATATATGCATGTATGTATGTATGCATGTATGTAGCATGTATGTATGTATGCATTTTATGCAATTATGTAATAGAATGTATGTATGTATGCCTTCATGTCTTTATGTATGCAATATATAATATGTTATGCATGTATGTATGTATGTTGCAGTGTGTTAAGTGTAATTGGATAAAGCCCTGGTGTGGTGAAAGTGTGAAAAACATGTGCGTTTCTATACTGTAGTGCGTAATGTAGTGCGTCCGTAGTTTGCCACCCGAGGTGAGGAATGAAGGCGTGAGAGTAAAATGTGTGTTTGTGCGTGTGTGTGTGCGTGCGTGCCGTGTTTCATGGCGTGTGCATCGCTTGATCCAATATATCTATAAACATTTGTTTTACCTTTATTAATCGTTATTTTTGTTCTGTGTGGTTGCATGTGTACTATCTCGTTTGCATGTACGTTTGTGCATCGGTACCGTGTTTGTGTGTATATACAGTCAAATTCGTTCATGCATTCATGTGGATATATTCGTATGTACACATGGTACTCGTGTAAATAGAGTAGAAATAGAGGAACGAGAGAGAGAGAGAGAGACGAGAAGAAGAGTAGAGAGAGAGAGAGAGAGAGAGAGAGAGAGAGAAGAGAGAGAGAGAGAGAGAAGAGAGAGAGAGCGAGAGAGAGAGAAGGGGGGGGGGGGGGGGGAGGGGGGGAGTAGAGAGAGAGAGACGGGGGAGGAGGAGAGAAGAGAGAGAGGGGAAGAGAGAGAGAGAGAGAGAGAGAGAGAGAGAGAGAGAAAGAGAGAGAGAGAGAAGAGAGAGAGAGGAGAGGAGGACGAGAGAGAGAGAGAGGAGGAGAGGGAGGAGAGAGAAGAAGAGAGGAGAGGAGGAGAGAGAGAGAGAGAGAGAGGAGAGAGAGAAGAGGAGAAAGAAGAAGAAAAAAGGAGAGAGACACAAAAAAAGAGAGTAGGAGAGACGGGGGAGAGTGAGAGAGAGGAAGAAGAAGAATGAGAAGAGAAAAAAAAAAAGAGAGAGAGAGAAAGCGGAGAGAAAAAGCCGGAAAGGAAGAGAGGAAAAGAGAGAGTAAGAAAAAAAAAGAAGAGAGAGACGAAGAGCGAAGGCAGAGAGAAGAGAAGGGGAGAGAGAGAGAGGAGGAGAGATAAGAGAGAGGAGAGAGAAGGAGGAGGAGAGAGAGAGAGGGAGAGAAGAAGAGGGAGAGAGAAGAGAGAGAGAGAGAGAGAGAGAAAGAAGAGAACAGAGAGAGAGAGAGGGAGGAGAATGGAGAAAAGAGAGGAAGAAGAAAGTAGACAGATAGAGAGAGAGAGAGAAAGTCGGAATTTATAGAGAGCGAGAGAGAAAAGCGAAAGAAAGAGAAGAGGAAATAAAGAAGAGAAAATAGAGAGAGAGGTTAGAGAAAGAAAAAAGAAGAGAGAGGGGGAAGAGAAAGGATGAAATTTTCATTAAAATGCTGATTTAACTTAAGAATGTTGATAGAAAAAGGGGGAGGGTGGTGTTGGAGGGGTAGGCGTGTGGGTGGGGAAGGTGGGGGGTTCAGGGAGAGGGGGGAGCGAGGGGAGGGGATGGGTAGGTGGGAGAGGGGAGAGGGGGCGGTAGAGGGGTGGGGATGCGGTAGCGTGGGTAGGTAGGGGGGAGAGGGGGAGGTGGGAGGGGGAGGGCGCCAATGGGGTTGGGAAAAAAAGGAAGGGGGGGAAAGTTAGAGCTTTTTTGTTCATGAAGGCCTAATGAAACAGGTGTGGGATCTGGCTACCCCGTGTAAATATTGTTCATGTAAGTGGACTCCTGAAACACTCTGGGATTTGGGCAATATAATTATTTTGAAATCGCTGTTTTTGAAATGAGGCGCTAAAAGCGATTATTTTACGGTAATATATATATATATATTATATATATATATATATATATATAATATATATATATATATATTTATTGTAATGTATATGTATGTATGTATATATATATATATATATATATATATATATATATTATAATATATATATATATATATATATATATATATATATTATCTGTGGGTGTGGTGTGTGCGTGTGCAGTGCGTGTGTGGGTGTGTGGTGTGTGTGTGTGTGTGTGTGTGTGTGTGGTTGTGTGTGTGGGTGTGTGTGTGTGTGTGTTGTTGTGTGTGTGTTGTGTATGGGTGTGTGTGTATGTGTGTATGTGTGGGTGTGGTGTGTGGTGGTGTGTGTGTGTGCCCGGGTGTGTGTGTGGTGTGTGTTTGGTGTGAGTGTTTATAATAAATATCTATGTATATACAACATATATATGGTGTTGGGTGTATAGTTAATCTATGTGTACAATACATAAAAAAGAGATAGATAGATACGATAGATGGGTTAAATAAAGGGAAGAAGAAAGAGAGAGATAGATAGATAGATATAAATAATTTAGAGCTAGATAGATAGATAATAGACAGATAGATAGATATATAGATAGTGCAGATATTGGTAGAAAAATAGATGGATAGATAAATAGGTATAAAATAGACACAGAAATTAAAAATATATATCTTAAATTTCATTCTTTCTCTCTCTATTCCATTGCCTAAACTATCTATCCTATCAAGTCTATCTGTCCCATCATCTATCCCTGTCTATCTTTTCTCTATCTCTGTCTATCTATTTCTACTCTTCTTCCTCGTAAACTAAA
>NW_020870079.1:142352-148762 GCF_003789085.1 Penaeus vannamei | reverse complement strand
AACGAGAGAGGGAGAGAAGAGTAGAGAGAGAGAGATCACACCCGCTGGAGAGAGGAGAGGTCGCGGAGGGACGGAAGAGAGAGCGAGAGAGAGAGAAGAGAGGCGAAAGATCGACAGAGAAGACAAACAAAGCAGAGAGAGAACAACATTGATAGAATATAGATTATCAGATATTGTTGAAAAGCCAAATTGATGAATGGGAAGATATTAAAAGTAGCAGGTAATAATGATGTCATTGATTACATCGGAAATATATGATAATCATTTTTTTTCTTTCTTTTTTCATCATTTTTTTGCGGTAGTCATTGTTCCTATTGTCACATAACAAGACTATGGGTATAGTAGCATAGCATTATTATTACGAATTAGGAGATAGGAGAGACAAAATAATGTATTTTGTTTTTGAATGTCTTTCTCTCTACTTTTTTGTCTAGTTTCCTGTCTGCCTATTTATCCACATTTTGTCTATTTCTAACTGTAATAGGGTATAGTAGTATGGTATTATTACTACGAATTAGGAGATAAGAGAGACAAAAAAATATATTTTGCTTTTGAATGTTTATCTACCTCTCTGTGTTGCTTCCTGCCTGCTTCTTTATCCACCTTTTTGTCTATGTCTGTCTACATAACGAGACTATGGGTATAATAGCATAGTATTATTTTTACGAAGGAGGAAGTAAGAGAGACAAAGAAATATGTTTTGTTTTTGAATATCTTTCTATCTACTTCTTTGTTTAGCTTCCTGCCTGCTTATATATCCACCTTTTTGTCTGTCTGGCTCTATTTTTAACTATCAGTCTGTCTATCTATCTACCAAATTTATCTATTTATTATCTATCTATTTGTCTGTCTGTCTTGCTATCTCTTTTTCTATACTAATTCATCTTTCTATCTCAATCTCTCTATGCATCAATTAGTCAATCTGTCTGTCTAACTATCTATTTGCCTTTCTTTCTCTCTATATGTCTATCCATCTGTCTATCTATCTATCTATATATCTGCCTATCTATGTATCTACTATCAACCAATCTGTCTATCTATGTATCTACCTATCTATCTGTATCTATTATCAACCAGTCTATCTATTTCTCTATCTGTCTATCTATCAATCTATCTCAACATCAGTCTCTTTGCCTGTCTCTCAGTCTATCCATCTATTCATCCCTCTATCTACCTATCCATCCATAAATATGTGTGTATGTGTATCTAATTGTATGTATGTATGTATGTATGTATGTTCTATGTATGTATGTGTACGTATCTTATCCTCCTGCTTACACACTCATAAATTGGCATTAAAAAAAAGTCGAAAATAAGTTACACACTTCTAAATTGGCATAAAAAATAGATAAAGTACAGATATATTTATCATTTATCTTCCTCTCCCTTCCTCCTTTCCTCTCTCCCTCCCTCCCACTCTCCCTACCAACCTTCCTCCCTCTCTCATTATTAAAATACAGCAGACCTTCCATAGACCCATAGCAAGGCGGACTTCTCAAACCCAGATATTGACGATGGAGTATCTATCCATCCTTATCCAAGGCTTAAATCCTGTAAACCCACGGTGACGCCCATCCTCTCTCTGTGCGCAGGCTATTATCGCCCTTAGATCTATCTGGCCAAAAGGGTGTTTATTCCCCTTGCGAGCGCGTCGAGGCTGGAGAATGCCGGGCTGGCGGACGTACAAATAAAGATTGACGGAGGGATATCTTAGCATATATATGTATGTATATATGTGTATATAATAATATATGCATATATATATATATATAATATATATATATATATATATATATATATATATATATATATATATATATATATATATATATTATATAGAGAGAGAGAGAGAGTGATCGAGAGAGGAGAGAGAAGAGAGAGAGGAGAGAGAGATGAGAATATAGATAGATTAGATAGTAGATATAGTATATATGATATAGATATATTATTTTTTATTTATTTATTTTATTTTTATTTATTTATTATTATTTTTTTTTTGAAGGTAGTGGGATGAGATATATTATCAATTCATCTTCATTATTATCATATCATATATAATATTATTATATTATTTATTATTATATTATTATTACTCTTCTCTTCGATGATGTCTGTGCATGCGTATGTATGTCTGTCTGTCTCTCTCTCTCTCTTTCTCTCTCATTCTCTATCTATTTATCTTCGTCTCCCTCCTTCCTTCCCACCCTCCCTACCAACACCTTACCCCCTCTCTCATTGATTTCTTTCTCCCATTTCATCTATCTATCTTCTCCCTCTCCCTCTCCCTTCTCCTTCTCTCTCTCTCTCGCTCTCTCTCCTCTCTTCTCTCTCTCTCTCTCTCTCTCTCTCTCTCTCTTCTCTCTCTCTCTCTCTCTTCCTTCCATCCTTTCTTCTATCTCCGTCTCTCTTTCTATCCATCTATCTCCCTCTCCCCCCCCTCTCTCTCTCCCCTTTCTCTCTCTCTCTTTCTATCCATCTATCTCCCCCCCCCTCTCTCTCCCCTTTCTCTCTCTCTCTCTTTGCTTCCCACCCACCCTCACTCCCTCCCTCCCTCCCATCTCCCTCTCAAAAACCCATTCTCTCTTTCCCTCCTACTCTCTCTCTCTCTCTTCTCCTCCCTTTCATTCCCTCCCTCTCTCTCTCCCTCTCTTCCCTCCTTCACTCCCTCCGGACAAGGACACGTAGCAGGATATTTTTCACACACGCAATGTCGATTTTTTTTTTTTTTTTTGTCGTATTTTGCTTCTTACTACCGAGAGCTGGACACATAACACCCCCCCCCCTTCCTCCTCCCTTGCACCCCCTCCTCTTAATCAGTGGCTCCCTACCCTCCCATTCAGAGGCTCCTCCTTCCCCCCCCCCTCCCCTTCGCACCCCCTCCTTCTAATCAGAGGCTCCTCCCCCCCTATCCAGAGCTTTCAGATGGCTCCTCCCCCCCCTGTTAGAGGCTCCTACACCCCTCCCCCCATTCAGAGGCTCCTCCCCCCCCCATTAAGAGGCTCCTTCTACAACCCATCCAGAGGATCCCACTTCTATCGTCTCCTGCAGCCCTTCTCTCTCCCCCCCCTCTCTTTTCTCCCCCACCTCCCACCCCAACTTCCCTCTCAGTCCCCTACCTCCCCTCCCTCCCTAACATTCTGAGACCCCACCCCCCCTCTATTTAGATTCCCCCCTCCCCTCTGTTCTCCTAGTCCCTTCCCATCCTACCCCCCCCTTCTCCTCCCCCGTTCCCCTTTCCTCCTTTCTCCCTCCTTCCCCCTTTTTCAATCCCTTCCCCTCCCCCTCCCCCTCTCCCCCCCTCCTCCTCCGTCATTGCCCATCGTTCACAGCTCTCGACCCTCCCCCCCCCCCATCCTTCACCACCTCCCCCTCCTCTTCTCCTTCCTGCCCCTCTCTCTTTCCTTGCTTCTCTCTCCTTTGACCTTATTCTTGATTCTTTTTTGTTATACGCTTTTATCTATTATCAATATTTTTATTATGCTTATCATTATTATTATTATTATTATTATTATTATTATTATTATTGTATTATCATTATCATTGTTGTTTTATTGTTATTATTATTATAATTATTATTATAATTAATTATTGCTTCTCTCTTTTTCTTTCTAGTCTTTTTTCTTACTGGGTAAAGAGAGAGAGAAGAGAGAGAGAGAGAGAGAGAGAGAGAGAGAGAGAGAGAGAGAGAGAGAGAGAGAGAGAGAGGAGAGAGAGAGAGAGAGAAAGAGAGAGAGAGAAGAGAGAGGAAATATATATAGAGAGAAATAGCACAATAAAAGCAAGATTTTTACCCCCAAATTACAAGATGAAAATAATACGAAAAAAAAAAGAAAAATCCACAATTTCGTAACAATCAAAAATAGCGATAATTACAAATGCGACGCTATTGTAAATTATCATTTTTCTCTAATCTACTAAATTCATAAATCATACATTTATATTTCAAAGAATCAACTTCATTAGCTAACATATATAATAACGTTGATTTAAACGACAATGATGATGATGAAACATAATTAATGTCAACAATAATGATGGCAATTATTGTGATGATGAAGATAAAAGGAGTTATAAAAACAACCCTAATGCTATTACTATCGCTAATGATACGTAATAATAATAATTAATAATAATAATAATAATAACAATAATAAAGAAGCGTATAAACAAATAATTAAGCATATTAAGAACACTTTGCAATATATGCAATATTCCTTTAGTAACCCGAATGTCATTACATGCCAATAGATTACATTGCACTTTACACTCCCACCGTCCCCCCCCCCCCCTCCACCCCTCCTCCCGTCCTCTTCCTCTGAAAAAAATGCAAATTGGCAACTGGCTCAACACCCTGCTAATTATCATACATCAACACCTATCACCCTGGGCTGCCAGCTTAATAGTTGGTATTAATTAAAGATTTTTTTTTTTTTTTTATTCCTTATCGACGGACGGTGAAAGGGGGAGGGGGGGGGGTGGGGTGGGAGGGGGTAGTATAAGAGGGTAGAGGAGGGGGAGGGGGGAGGGTAAGATGAAGAGGTAGAAAATCAGCTGATTTGTGGATTTTTAGTACCATAAAATCTGCATTTCTGCTGACACGAGTGAAGATTTGTGATAATGTGTATCATGATTTGATACGTTTATCAAGGAAATATTTTAGTGTATCTGAAACGATTAAGGGGAACACATAGCAATATGTTAATAGTAGTAATGACCACACACACACACACACATATATATATATATATATATTACTATATTATAGATATATAAATGTATAATAGATATATATATACATAAGTATATATATATATATAGTATTACATATGTGTGTTATACTATACTATAATATATATATATATATATATATATATATATAAATATAATATATATATATATGTATGTATATGATGTATGCCATATATCTATATATTATATATATATATATATATATATATATATATTATACATATATATATATATATATATATATTATATATATATATAATTAGTATATATGATATATATATATATATATATTATATATATATATATATATAGTATAATTTATATAATAAACAAACAGAAGAACCTAATTACACCTAGATGAGTTTAATCATATGATCATCATTTAACAGGCTTCTAAATATAATTGCTCCCTCTGGTTATGACCTCGAATAATGCTACATTATCATCCTCTTCAAAACATCAAAGGGTAAAAGAATTTAATTGATTCATATTCTGTTAAAACCAATGGCTAATTAAACAATTCTTTACTCTTATCCATAATAGGGATTTCGAAAAAAGCTTTATGTGTTCTCGAATTAAATACCTCATTATTAATAAAAAAGTGGATGCTCTATTATCAAAATATCTATAGCAATTTGATACTTCCTCTGGCACTGAAACTAATACTACGGCTATTTATTAACACTAGTACTATTACTACCACTACTAGTACTACTACTACTACTGCTATCACTACTACTACTACTGTTATTACTGCTACTACCACTTCTACCATTAGTACTACAATACTTACTACTATAAGCTACTATTACTATCACACTACTATTTCTACTGCCACTACTACTACAACTACACTACTATATAATACCACGACCCCCAATACTGCTATTAAGACTACTACTACTACTACCACTAACCCCACTACTACTAGTATCACTACTACTACTGCTATTAAGACTAATACTCCTACTATCACATCTACTCTTGCTACTACCACTACTACTACAACTCCTGCTACCACTACTACTACCACCACCCCTAATACAACTAATATCACTACTATTGCTACTGCTACTACTACCACTAATATTACCTATTGGCTTAATTTTCCTGACCTTATGTTCACCACCTTCAACCCACGCGGTCGGTTTGTTCAAATTGTGAACGACCTAACCCAAAGAATATTCATATACTTCAAATTTGTGGAACGGCCCTTTACACAAAGAATTATTCGTTATAACTTTATGCATTAAAAATAAAGAAAAGGTAAATACATATTTATCAGTTCTAGACCATACATATCAACGGGGACAAATTAGACATAGATAAATGTCATATCTATCAGTTATATAGACGGGATTATGAATTATGGTGTATAGGTTATGGTTCTGTATTTATGAATGTTCACCAGGTCGGGTCCGAACAATTTTCGGAATAAACCGGCGATGAACATAAAGAATTGTTCAACAATTACTTCATCAGCGTCGAGTCTCGGGGATATTTTTCTGGTGTTTCCGGGTGGGTCACACTGACTTCAAATTTTTTTTTTTTTTGTTATTTCTATACTATTTGTTATCATTGTACTAGTTTTCATGATTATATTTGGTGTTATTATCATCGTTGGTTATTATTTCATTTTTGATATCACCTTTCTTTTATCC
>NW_020870079.1:132935-133970 GCF_003789085.1 Penaeus vannamei | reverse complement strand
ACTTTCTTCCTCTTCCTTATCCTCCTCTGTCTCCTATTCCTCTTCTTTCTCTTCCTGTTCCTTTCTCTCCTTTTATTCTTCCTCCTCCTCTCCTTTTCTCTTCTCCTCTCTTCTCTTCTCTTCTTCCTCTTCTCTCTCCTCTTTCCTCTTCCTCCACCTCCACCATCCCAACTCCTCCTCTTCTTGCTTTCCTCTTTTTCCTCCACCTCCATCCCCAACTCCACCATCCCCACCTCCTCCTCCTGCTCTCCTCCACCTCCCCCCCTCTGACCTCCCCTAACCTCCTCACTCCACAGCCTACATCGGTTGAGGTTTGACACTAATTACGTCATTTTTAGTGGACGTCATAAAGTAAAAAAAAAAAAAAAAAAAAAAAAAAAAAAAAAAAGGACCGGTAGTGATGCGTCGGCCTCCTCTTTCTTCTCCTCCTCTCCTCCTCCTCGACCTCGTAAACCCGGGAGACTGACAAAGACTCCCCTGGAAAGACAAATGAGAAGCAAATTACTGCGGTTTTTACAAGACACAGGGGACAAGGGGGGGCGTGGAGGGGGGTGGGGTAGGGGGAGAGACAAGGGGTGGGCGCGGGTTGGTTGAGGAAGGCTCGTGGTGTGGTGGGTGGTGGGTGAGTGGATGGTTAGGGAGGTTGGTGAGGCGTGGGCGTGGAAGGGGTGGGGTGGGTGGTGGGGAGAACGGGAGTGGGTGGCGGTGGGTTAGGCGGCTGTGGGTGGGTGGGTTGGGGTTTTTTGTAGGTGGTGCGGAAGGGAAAGAGGGGGCGGGGGAAGAGGTTTATGTTTGTGTTTGTTTGTTGTCGTTGTTATGGTGGTCATTATTGCCGTTGTATTGTGATTATATTTTATGTTTGCTGTTGTTGTTATTGGTGTAGTTGTTACTGTTGTTGTTATGATGGTTGATAGCGTTATTGTTATTGTTATTTAATATGATTAATTTATATATTCATCTTCGTATAAACTAAAGAAAAGAAAAGGTAAAGATAAAGACCAATAAAAACGACCTTAATAACATGAAGATGATTCG
>NW_020870079.1:107935-115435 GCF_003789085.1 Penaeus vannamei | reverse complement strand
AATTTTGAAAAAGCCATCATTTCAACTAACTTAAACCTTAATGAATACAATATCTTCATGGCTATCTGAAACATTAGTGTGCTTAGAACAGTCTCATGTTATTACAAAGAAAATTAAACAACGCTGGTATCTCCAAAGCATTTTCCTTTCTCTTGTCTTTTGCTAAGCCCTTCTTAAAACTCCCCGAAGACACTTTAGGAAAATATATTTGTACAATATCTGACGCCTAACATTTTCTGCAAGCGAAGTAAGCATTTGATTGCACTTTTTAATTGTGTGGAAAGAATTATTTGGGTATTTTAGTTACTGATTATAATTTTTTTTTTATTATTGTTGGTGTCGATTGTATGAATATTTTCGTAATGTGTATCGTCTGTCTAAGCTTGACTGATATTTGATTAAGCAAAAGAGAAGTAAACAAAGATGACAAGAGAGAGAGAGAGAGAGAGAGAGAGAGAGAGAGAGAGAGAGAGAGAGAGAGAGAGAGAGAGAGAGAGAGAGAGAGAGAGAGAGAGAGAGAGAGAGAGAGAGAGAGAGAGAGAGAGAGAGAGAGAGAGAGAGAGAGAGAGAGAGAGAGGAGAGAGAGAGAGAGAGAGAGAGAGAGAGAGAGAGAGAGAGAGAGAGACACCCACACGCACATTCAGCCTCTTCCTCTTTCTCTCTCTATATGTATATACACATATATTCACACACACACACACACACACACACACACACACACACACACACACACACACACACACACACACATTACGCCCTCCCCCCCCCCTCCCCCCTCCCGCTTTTTAACCTCCCTCCACACCTTAAAAACCTTTCACCCAAAACCAAGTTTCCAAGCCCCCTAGACCCCTTTCGGACCTCTTATACCAACGGGATCACACACACACAGACCAGCCCTAGCATCTAAACCGCGATCTGAACCCAGTAACTACGGCCGGTTTGTTAGAATTGTGCGAGGCCCGACCCAAAGAATGTTCGTATACTTGACATGCATATATAAAGAAATAAATACATATTTATCAGTCTAGACCTGCATATCAACCCGGGAAATAGATGGTTAAATGTATATCTATCAGATATATAGACAGATATGCCTTTATGTCTGCATCTGTATTTATGAATATTTATTGGGTCGGGCCTGGCACAATTTTAACAAACCGGCTGTAGGATTCTACTAGGATTTAGGAGCAAGATGAGGAGGATCCCGTGGCTCCTGAGGCCAGTGTTGGTCTCTCGAGATCGACTGACTTGTGGAGGAGGACCTGAGGGGGGGGGGGTAGGGGGGGTGGATAAGAAGGCTTGTGCTAGGTACAGAACATCCACAAGCATAGGTATATATGTCTGTATACCAGACTAATGGTCTATCCATCTATATGTCTATCTATTTTTATCTTTTATATATGTATATAAAGATCTTTCATATCTGTCTATCTGTGTCTATCTACTACCAATATGGCAAACTCCATCCATTTATTTAAACATATATGTATAGATTGCCAAGATTCTAAAGCAAATCCACCATAAAAAATAAAAAATAAAAAAAACGAAAAAAAAAGATGAGACACAAACACTCAACGAATAAATGGATTTCACATACATCTCCATAAATTGCAACAGATTGATTGAAATGAATAAAGATATAAAATCATGAATAAACATTCAGTGAGTAAATGTGTACCTCAGTGTTGATTAGGAAAATGTTCTCTTTGTCTTTTTTTTTTCTCCCGATCTCTCTCTCTCTCTCTCTCTCTCTGTCTCTCTCTTTCTCTCTTTCTCTCTCTCTCTCTCTCTCTCTTCTTCTCTCTCTCTTCTCTCTCTCTCTCTCTCTCTCTCTCTCTCTCTCTCTCTCTTCTCTCTCTCTCTCCTCTCTCTCTCTCTCTTCTCTTCTCTCTCTCTCTCTCTCTCTCTCTCTCTCTCTCTCTCTCTTCTCTCTCTCTCTCTCTCTCTCTCTCTCTCTCTCTCTCTTCTCTCTCTCTTCTCTCTCTCCTCTCTCTCTCTCTCTCTCTCTCTCTCTCTCTCTCTCTCTCTCTCTCTCTCTCTCTCCTCTCTCTCTCTTCTCTCTCTCTCTCCTCTCTCTCTCTCTCTCTCTCTCTCTCTCTCTCTCTCTCTCTCTCTCTCTCTCTCTCTCTCTCTCTCTCTCTCTCTCTCTCTCTCTCTCGCTTCGTTAAGTCAGAGACCAGTTTAAGAAAACAAGAAAAAAAAAGCTAAAATAGATAGGTAATCAGATAAATACATCATAAACAAATGAAATTCATAAAAAACAACAACAGTGATCTAAAATTACTTGAAATCTCCAACCCCACCCCCCCTCAAAAAAAGCAAAAAAAAAAAAAAAAAAAAAAAAAAAGAAAAAAGATTTCGAGCTAAAAGAAATTAAAAAAAAAATTTCGAGCTAAATTCGAAAAAAAGAAAAAAAAAAAAAAAAAAATCGAGCAAATTCGAGAAATTAAAATAAAAAAAAAAAAAAAAAAAAAAAAAAAATACGCACGGCACCTTCCAGACGTTACTGAGGACGTCGAACATCTTTTCCTCGCTCGCCCTTTCATCCCAGCTGCTTGGCCACGAGGTACTCCCGTTGCTGCAAGACTTAAGCGCATTTGCGGCCGTCGGGGCGGGGCGAAGCATTTCAATTTCTGTGAACTTTTAGGCACTGATTGTTGTATTGTTGTTGTGTTGTTGTTGTTGTTGTATATTATTATTGTTTTATATATATTATTATTGTTTTATTTATATATATTGTTGTTATTATCATTATTTATTCATTATCATATTATTTTATATTATCATCATTATTATATTATTACTATTACTTATTATTATTATTATTATTATCATTATCAGTATTATTTATTATTAATATTATTATCATATTATTATTATTATTACTAGTAGTATTATTGTTATTATCATTTTAGCTTATTATCACCACCACCACTGCTACTGCTACTACTACTTCCACTGATAGCTTCACTAGACCTCTCCGTAACTACTTTTCGACATTCATATAATACATTCTTAAAATACCCTAATTGTAATTCCTGCGCCACAATTTACCTTGTCATAAAGCCTAATTACCGTATTCTTCTCAGGTACAGAAAAGGAAATTGGAGAAAATCCAAATTATCTAATTCATTCAATTATTCATTAATTATTATTATTATTATTATTGTTAATTCTATTTGTTTATTTATGTATTTTTTTTTCTGGGGTTGTATCAAAGAGAGATTTTGAAACTGTACAAGAATGGATGGTGTGAAAAAAACCTTCATCTATTTTGGCATTATTTTCACACCGTAATTTTTTCTCTGATCGTTCATGTAAATAAGCTATTGTTGATGTAAAGTGTAAGGACCTTGTGCGATAGAAAATCAAAGAGATTGGTCAACAGCGTTTTACTTGACCTCTTTCCACTAGCCAGCGCGGGCTCCGACTGACCAGACCTTTTAATGGCCAACGGTTATCTCGGATGCGCCTGAGTTGCCAATTAGGCAGAAACTCTTACAGACCTGAAGTCGTTAATGATGATGATGATAATGATAATAATAATAATAAAAAATAATGATGATGATAATGATAAGACCATAATAACAGCAACACCAATAATTATAATAATAATGATATTTATAATAATAATAATAATTATAATGACGATAATAATAATAATAACAATAATAATAATTATAATGACGATAATAAATAATATAATAATAATAATAATGATATAATTATAATGATAAAATAATAATGACCATATAATAATAATGATAATAAGATATAATGATAGTAATGATAATAAAAATGATATTGAAATAGCAATACGTTATGTAGCAATAAAAATCAGTCATACTTATAATCATGATGATAATAACAATAATAGTAACAATGATAATGATAATATTGACTTTTAGAATTGAAAAGCAATAATCATTATGCTTATTAATAAAGTGACAAAAATAAATGCGTTAATGCTACTTTCAAGTGGATGATAGAGCTTTATCTAGTCATCAGTTTAGGGAAATATATTTTACTAAATAAAATAGTACTTATCTGTAATTCCATAATTTTTAAGTGATAAGTTATTTAAAAAAACGGTTATTATTTCCCAATCGTGCTACCGAACAGTCGTTTCACATAACACATGACACATGAAAACTAGCACACACTCATATCCAAATCTATACATACAACGCGCGCTATGGTGTGTATTCATAATACATATATACGTATATATATTTATATATATTTAATATATAATATATTATATATATAAATATATATATATAATAACATATATATATATATGTAATATATGTATATAGTATATATAGCATATATAAGGATAATATAATATATACTAATATATATTAATATATATATATAATATATAATTATTATATTACATATTATATACATATTCATATAAATATATATATATATATATACATATTATATATATTATATATATTATATATAATAATAATATATATATAATATATATTATGCTGTGATAGTATTATATATATATTATATATATTGTATTATTATAGTGTTATATGGTACTATATATATATATATATATATATATATATATATATATATATATATAATATATATATATAGTATATATTATATATATATAATATTATATATATATATATATATATATGTGTGTATAGTATAAATATACATATATAGTATATAATTATATATATATATAATATTATATATATATATATATATATATATATATATATATATATATATATATATATATATGATATATAGCATATATATTATGCATATATATAATTATATTATGGTATATATATATATAAATATATAAAATTATTATATAATATATATAATATATATATATATATTATACTGTTATACTATATACATAATTATACACACACACATATGATATATGTGTGTAGTGTACCTGTACCTGTCTCGTACCAATACGCTGGAATTTGTAGCGAGAACGATTAAAAAGCTTTGCTTACACGATCAATGTTTCTCTCACATTTCCTAGTCCGTCAACTCCTTCCTTTATGCAACATTGTCCCTGTCTCCATACATTTCTTGTGACATGCGCGAAGTGACGGACGTGGATCTCGTCTCCGCAACAGATTTCGTTTCAATAAACTGTAATGTATTTTGTTCAATAGATTATAATGTGCATTGTGCTCTCTTCTTGAGGAGTAGCCATTTTATAGGGATCATTAAACACTACCTCTTTCATCAATAGGGGACCTGGAATACGCAGATGTAATGTAATTAAAAACCTTGATAAACATGATACACAAAACAAATATGATTAAGATATCTCGTCACTTGCATTTTTTGTCAATATGATATATTTTTAATTATACTTTACATTATTCACCTCCACTCGCTCCTCCCCTCTCTCTTCCTCTCTCTCTCTCTCTCTCCTCTCTCTCTCTTCTCTCTCTCTCTCTCTCTCTCTCTCTCTCTCACTTATCGCCCCACCCCATCCCTCACCCTCACCTCCCTCTCCTCTCACATATATCCTCCACATCCCAGTCAGTCGCTATAATATAATATATATATATATATATATATATATATATATATATATATATATATATATATATATATATAGATATAATATATATATATATATATATATATATATATATATATAATATAATATATATATATATATATAGTCTGTTCACTTCGGTCTTCATTTTGAACTGAGACACTAAGAGGAGGGGCGGGGGGGGGGAGATGCGGGATGTTAAAGCATTATCAATTTGTGTTTTTATGTTTATTGTCTGTCTGTTTATTTCTTTGTTTTGATTTTGTTGTGATTGTTACCTGTTTATTTATCTGTTTTTTATTTTCTTTGTTTTTTTTATGTATTTGTTACCTGTTTTATTTGTCTGTTGTTTATTTTCTTTTTTTTGTTTTGTGTTTTGTTACCTTTTTGTTTGTCTGTTTGTTTATTTTCTTTGTTTTATTTTGTGTTGTTACCTGTTTATTTGTCTCTTCGTTTATTTTCTTTGTTTCATTTTTGTTCATTCGTTTTAGATTTTTTTTTCTGATATTATTCTCATGGGAGTGGAGCAGGAGGAGAAGGAAAGGAGAGAGGGGTGGGAGGACCAGAGGGGTAGGGGGGGAGAAGAGACAGGATAGGAGAGGAAAAATAGGTGGAAGGATAGGAGGAGGAGTGATGAAAGAAGATTTGGAAAGGAAGAGATAAGAAAGAGGAAAAGGGGGGGGAAGGAGGAAAATGGGAAGGAAAGTAGAAAAGAGGAAAGAGAGAGACGTTGGGAGAGGAAGAGAGAAAGAGGAGGAGAAAAAGGAAAGAAAGAGGAAGAGTAAAGGATAAAAAGAAAGAAAGAAAGGGAAAAAACGGGAATATAATACGGAAAAAAAAAAAAAATTAAAATAAAACAGGAAGGTAATGAAAAAGAAAGAAAAATAACGACAAAAAAAAGACAAAGATTAAGATTAGAATAGGAGAGGAAAGGGAATAACATTAACGAGAAATGTAGAGAAGGGGATTGAGGAGAAAAGGGGGGGGGAAGGGTTAAGGTCATAATCTCTCTTCTGTCTACATTTAATTTCACTCCTAATTAATCAGCAAACGCACCCCTCCTCCTCCTCCTCCTACTCCTTCCTCTCTCTCCTCCTACCCCTCCCTCCCCCCCCCTCCTCGCCCTCTCCTCCCTCTTCCCCCTTCCCCTCCCTTCCCCCTTTTCTCCCTTCTCCTTCCTCTCGCCCCCCTCCCTTCCCCTCCCCTCCTCTACCCTCCCTTCCCCTTTTCTCCCTCCTCGCCCCCCATCCCCCTTTCTCCCTCCTCTCGCCCCCCTACCCTCTCCTTTCCCCCTTTTCTTCCTCCCTCTCCTCCCTTCCCTCTCGCCCTCCCCCTCCTCCGTCCCCTTCCCTTCCCCCTCCTCTCGCCCCTCCCCCTCCCCCCCTTTCCCTTCTCCTTCCTCTCCCCCCCTCCCTTCTTCCCCCCTTTCCTCCTCCCTCCTCTCGCCCCCTCCCTTCCCCCCTCCTCTCCCTCCCTCCCTCTTTCTCCCTCCTCTCGCCCCCCTCCCCCTCCCTTCCCTCCCCCTCTCTCCTCCGCCCTCCTCCTCCCTTCCCCCCCTCTCCTTTCCCCCTCCCTCCTCTCGCCCCCCCCCCCTTCCTCCCTCCTCCCGCCCTCCCTTCTTTCCTTTCCCCCTCCCTCCCTCCTCTCGCCCAAACTTTGTCTTAATCCTCCCGTGAGCAAATTGCATTTCCGCTTTCTTTCGAGGAATTAAATGCCATTGTTTCGGATGCTGCGACCACGCGAGATGTCTGGAGAAGGAGGGAGAAGATGATGCAGATGATGCTGTGGAAGAGGGTATGAATTTTTTATTTTTTTTTATTTTTTTTTATTAATTTTTGTTTTATTATTATTATTGTATTTATTTATTTTTTTTCTATTTTTTATTTTATTTATTTTTATTTATTATTATTATTTTTTTGGAATGGGAGAAAGAA
>NW_020870079.1:95435-102935 GCF_003789085.1 Penaeus vannamei | reverse complement strand
GTGGTTGTTAAGACTTCTGAATCTATTGGTAGGTTGGTACGTCTGCTCGACATACCTGCGTTAACGTTTAATTTATGATAGAATGCAATTAACCAACGACCTTATCACTATCATTAATATTGATAATATGTGATATTCATTATTACTTTTATTGATATCATTTTGACTATTCATTATCATTATCATTATTATTATTATTATTATTATTATTATTATTATTATTATTATTATTATTATCAGTATTGCTATTATTATCATTATTGCTATTATTATTATTATATTATCATCATCATCATTATCATCGTTTTGTTGTTATCCTTGCTACCATTATCATATTTATTGTCATTGTTATAATCATTATCATTATTATTACTGACGTCATCATCCTCACTGCCGTCATAGTCACCTTCACTATCACCACATCAAAACTTCATACTCTATGCTCTCTCTCTCTCTCTCTCTCTCTCTCTCTCTCTCTCTCTCTCTCTTCTCTCTCTCTCTCTCTCTCTCTCTCTCTCTCTCTCTCTCTCTCTCTCCTCTCTCTCTCCCTCCTAATGTTTTATTTAATCTATAAAAAAAAACTAAAATCCAGAATTTCTCTCCGATGCAAGCCGCTGATGTTTATGCAAATGCAAACAAGGACCCAACAGCAGTAGTAGCAGGAGCAGCAGGACCAGGAGCCAGCAGCAGGACCAGGAGCAGCAGGACCAGGAGGACCATTTAAGCCCCGGACTTTCAACTTTTAGCCCCGCCGTTTGGACTTGGTTGAGTCACGTTGAAGTTGTCCTGTTTGTCTTGCACGCGAGGTTAAACTCCCGCGGGTGTGTGACATGTTCCAAACGTGTTAACGAAACGAGGGGAGTAGCTGGAGTGTCGGAAGGAGTGTCAGCAAGCAAGGGGGAGGATTAGAGAGATGTGTGTATGCAGAAGGAGGTGGGGGTGGGGGGGGAGTTGGATAAGTAGGGATGTAGGCAGGAGGTTAGAGAGAGGGAGGTGTGTAAGCAGGGGCTAGGCTATGTAGGGGGATGGGGTGGAAGCAGGGGCTAGGGTATGTAGGGGGATGGGGGTGGAAGCAGGGGCTAGGGTATGTAGGGGGCTGGGGGTGGAAGCAGGAGAAGGAGGGTTGGATAGCTAAGGACATAGGCAGGTGGTGAGCTTGAATGTCAGCAGGGAGAGGAGGTTAGAGAGAGGTGTGGAAGAAGTGGTTCAACATTTTCAACATTTTCACAAGCATGCAAAGCGCACTCTTTTTTTCTGACCTCCCCTCCCACCCCCCTCCCTAAAAGCCTACACCTGAAAATATTGATGCCAGAAGCGCCCTTAAGCAGACAGGGTAGTCCTATGAAATGTTCCTGATAGTCATGCTACCTTCTAAAAAAGCTTGACAAAAAAAAAAAATCGTGCTTAGGGGTCTTTTTCACTTTTCACAATTGGGACAAGTATCAGAATCAACTAAATCTGAGAAATTTTCATACCATCTATTAGATATTCTAACTTTCACAACGTGAATGAATCAATTGGCCATTTCCAAAATTAAAGATATGAGTCAGGATCACAAGGTGGCATGGTAAACGGTATTAAGCCACAGTTACTGACCACTCGCTGCGATCTGACATAAACACTTTCATACGATTTAAAAAAACGTTTGTACGCTCGTGAAAACGTTGAAAATCTTGAACCAACCCCTAAACAAGGAGGAGGATTGAGCTGGGACCATGAACAAGGAGGGGAAAACAGACTTAAAAGAGAGGAAAGACTGGATGAGTGGGGGCTACAAGCAGGGGACAAGGACACAAAGCGAGAACATAAGCAGAGGAGAGAGAGGAGAGAAATAGGCGTGTAAGCATCATAAGCAGTAGGGAGGATAGAGAGAGGCGTGTAAGCAAGAGGAGATTTGGATAAGCGGAAATATTAGCAGAAGAGAGGTTTAGGAGAGAGCGGGGTGTAAGTATTAGAGAGGGGAAGGAGAGGGGGGAGGGGGTCAAAGCGATATGTAAACAGGGGGGGGGAAGGGTTAGGAGAGAGAGGGATGTAAACAGGAACTTTAAATAAGTCAGGAAGAATTGGAAACTAATTCATGTAAGAACGAAATTGGAAATAATGCTAAGCAGAAAATAGGTTAAACATGAGTTATGGAATTCCTTCTATGAATGGAAGGAAGTAAGACATTTACGAAACATGAAAGAAATTGATAAGGAGGAGGGAGGCTAAATGGATTAACTTGCTTCTATGTATACTGGAATTTTAATTAAGTTTTGTATTAAAGGCGATATATATGCTGTGATCTACACGTAAGATCTCTTTTTCATTTGTTATTTCCTTTGTTCTATACACTTGCTACGTTATATCTGTTTATCTTTCTCTTTGTTTTCCTGAATTCGTGTATATATGTTTATTTTTACACTCGGTCGTGTGTCATGATTTAATGAAATAAGCTTAATTATTACTATGAATTTTCATTGACTTTTCCTCTCTCTCTCTCTCACTTTCGTCCTTCCATCTCTCTCTCTTATTCTTGCCTTCCTTTTACAGTCTCTTCCTTTCGCCTTCCTCTTCCCCTTGATTCCTTCTCCATATATTCCTCTTCTCTCCTTCTGCCTCCTTCTTCCATTTCTATTTCTCTATTTCTATTCTATTTTCTGTTTTTGTTTTTCTTCCTCAATTCCATCTCTTCCGTTCCGATTTTCTCCTTCCATCTCTCTTCCCTCCCTTTTATCCACTTTCCTCCCCTTCCACAGCTTCCTCCTTTCTTCTTCTTTCCTTCTTCTAATTCCACCCTTCTTCTTTCTTCCATTCCTATCTTCTCTCCACTCCTTCCATCTCCCTCCACAGTCTCTTCTTTTCCTTCACTCCTCTTTCACCTGCCCCTTCTTTCCTCCCTTCCTTCCACCCTATTCTCTTTATAACATCTCCCTCTATTCCTTCCTTATCCACTCCTCTCTTCCTTTCACCCTCCTCTCTCCTCTCCTTCTCCCGCACCTCCTTCTTCCTACTTTCAACCCTTCTATACTATTTCCCTCTACTCCTTCCCCTCTCCACTCCTCCCTCTATCTCTCTCCCTTCTTTCCATCTTCCAGCCCCATCCCTCCACTCTTTTCTCCCTTTAACCCTTCCTCATTCCACTTCTTCCACCCTCCTCCACAGCCTCCTCCCACTTGCCACCCCCCTCCTCCCCACTCAATTTCCCTCCCTCTTCCCCGCCTCCCTCCTCCCACTTTTTTCTTCCCCTTCCCCCCTCCTCCCCCACTCAATTTCCTTCCCCCTCCTCCCCCTCTTTTCCCTTCCTTCCCACCTTCTTCTCCCCACTCCATTTCCTTCCCCCTTCCCCCTCCCCCTCATCCATATTCCCCTTCCCCCTCCTCCTCATTCCATTTCCCTCCCCTCCCCTTCCCACTCCATTTCCCTCTCCCCCTCCTCCCCTCCTCCCACTCCCTTTCCCCCCTCCTCCCCCCTCCCCACTCTTCCCCTCCCTCCCCACTCCATTTCCCTCCCTCCTTTCCCTCCTCCCTCCCTTTCCCTCCTCCCCTCCTTCTCCCCTCCTCCCCCCTCCCCCCTCCCCCCTCCCCTTCCTCCACTTCCTCCTCCTCTCCTCCCCCCCCCTCCCCACCCTCCTCTAACCCACCAACATCTCCGCAAGATAAGCCACTTTTCTCCCTCCTTCATAACCGGACATCCCGCTTCTCCGGCCGCCTGGGACCCGCTTCTTTTTTTTCTCTATTGATTAAGCTATTCTTAAAGGGAAATGGCGCTGGGATGATGTCTCTTCCCCTTCTCCCTCCCTCCCTTCTTGATCTTTCGTCTGGCAGGAAGGAGGAAGGAGGAGGAGAGGGGAAGAAAGGAAGGTAGATAGAGGAAGGGGGGTTTTGTAGTCGTCGCGAGGTGGGGCTTTGGATGTCGGGAAAGTTGTTATTTTTTTTATTTATTTATTTATTTATTATTTGCGGGGGAGGAAAGAGGGGGGGGGAGAGGGGAGGGGGGGGGTATTCTAATGGTTAGGTGTTTCGTAATATTCTATATCTCTTTTTTCTCATCTGTGTGAATGGAGGGATGTCTTATTTCTTTTACTTTTTTTTCTTCGTTTCTTTTTTTCTTTTTTTTTCTTTTCCTTTTTCGTCTGATATAAATCCGATACATTATAGATAATTTATTCATCTTAAGATCATGTTTCTTCCTTCCTCTGTCCTCTGTGGTTCCCTCCTTCGCGCCAGGCCTTGCACATCCTCCTTCCATCGCATTCATAAACCTCATCCTTGGCCTTCCTCTGCCTATCCTATCACGTCGGTTTCGTTCTCAGGATCTTTTCCTTCCTCACTCGCACCCCTCCCATGTGTGTGTGTGTTATATATATATATATATATATATATATATATATATATATATATATATATATATATATATATATATATATATAATATATAATATATTATATATATATATATACATATATATATATATTATATATATATATATATATAATATATATATATATATATATATATATATATATATATGTGTGTCGTGTGTGCGTGTGTGTGTGTGTGTGTGTGTGTGTGTGTGTGTGTGGTGTGTGTGTGTGTGTGTGTGTGTGGTGTGTGTGTGTGTGTGTGTGTGTGTGTGTGTGTGTGTGTGTGTGTGTGTGTGAAATGCTCTTTAAGGTTCTTTGCATATTATTTTTTTCAAGTTATCAGTTCTCGTTGGTTTACTAGATCATGTATGTTTATATCCACTTATGCGTGGGATAATTTTTAAAAATTCATTTATTTAAAGTTGCTCCTCTGTTCATTATCGTAAACGCAATAAACTTTTATTTATTTATTTATTTATTTTTTCCTGACAAGAAAGGGCCACATTCACCTCAGACCATGATATTGTATGTATGTATGTGTGTGTGTATGTATGTACATGTGTGTATTTATGTACATCTATTTGTATATATGTATACATATATGTGTTTATGTGTGTATGGATGTACCTATATTTTTGTATGTAGGTATCTGAACATTTACCTTCCTACTGATCACCATACGGGCGATAATTGCTTGTTTATTTAAACTACAGACACCTATCGCAATAAAACTTTTTTTTCTTTTTCTTTTCTTAGACAAGAAAGGTCTACACTTGTGACAAGACCGTTTTTTCTTCTTTTCCTTTCTTTTCATTGACAAGAAAGGTCTTCACCCTCCTTGTGGCAAGACCTTTTTTTCCTTTTTCTTTCTTTTCCTTGACAAGAAAGCTCTCCACCCTCCTTGTGGAAAGACCTTTTTTCTTCTTTTCCTTTCTTTTCCTTGACAAGAAAGCTCTCCACCCTCCTTGTGGCAAGACCTTTTTTTTCTCCTCTTTCTCTCTTTTCCTTGACAAGAAAGCTCTCCACCCTCCTTGTGACAAGACCTTTTTTTTTTTTTCTTTTCCTCGACAAGAAAGCTCTGCACCCTCCTTGTGGCAAGACCTTTTTTTCTTCTTTTTCTTTCTTTTCCTCGACAAGAAAGCTCTCCACCCTCCTTGTGGCAAGACCTTTTTTTCTTCTTTTCCTTTCTTTTCCTTGACAAGAAAGCTCTCCAACCTTAGTGGAAAGACCTTTTTTTCTTCTTTTTCCTTTCTTTCCTTGACAGAAAGCTCTCCACCCTCCTTGTGGCAAGACCTTTTTTTTCTTCTCTTTCTCTCTTTTCCTTGACAAGAAAGCTCTCCACCCTCCTTGTGACAAGACACCGATCAGCGACATAACGTTTCCAATCAGCCAGGATTTCAACCTCGGTCCCTGCATGAAATTCCTGTGACAAATACGTGTGTTTGGCGAGAGTCTGCGCGGAATAAAAACAAAAGAGGAACTCAGCTTGGGTGTTTTCGTGCCCGTGTCGTGCAGTTCCGAAAATGGCGGACCTTTGGACTTGCATATTTGGGCCCTCGCGTATCTTTCGACACCATCTTAGGCGATTGTGCAACTTAACCACCATACCAACTTTGGCCGCCGTGTAATTTTGGTTTTAGCGTATCTTTAGCCCCCCCCTTCCCCATGCTACCATGAAA
The DNA here is from genome assembly GCF_003789085.1 of Penaeus vannamei. NCBI lineage: Eukaryota > Metazoa > Arthropoda > Malacostraca > Decapoda > Penaeidae > Penaeus > Penaeus vannamei. Next base: position 96,911 of record NW_020870079.1, on the reverse strand, counting down.
CTTTGGCCACCGTGCAATTTTGGATATCGAATGCTTGAAATCTGTTCCCAGCGGTATGAACTTTATCATATTTAATATAATGTCCAGTTGATTCATGCCAGGATAAAAAGTACACAGTAAAATCTTATTAAAAGAGATAAAATAATCGTTTCGCGATCTAGTCGTATCTTTCCTATTTTCCAATAAATATTAAAAAAAAAAAAAATCCCAGCTCGCGATTTCATATTCCATTAAAAATGAGACAAAAAGGCGAAATTCACAAAGAAATCAGCTGATAATAAATAATAAACACTTTTCCCGAATTGATTCCGCCATGTATCTTTAATACAGGTTTTATCTACTATGGTGTTTTCATTACTAGGGTTGCAAAGTGGACTGAAAATATCCTTTACAATTTATTTACTTATTCATTCTAATATGGTCCATGTGTGTGTGTTATCATTATTACTTTATCATATTACTTTGTATTATTTTATATTATTACTTTACATCATTTTATTGCATCCATAATCATTATCTTCATCATTACAGCTATTATCATTGACACTTCACAATTATGAAACTGTCAACATTTGGCTTTCTTGAAAACCAAAATTGAAGTCATACATGCAAATAAACACGTGTAAAGAATAAACTAACTGGCATCCACCCACCTGTTGCCATCACGTGACAATGTTTCAAGGAAATAAAAAGGTTGATTGTGGTTTTGCTAAGTAACGCTAAAAGTATGTGCAGAAATGGATGTGCAATTTGGCCATTCAATCTTGCAATAAAACTTTATTAGGATTTTGAGCTGAATGTTGTATATTTACCTGTATGTGGTACAGTTTTGTTTGTACGTGTGTTTTTATCCATTCATTTTTTTATTATTATTCTTGTTTTTATCTTTGTCTTCATCTCGGTTTCGATCTTTCTCTCTCAATTGTCTGTTTGTCTGCCAGTCTTCCTCTGTCTGTCTATCTGTGTGTATTTTTTATTTCTGGTTGTCTGCCTGTTTGTCTGTCTGTCTGTCAGTCTACCTCTATTTGCATGTCAGTCAGTCAGTCTCTCCCTCTTCATATGCGTATATATATATTACATATGAATGTGTGTGTGTGTGTGTGTGTGTGTGTGTGTGTGTGTGTGTGTGTGTGTGTGTGTGTGTGTGTGTGTGTGTGTGTGTGTGTGTGTGTGTGGTGTGTGTGTGGTGTGTATATATATATATATATATATATATATATATATATATATATATATATATATATATATATATATATATATATATATATGTGTGTGTGTGTGTGTGTGTGTGTGGTGTGTGTGTGTGTGTGTGGTGTATTATATGTATGTATGTATGTATGTATATGTACACGCACACGCACACACAACACACACACCTATACATATATACCTCCCCCCACTCTAGTCAAGGGGCGAGGCGGTATTTAAACGGAAGGGAAACAAATTACAGAATGAGGGAAAACCCCAAACTTCGCT
>NW_020870079.1:52500-85000 GCF_003789085.1 Penaeus vannamei | reverse complement strand
AGAGAGAGAGACAGAAGAGAGAGAGAGAATGCACGAGTTGCCATAACAAGAACTTTATTTTACGTAATCTCGAGAAGTTTTAAGGGTGTATGTAATTCATCAACGGGATCCCCTATCTTTCCTTCCAGCCTCTATCTCAGAATCATCAAAACATCCAGAACGGTTGATAGATTCAGTGATGAAGTCAATGTTCATCAAATATGACTTGAATATGATACTTCTAAATATCTACTAACTTCTTTCTCTAGATGATGCATACAAGTTGATAGTGAAGATAAGAATTAGCAATTCTTTTCTCATCAGAAACTCACGGTAAGTACCAAGGTGTAACAAAAAGCATATAAAAACAAACACACACACAATCTTGATAAATCTGAAAGCTTCAATAGCAGACATGACTTTGCTTTACAGTGCTATGTAGTCGAATGCTATGTACCAGTATATATATTCTCACCCACATGCAAATGATTTTAATAAAAAATATAAAAAAAATATCTCACCTGCTCAAGGAATCAAACCTTTTCATGCCATGTCTCACCTCTGAAGCTAAAATAAGAATACAAAATTAAACCAGAATATTGCCGACATACCAGGCAACACACCAATTCGACCCCCTACCCGCCAACCACAGCAAAAAACGATTCCGCAGACGACTCAACAATGGGAACACAGGTAACTTCGATACCGACTCCGTTAACGACACCGAGCGAAGCCTACCGGTGGCGAAACAACACGCCATCGATAACACGAACAACCATCGGAGAACTGTTAAGCAACCTGCAAACTCCGCCCTCTTGAATTCTAGCCAAGCGCAGGAGAAGCGAGGTTTGCAGAACTGTAGATTAAGATCGATCCGTTCCAGAAACAACCTCTCATTTCGCACAAAGAGGCTGTGAGAATCTCCCTATTTGTGCTGAGAAAGTCGAAGAACCTCTTAAGACGCGGGCACCTCTTAAGACGCGGGCCACCTAGGGTCTGAGTGGGCTTTAACCAAACTATAGGGAGGCTGTGCGGTAGTAAAGTAATTGCGTCGAGGATTTCCACACCTATTGGCACTCATGGCGGAGGCGGCAGGAGAGTAGCGTTAGCTCGGGTGTAATAAATATATGTGTGTAAATGCACCTGATGGATACGTGTAGGTGTATAAACGCATGAACAAAGAAAACCGCAGAAAGAAGGATAGATACACACATAATAAAATGGATAAACAAGCACACACACATACAAATACGCACACATACACACGCATACATATATACACACCCACACATACACACACACACACCAATCAACAAAGACATATAAACAATGGTCCTCCAACAGACCAATTTTTCATGTTCTTTTTTGCAGTTGAGAATCCGGTACACAGTGCCTTTGAGCCCTTCTTTCCCGGAGCGAGTGTCATGTCAACAGACGTGTAGAAGTGATGGCATACGAAGGGAGAGATTGTGCGGTCCATAAGGCATCTCCCTGTGACATTGTGCCAGTCCGTGTTCCTCTTCTCGTTCTTTCTCTTTGTCACTGTTTTAGTCTTGTCTGTCTCTTTCTGCTTCTCTCTTTCTTTCTTCTCTCTCTCTTCTCTCTCTCTCTCTCTCCTCTCTTTCTCTCTCTCTCTCTCTCTCTCTCTCTCTCTCTCTCTCTCCTCTCTCTCTCTCTCTCTCTCTCTCTCTCTCTCTCTCTCTCTCTATCTATCTATCTATCTATCTCTCTTTCTCTCTCTCTGTTATTCTTCTTCCATATTTTCTTGCTCTTTCTCCTTCTACTTATTCTTCTTTTACTGCTTTTTCTGCATATAATATTTCCCCTCGTTTGTTTCCCTCATTACTCCCTTTTCTCTCCCTTTTCGCTCTCATATCAAAATAATAATGATGATGATAATGGTGATGATAGTGATAATAATAATAAAAATTCTGATGATGACGATAACAGTAATGATAATGACAGTTATTCTTTTTATTAATGTCATAATTATCATTATTATTATCACTATAATTATCATCATCATCATCATCATCATCATTATATTATTATATTTTTTTATCATCATTGATTTTCATTATGATTATGATAACATAACAAAATAATACTGATAACAATGGTAATGGAAATTATAAATGATATATAAATGATAATTGATATAATGAGTATTAGTATCATTGTCACTAAAATTATAATAATGATAATGATAATAATAGCGGTAATGATAACAATGATACTACTACTACTAATGATAATAATAAAAATAATAGCAGCAATAATGATAATGATAATAATGATGATGATAATGATAATGATAATAATAATAATAATAATAATAATAATAATGACAATAATATAAAAAAATACTATTAACTATTATCAGTATTATTATGATAACAAAATTATGATGATAATAATGATAGTAATAACAATGAAAGTAATAATGGTAATGATAATGATGATGGTAATGATCATAATGATGATGCAAAAATTATTATAAGGATACTAATAACATAATTAATGATAATAATAACCAAGGTGACATTAATGCATTAGGAAAGATAATAAACCTAAGATAGCCAAAAGCACCATCTTAAATATTTGAGAACAATTTCTCTACGTATTCCCATCATGACGCAGAAGAAGAAAGGCGCTTCTAGTCCCTCGCCTCTCCTCTTGTTTCCGGGTTTATTCTCATTTTCATCTTTCCCCATTTCCAAGAAACGCGAACCCTTATCCTCGCATTGGGGAAAGCACTTGCACTTGACACTCACTCGCGGTCTGCAAAAGCACTTTGATGAATGACTGCAATCTCTCTGCGACAAAAGACGTGTATTGTTTTGTTTGTAACTGATGTGTTGTTCTGAGTCCTTGCAATTTTTGAAATAGAAGTAAAGGGATAGATGGATGGACAGAGCTATAGATAGACCAGAGAGAGAGAGAGAGAGAGAGAGAGAGAGAGAGAGAGAGAGAGAGAGAGAGAGAGAGAGAGAGAGAGAGAGAGAGAGAGAGAGAGAGAGAGAGAGAGAGAGAGAGAGAGAGAGAGAGAGACAGAGACAGAGAGACAGAGACAGAGAGAGAGAGAGAGAGAGACAGAGACAGAGAGAGAGACATAGACAGAGACAGAGACAGAGAGAGAAGGATAAACAAATAGACACACTTTTACGTATATTACTTTACTTATCACCTTGCTTCTTGAATATCTTTTCTACGCACCTCTCTCACTTCTAGAGTTACAAAAGTTGGCAAAAGTATAAGTAAAAATAGTAGTAACATATTTTTTCCCCACTTTGAGAGTAAATCCAGCTTGCCCTCAAGTTACATAAAGAATAAAGATGAACGTCGGTGTTCTTCGAAGCCCAAAAATTATTGTTAAAACACGACATAAAACCCTTCTTGGATTTCCTCTGATGTTGCACATGCTTGGAATGACGTCTTGTTTTTTCTCATTCTTTTTTTTTTTTTTTTTTTTTTGAGTGCTGGATTTAAAAAAAAATCTTATCATTATCTTTGTGTCTTTTTTTGTTATGCTTCCTATTCTTCTATTATTGTGTTTCCATGCTTACTTTTTATTCTTATGTTTCTTATTCTTACTTTTATTCTTATATTTCGTATTCTCACTTTATTACTTCTTATTTTTACTTTTATTTCCATCCTTCTTATTCCTACTTTTGTTCTTATGCTTTCTTTTTCTTCTATTTCTCTTATGCTTCTTATCCTTACTTCTATTCCTTCCCTGCATATTCTTATTTATATCATTTCCTTCTTGTGATCATATTAAAAATATATTAATTCATCACCTCGGATAAATTATCAGAATTATAAAAAATATATATATAAAAAACTGCTGGGGAATTAAATATGAAATAAAGTCGATATGATAAAAAAAAAAAAAAAATATTGCAAGGGGCGGGAGAAAAGAGTGTTAACAAGGAAGAATTAAACAGAAGAAAAAACAACGAAAATGGGCTTGGAAAAGATGGAAAACCATGGAATAATAAAGGGGAAAAAGTAAAAAATATGTCAAGAAAAAAATGAAATCAGAGGAAGAAACTTAAAAGGGAAAAAATATAAAAGACGGAAATAGCGTAAAGTAAAAATAATAAAGGCAAGAAAAATAATTAAAAAGGGGAAAAACAAAACAGAAAGAACAAAAAAAGAAGAAAAAAACAAGAACAATGGAAAATAATAACATAAGAACGCTGAAGAACACGTTAATAAAAATGGAAAAGGGATAATGATAATAAACTTTTGATAAAAAGGAAATTAAAAAAAAACTGTAATATTGGTAGGATGGAATTGATTTAAAAAAAAAATGAAAAAAGGGATGATAAATTTGATGAATATTTGATTTAATAATGATAATGACACTGATATTGCAAGAGTAATGGTGATAACAATAATAATGGTAATGATCATAATATTAATGATGAAAATATTAATAATTATAATGATAATAGTAATAATAAAAGTAATGATAATGATGATAATAATGGTCATAATAATAATAATAATAATAATAATAATAATAATAATAATAATAATAATAATAATAATAATAATAATAATAACGTTACAATGATAATGATGATGATGATGATAATGATGATGATAATAATAATAATAGCAATAATAATAATAATTATTATTATTATTATGATAGTAATAATAATAGTGATAATTACAATAGTAATAAAAATAATAACAAAAGTAATAGTAATAATACAACAATAAAAATACAATAATAATAATAATGATAATAATAATAATAATAATGATAATGATAATTATAATAATAGCAGTAATGATAATGACAATAACAATAACAACAACAATAATAATAATGATAATGATTACAACAATGATAATAATGAAGATAGTGAAACTGGTAATGATAATAATAATGATTATGATAATATCAATAATAATGATAACAATGATAATGATAATGATGGTGAGGATGATAATGATACTACTACTACTACTAATAATAATAACAACACAATGATAAAAAATAATCACAATGATAACTGATAACAAAAATAATGATAACACTATTGATGATAATGATAACAACAATAACAGAAATTACCATTCTCAATAACAATAATACAGGACATAGCAAATCGAAGCAACATACATATGATAAAAAAAAAACATGGAATTGAGAGAAAGAGAGATTAAAAAAGAAAAAGAAAAAAAGAAAACTAAAAGTGGAAAAATAAAGAAAAGTAGAGAATAAAGAATAAACAAATAAAAATAGAGAATGCAAAATAAAAGCAAAGAGAGTGAAGGAAATGCAAATCGAAAATCAATAAGCATCTCATAGATTCTTCCGTCGGGAACCCGAGACGAGAGAGGATAATGCGGTTTTCTTAGGCGGCTTTCTGTGGCTTTCTTGAGGGTTTCTGTGGCTTTGTTACAGTTTTTTTTTGGCTTTCTTGGGGTTTCTGTGGCTTTCTTGGGGTTTCTGTGGCTTTCTTGGGGGTTTCTGTGCTTTCTTTTTCTTTCTGGGGTTTCTGTGGCTTTCTTGGGGTTTCTGTGGCTTTCTTGGGGGTTTCTGTGGGGCTTTCTTGGGGTTCTGTGGCTTTCTTGGGGTTTCTGTGGCTTTCTTGGGGTTTTTGGCTTTCTTGGGGGTTTCTGTGGCTTTCTGGGGGTTTCTGTGGCTTTGTTAAAAAGCTTTGTTGGCTTTCTTGGGGGATTTCTGTGGCTTTCTTGGGGGTTTCTGTGGCTTTGTTACAGTTTTCTTTGGCTTTATTGGGGATTTCTGCGGCTTTCTTGAGGGTTTCTGTGGCTTTCTTTGGCTTTCTTGGGGGTTTCTGTGGCTTTCTTGAGGGTTTCTGTGGCTTTTGTTACAGTTTTCTTTGGCTTTCTTGGGGGATTTCTGTGGCTTTCTTACAGCTTTCTTTGGGTTCTTGGGTTTCTGTGGCTTTATTGAGGGTTTCTGTGGCTTTCTTACAGCTTTCTTTGGCTTTCTTGTGGCTTCTTGGCTTTCTTCTTTGGCTTTCTTGGGGGTTTCTGTGGCTTTCTTACAGTTTTCTTTGGCTTCTTGAGAGTTTTCTGCGGCTTTGTTACAGCTTTCTTTGGCTTGTTACAGTTTTCTTATGTCTCTTCTGTAACTTTCTTATGGCTTCTTGTGGCTTTGTTACAGTTTTTTGGGGGATTTTCTGTGGCTTTGTTAGTTTTCTTGGGCTTTTCTGTGGCTTTCTAATGGGTTTTCTGTGGTTTTGTTACAGCTTTCTTGGGGCTTTTCTGTGGCTTTCGTATGGCTTCTTGGCTTTGTTACAGTTTTCGGGGCTTTTCCGGGGCTCTCTTATGGCTTTTCTATGGTTTTCTAATGGGTTTTCTGTGCCTTTGTTACAGTTTTCTTGGGTCTTTTCTGTGGCTTTCTTATTTGCTTGTTTTTTTCTGGGCTTCTCACTGGTTTCTTGGGTCTCTTCTGTGGCTTTCTTAGTTTTCTTGGAGCTTTCCTTTAGCTTTCTTATGGCTTTTCTGTGGCTTTCTCAGTTTTCTTGGGTCTCTTCTGTGACTTTCTTAGTTTTCTTGGAGCTTTCCTTTAGCTTTCTTATGTTATTTCTGTGGCTTTCATACAGTGTGGTAATTCTAAGCCAGAGGGCCGCGCCTATGTGTTATGTCTTATTTCCTATCAACCCTAGGGGACCCGTGGGGAATCGGGGGTTGAAGGGGGGGACACACACGGGAGAAATAGTGGAATCAAAAGTGAAAATTTTTGAAAAAGGCAAAATCTGAGCGAGTGTCCGGATTTTAAAAAGCAAAGGAAAGTGTAAAAATGGAAAAAAAAGATCCAAACTTCGTAATTAAAAAGTGGAAGAATGGGAAAACATGAAAACATCGAGGCAAAACTTAGATTAGAAATCAATAAAGAAAGCAGATAGAAAAGAAAGTTAAAAAAAAAAAAACTAAAATGGCGTATTTCTCTACCAGGATACCCTTTCCTGGGAGGTATATCGCCGTACAGACAAAGCATACCTCCGCAACCCCTTCCCCTAAAATATTTAGCTTCCTTTAAAGAGACGGAGGGTATAACTCGGCAGCAGGAAGCAGGAAACGGTGCAGTCGCTTCTTTGCCTCCTGTTGGGCATTTAAGGAAAATCACCCTCGCGAGGTGTCCAACAAGTTGCGCTTTCCGGCGGCCAAAGTGAGGGACTGTGCGTTTTGCGTCCCTCCACTTGCTCTCGGTGTGTCTGGTATGGGCGCCAGTTTTGGGATCAACGAAATTATACGTGTGGGTTACTTTGAGGTGGTTGAAGCCCTTTTCGTTCAGACTGTCGTATGCTTTCCAACAGTCTGAAATTATAGTTGTCCCGGGTAGCACATAGTCTTCAATAATTGTTATTGGCGTGTCCGAGCCTCTTTTCTCAACGGATACGAAAAAAAGTCTTTCGTTACTCGGCAAACTCCACCGAACACCCACTGGCCCTCCATCACTCGTCTTACATTATACTTTCTCTTTCTGAATTTACCTTCGTCAATTTCCACAGTCTTTCCAGGGTCCCCTATCAATGCACTATTTCTCATGCACCAAGAGACAAGCACTTCCCTACAGAAACGACCAATCATTTATGGTATTATCCTTTAGTTTTAATTCATTTCTAATATGTTCGAATTAAAATTCTTTTCGCAGAAATAACTTACAACACTGTAAGTTGGTTTCCACGTCCACTTTCGCTTTGTCAAAACAGGTGCTTTTAAAAATTATTCGGACAAAGGCACCTCGGCGTTTTTTTCTTCTGACCCTTAGCGCAAGATTTATCACAGAGGAAGTCTTTTCTGTAGTCTATCCTGCATTCACTGCCGCAATTGGAACAATTAAATGTTTTAGTATAACACCATGAGCACGTACTTAATCCAAAATCTTTTCAGTATTTCCGACAAATTTCAGCAAAAAATCGCTATATCCATAGTCGCAGTCAGCGCACAATACAAGAACAGTATTATCATTTTTCAAAAGTCTGCAAGGTCACTAGGGTCGAAAAAAGTGTACTCTCAAAAAGGGGTCGAATCAACAACGATAGGTTCGTGACATTAACCGACGAATAATTTAATAAATCGTAAATTATCGTACAGATTAAATACAAGAACTGTATTATCATTTTTTTTTTTTTTTTTTTAATACAAATCTGCTGGGGATACGCAGCGACATCTATGAACTTTTCAAAAAGCTCATTGTATTGTTTACATTCGAGACGGTTCGAGACAACGAGGTTTGTGGACGATTTTTTTTCTTATTTCTTTAAGAGAGGCAACCTTTGAATTTCAATTAAATCACAACCTGTGAGGTCCCCACAATTTTATTAACTTCGCCGACATGTACGAACACTAGTCAATAATTCTATTATACTTCCCTTAGTATATGTAGTGCGGCCGCCTTAATCAGTATTGAAGACAGTTTTCTCGGGGCTTTTCTGTGGCTTTCTTACATTTTTGGGGGGGATATTTTGTGCCTTTCTTAAGGGATTCCATGGATTTCTTACCGTTTTCTTGGGGCTTTTCTGTGGTTTTCATATGGCTTTTCTGTGGATTTCTTACCGTTTTCTTGGGGATATTTTGTGTCTTTCTTTCGGTTTTTCTCTGTTTCTTATGCCTTGTATGTGTCTTTTTTACAACCCTTCTTATGTCTCACTTATGACACTCACGGCTTTCTTAGTACTTTCTCGCTACTTTCTTGGGACTTTCTTTCGACTTTCTTAAAGCTTACTTGGAACATTCTTAGATTAACCGAGATATGCACAAGTGATTTACAATCTCACCCTGTAAGTCATCATAACCAAACAATTATTTTCATTTCACGGATAAGCTTTTGGATGACACATGAAGCGAAAAGAGGCAAAGGTCGTTTTTTCTTTTGAATAAAGAAGCCTTTGACGCAAATGTTGCTCTGTGTGTGGCTTTGAGTGCTATGTATCAAAGGTGTTTGTCTGTGTGAGATGTAATAGATAAGTCTGTTTTGCTGCAGGGGTTTTTCTTTCTTTCTTCTTCTCCTCTTTCCTCTTCTACTACTACTACTTTTTTGTCTTTATTTTTTTCTACTTTTGTTCTACTCGTTTCTTTTCTTTTTTCTTCTTTCTCATCTTCCTTTCTTTCATTTTCTTTCTTCTTTTACTTGTACTACTTCTCCTTCTTCTTCTCCTCACTTCCTTCTCTCTTTCTTCTTTTTTCCCCTTCTTCATCATCGCCTTCTTCTAGTGTCCATCAGAATCTCCACTGACCACCATTATGCATCACCCCAATCTTTATCACGAATTTACTTAGCACAATTGTCCATACACCGGGTGCCCTTCCTGCCGCCAACCTTCCCCGTTCGTGCAATATCTGAATAATTAACTCGAGTGTCCTTGATTAGAATTGCTCATCAGCTGCGGCCAATGGAGTGTCCTTGATTGGATGAAATGTTACATTATTAGCACGCCAAAAGTCCAGCCACTGCTAAATCATCGTCAATTTGAATTATTTCAGTATATCAGCGGGATTTGTAAGGCGTCTCAGTGTAGATTGTCGATTGGTCAGTAACGGAGGGTTGTAAAATTAATGGTGATGTGGTAATGATGATAATGGTAGCGATAAGGATAATGGTAATGGTGATAGAAATGATGATGGTGATGATGATGATGACGAGGATGAGGATGTTGTTGTTGATGTTGATAATGATGATGATAATGATAATAATAATGATAATAATTGTAATAATAATCATGATCATAGTAATGTTTATATAAATCATAATAATAATTATCACAACAAAACACCCGACGGCCATTCAAAGCACAGGTTTCGCAGTTGCAAGAAATACCAGAATTATTTGCGAATTTCCACTATTTGTGAAGGCATAGAGCATTGCACCATGATTTTTGCGAGTCACGTTGCAATTACATGGGAATTAAAGTGAATTTTCCTTTCCTTTGCAAATTCTCTCAGGTTGAATTGCAAATTATTTCCGGTATTTTTCTCTCGGCAATTGCATGTTCTCTGCAATCTTGCTTTAAACCATTTTCAGCTTTCCTTACATCGTGTGACAGATGACACGTGTAGCAAAGGGACATCAGCTGATTGGTAATTTCCGCAATGAAGTCAAATACGACAAAGGGAAAATCTGTCCATTGCTCACTAGATTCTAGAACGTCCCTCCGAGCAGTCACTGAACAATGAACAATGAACAATGAACAATGAACAGTAATTGGTACGTGGATTCCATTTTCGAGATGAGCAGGGGAAGAATGTCTTCATGGAAATCTGTGAATGTGTNTCTTGAATCGCGGTCTCGACTCTCGCTCTCGCCTCTCAGCTTCTCCTCTCACAGCCCTCGTCTCTCTCATCCAATCTCTGCTCTCTCTCTCCCTCTCTCTCTCTCTCTCTCTCTCTCTCTCTCTCTCTACTCTCTCTCTCTCTCTCTCTCTCTCTCCGCCTCTCAGCATCTCGCCTCTCTCTCTCTCGCTCTCGCTCTCGCCCTCTCTCGTACCAATCTCTCTCGCCATCTGCCTCCTCTCTCTTCTCTTCTCTTCGCCTCTCTTCGCTCTCATCGCTCTCTCTTTCTCTCTCGCTCTCGCTCCTCCTCTCTCGCTCTCGCCCTTCTCTCTTCTCTCGCCTCTCTCGCCCTCTCTCTCTCTCTCGCTCTCGCTCTCTCTCTCTCGGCTCTCGCCCTCTCTCTCTCCTCTCTCGCTCCTGCCCTCTCTCTCTCTCTCGCTCACCCTTCCGCTTCTCTCCTCTCTCTTCTCTTCGCTCTCACCCTCTCTCTCTCTCCTCTCTCGCCCCTCGCTCTCTCTCTCCTCTCCTCTCTCTCCTCTCTCTCTCTCTCTCTCTCTCTCTCTCTCTCTCTCTCCTCTCTCTCCTCTCTCTCTCTCTCTCTCTCTCTCTCTCTCTCTCTCCTCTCTCTCTCTCTCTCTCGCTCTCGCTCTCTCTCGCTCTCTCGCTCTCGCTCTCGCCGCTCTCTCTCGCTCTCGCTCTCGCTTTCGCTCTCGCTCTCGCTCTCGCTCGCTCTCGCTCTCGCCCTCTCTCTCTCTCTCTCGCTCTCGCCCTCTCTCTCTCTCGCCCTCTCTCTCTCTCTCTCGCCCCTCTCTCTCGCTCTCGCTCTCGCCCTCTCTCTCTCTCTCGCTCTTCGCCCCTCTCTCTCTCTCGCTCTCGCCCTCTCTCTCGCTCTCGCCCTCTCTCTCGCTCTCGCTCTCGCCCTCTCTCTCGCTCTCGCTCTCTCTCTCTCGCTCTCCTCTCGTTGCTCTGCTCTTGCTCTCGCTCTTTCTCGCTTTCGCCCTCTCTCTCGCTCTCGATCTCGCCCTCGCTCTCTCTCGCTCTCCCTTAATCCCCCTTCATCCCAATCCCCTTCACACCCACAAACCCCACATTCGTCCCTCCTCCCCCTTATTTCATCCTCACCCCACCCCACCCACCTCAAAATCCCTCCCCCCCCATCCCCCTCCCTCCCAACATAAGCGACGCGTACTAAGCCGTCAGCAAAGTACCAATTTCGGCTGGAACTCGTTGTAATCTGGCACGTAGTACATCCGGGATTGAGTACAAGGGACGGGCTCATAATCGTACGTCATGGAGCGCTGATGAGGACCAGGAGCTCCGCAACAGAACGAAGGGTGGAGGGAGACGGGAAGGAAGAGGGAAGGAAGGGAGGGGAGGGGAAGGGAGGGGAGATGGGGAAAGAAGGAAAGAAAGGGGAAGAAGAGGAGAAGGTGGGTAGGATGTGATTGTGGGATAGGAGAGAGAGAGAGAGGGGGGGGGGAGATATGATGGCATGGTGTGGCATCGCAAAAGAAGGAATGGAGAGAGAGCGGGAGATGGAGCGAAGGAGGGAAATGAGAGGTGGCGTATGTTTCTAAGAGGTGATAAGAGAATGTAAAGGAGGAAAAGAAAGGAAAAGAGAGAGAGAGAAGAGAAAGAAGAAAGAGAAAAGAGAGAGAGAGAGAGAGAGAGAGAAGAGAGAGAGAGGAGAGAGAGAGAGAGAAGAGAGAGGAGAGAGAGAGAGAGAGAGAGAGAGAGAGAACAGACATACAGACAAAGAAAGTGAAATAAGAAGTCAAAAAATAAAAAAAATAAACGCAGAAGCAATATTATGCGTGAATGCAAATGCGCCTTCATACCCCCCCCCCCCCCCAAAAAAAAAAAGAAAGGCGACAGCTAATAAACGCCTCCCGAGAGCGAGCCCCGTGCAGGTGTCGTGGAGACATTGGAAGACGTATGAAAGCGATCTGGGACTCGGGGCCTTCCTCCGGCACGGCAACTCGCAGCCGGTAGCTCAAAGTGTCAAAGTTGCCATGTGTTGCCGAGTGTTCTTGCAAACTTCCAGATACTAATAAAGTTCGCAAGTTCTTGAGTGTATTTTTCTCTCTCTTCGTTTCTCTGACTGTGGCTCTCTCACTCTCACTCTCCTTCTCTCTCTCTCCTCCTCTCCCTTCCCTCTCTTTCTCCCTCTCTCCTACCTCCCTTAATCCCCCTTTATCCCTATCCTCTTCACACCCATACAAATTCGGCCATCCTCACCCTTATTTCATCCTCACCCAGCCCACCCTCCCTCTCTCTTTGTCACTCCCTACCTGCTTCCATCTTTACCTCCCTTCCTTCTCTTTCCCTCTCCTCCCTCTCCTCACCCCCTCCATCTCCCTCCCCTGTATCACTCTATCTCCCAAAATAACCAACGATTAACTCTCCAAGTTTCACACACACAAAAAAGCGAAAGGTAAATCAGCGGAATAATGCTATTTAGGCGCTGACGCAGTGGCTGCTGATCTCGCTATTACGAGCTAGTTACGAGCGGCGTCCTTCCATCAGCGTCCTGACTGCCATGCCGCTGGAGAGGCCGCCATGAAGCGCGGAAAACGAGCACATCAAGGCCGCGGGGCGTGTGTGTGTGTGTGTGTGTGTGTGTGTGTGTGTGTGTGTGTGTGGTGTGTGTGTGTGTGTGGTGTGTTGTGTGTGTGTGTGTGTGGTGTGTGTGTGTGTGTTGTGTGTGTGTGTGTGTGCGCGCGGTGTGCGTGTGCGTGGCGTGAGTGTGTGTGAGTGTGTGTGAGTGTGAGTGTGTGTGTGTGTGTGCGCGTGTGTGCGTGTGCGTGTGAGTGCGTACATGCGCGTGCGAGTGACGTAAAGTCTAACCTCGTGGGGGCTATCACGTGGTGAGCTCATGCATGAATGCATGGAATCCCTGCCCTAAATAAGCAAATAAGCTGGGCTGGAAGGTGTGCATGGTAACTTTGTACATAACATTACCAAGAATATTGTCATAATTTATAAGATGGAGAGAGTGGCGGAGAAGGAATAGATGAAAGAAAGAAGGGTGTCGCGAGGCGAAAAGGATATAAGGGAAAGGAGGGAGAGAGGGAAGGAAGGATAGAGACAGAGAGGGGCGGAAAGACGAACGGGGGGGACACACACACACACACACACACACACACACACACAGATAGATAGAGAGAATGAACAGACAAACACATAGACAAAGAGCGACAAAGTCAACCCATCACTCCAAACTAAGTTATTCTGTTCAGTGCCTGCGCGCGACTACCAATGGCACGCTGCTCGGCCTGGCACCTCACGCCGCGCTCCGCCGTTGCTCCCGGAATGGATGAGAAACATAGCGAGGATAACTGTTACACGCGAATAGGGAAAAGGGAATACATCATGCATGTGCCGCTGGCGTTGCAAGCACTGCTGCTCGCTCGTCCAAGCAATTCACCGTGCCTCTTACTGCATCTATCTTATTCTGTTCTATTATATCATATTCCCTTCTCTTTTTTCTTGTCTTTTATTCTTTCTTTCTTCATTTCCTTTTCTTTTTTTTTATAATTTTCTTTCCCTTAATCTCTCTATCTTTCTCTCATTCTAGATACTGATTAAAAGAACGGAGGGATATTGATAATTCAAGCGTAAATCTGAAATACATATAGCGCGTGCGCTCGCACGCGTGTGTGTGTGTGTGTTTGTGCATGCACATGTGTGTGTATGTGTGTGTGTGTGTGTGTGTGTGTGGTGTGTGTATGTATGTGTGTGTGTGTGTGTGTGTGTGTGTGTGTGTGTGTGTGTGTGTGTGTGTGTGTGTGTGTGTTGTGTGTGTGTGTGTGTGTGTGTGTGTGTGTGTGTGTGTGTGTGTGTGTGTGTGTGTGTTATAGGATGTGTGTAAAAGCATAAATCCCCTGACCTGTTCTACCTGCGTTGCATCAGGACCTGAAGCATACCTGCAAAGAGAAAAAAGTCTTAGTGAAACGCTATGGACATCAGCAAAATCTTAATACTGCCAAAAGCAAACAAAATCTACAGTGTATTCATTGCAATTACTAATACAAAGCGCTCGAATTTTATAAACAGTTAGCAAAATGCAACTGTGCGAAACGACTTCGCTAACCGTGGAAAAAAGGAAAAAAAATGTATATAATAAAAAAACAGCAAAGAAAAGAAAACAGAGGTGGAAAACTGAAGCAAATGTAGAAATAAATTTTCAGCGAAATGCGCTATCTTGTCAAGACACCGAAAATACTGAAAAAGAAAATCACAAAGCAACAGCGAAGACTTGCAAACGAACACCGAACGAACAGGAAGCGAACAGTGGTGGCGCGCGCGGGAACGGGGAACCTCAGCTGGGAGAGGAACGGCGAAATACCAATCAAAAAACGAACAGCGAAGAAAACAGCTGACTCGCATGGGGGAAAGGAAAGACCTCGTCACAAAACAGAATATGGTTCAATTTCAATGGTTCAATCGGCTGCCAAAAGGAACATCTAAAGCGCGGTGAACAAAGGAGCATCGGAAACAAGAGTTGCCACAAGCGCGCCGCCACGTTTCGCCCATTCGTCACACTTGTTGGCTGCACATTTGGCCTGCTCCCGCCGCTCTCTAACCCTCTCCTTGTCTTAGAACGTCTTGCCTACCTTTTGTTTTCTTTCTTTCCATTTCTTATTCTCATTTTTCGAAAAAAAAACTTGCGTACTGTAAGTCTACTTCATTCTATCCATATTTCTGTCCATATTTATATCCGTCTCTATCCCTTCCCGAACCCTTCTTCTTTACCAATATCCACTCCCCCCACACAGATTCTCACCTCTTTCCTTCCTTCCCTATTTCATTTCCTCCCTCCCTCCCTCCCTTCTCTCCCATCACTCCCCCCACCTATCCCTTTTCCTCCACTCTTCTCTTCCCTCCCACGCATCCTTTCTCCCCCACTTCTCCCCTCGCTCCCCAACCCATCCTTCCCGCCCTCCCCCTCCCCCTCCCTCTATACAATACAGCAGCGCCAACAAGAGGAATGTGATCAACAGACGTCAATAAAGCAGTGTTCATCGTCGGGTATAACATCTCAAACTTAATTAACATTCCAATCGGCCGCCGCGTCGGGTGTCGGATCGGTGCGGCGCCGATGGGAGGAGGAGCGATGACGTTGCGGGGTGGGGAGGTGGCGTTGGAGGAGGGGGAGCGATAGCGTTGTGGGGAGTGGGAGGATGGGGAGCGATAGCGTTGTAGGGGAGGGATGAGCGATGACGTTGTGGGGGGGAAGGGGCGTTGGAGGAAGGGGAGCGATAGTATGCTGGGGAGGGGAGCGATAGCGTTGTAGGGTGAGGGGGGCGAATGGGAAGGGAGGGTGGGGAAGGGGAAGCGTTGGCGTGTGAAGAGGGGATCGATGGTGTCCTGTAGGGAAGGGGTGGGTGTTGGCGGCGTGGATGGAGATAAAGATGTGGGAGCAGTGGTGGAGAAGGTGATTGTGTAGAGAGGGTCGGGGATTGAAAGAGGAGGAGGTGGTGAGGGACGGTGGCACGTTGAGGATTGAGGCCGGAAAGGAGCAGAGGTGGAGGTGGTAGTGAAGGAGGAAGCGGTGGAGATGGAGAAGATGAGACAGTGAAATGTCCTTTCCTCCTTCCCTTCATCAACCCCTTCCCTGCATTGCACTTTACTTGCTTCACTCTCTTCGTCTAGTCTTTTCTTCTCTTGTCTCTCCGTTACATCTCCTCTCTAACCTATCTCATTCCTTCCCTCTTTTCTTTTTTCACCCCCCTCTACCAATCCTTCCCTTCCTTCCCTCTTTCCTTTCTTCCCATCGTTTCTCTCTTCCTCTCCTCCAGTCCTCCGTCTTACCACTCTCCTCCTCCCTACCAATCTTTCCCCTTCCTTACCTTCCTCCTATCGGTTTCCATCCCCTTCCTTTCAATCTTCCTTCTTACTCCTCCTTCCTTCCTTCCCCTTCCCTCCATCCATCCTACTTCCCTCTTACTCCTCCTTCCTTCCCCCTCTCTCTCCCTCCCTCCAATCTTCCCTCTTACTCCTCTTTCCTTCCTCCCCCCTCCCTACCTCCCTCCCTCCCTCCAGCCTTCCTTCTTACTCCTCTTTCCTTCCTCCCCTCCCCCTCCTGAGTCCCAAGAGAATAGCCAAGTTAGACTCTTCCAAACTTCCTCTCCTTTGAAGTGTCTCGTTTCCCTATTCCGGTCTATGGTAATGCAGAGACCCATAGATAAGGCTCCCTGACTCGAATGCTGAAAGAATATATATATGTTTTTGACATGACTTCAAGATATCTTTATCCAAATGTATCACATAACGTTCGGGATTTCTTTCGTGCCAGGAAGTTAAATAAATAATGGATATTTTCCCCCCCCGAAGAAAAAACAAATAGATACTGGATTTTCCGGAATAAAACCGAATAAACATCGGATCCCCCCCCCCTAAATAAATCAAATCGTATCTCTTCAACAAACCGGAAAATTTCTCGTCTCTCCCTCCGCCCACTCCAACCCAAAAAGTGGCAGCAGACGCATCCGGAACGTGTGTTGTGTTTACGCGAAATAAATATAAGATCCGTTGCACAACCGCTTGCAAAATATCGTTTCTTGGATCCGGAGGCGGCGGCCCTACGAACTAAAGTATATCAAAACAAATTATTCTTCTATCAACAAAATTGGAAAAGAGAATACCATAAATCGTATTTTTTTTCTTCAGATTTATAGTCTGCCCGAAACGAGCATTCTCTCTCCGGTGAAAAACGGGAGGTCGATTTATCACAATTAAGAATAAACAGAAGGAGATACATCTGTCATGAAAGTACACGTAGCTAACCGATAGATCACTGTTGTAACGAGAAGAACAAATAACACGACTTTATCTTCCTTTAACCGTCTGTTTGTTTGCTAATGGTTTCTTTCCTTTCCTGTGCGTGTATCTGTACAGCGCAAAAAAAGGATACTAAAATGCAACTGAAATTAACTATTTCGTGATTCCATATTTCTAAAAGAAAAGAAAATCCGATGACTTTTAGAAAAAATCCCAACTTTTAATTCACTACTTATTCCCTTCCATGCATAGGGAAGATGAAACCATGCACACCCATATAAACGCAGCTGTAAAATGTGTCTAATATGTCAAATGCATTCATAAATAATCACTGCATTAGTTTTTCGCGGCATGTTATCGTTATATCGTCATCGGTGTGGATGGGAGAGCTAGTGGACACGAAACATGCGCTGGGTCTCTTTCTCTTTCTCGGTTTCTCTTCCTCTTTTTAATTCCCTCTTCCTCTGTCTGTGTCTGTCTGTCTGTCTATCTGTCATTCTGTCCGTCCGTCCGTCCGTATGTCTGTCTGTCTCTCTCATTCTTCCCCCTCTCTTTCTCTTTCCCTCTCCCACACGATCAATATCTAATTTCATTTGACAGTCCATTAAATTAAGGTAATGTTCTCACTGTTTGATTGCCAATGCGGTTAATTCATAGTCTCGGTTCGTACAAGTAGCTGTTGCGGAAGTTATGTAACAATGAGAAAGAAATTAATTAAATAATAACTGACAATAAATTCGAAATGAATAGTGTCAAACTAACAAGGGCAGCAAGAAGTGTTTTGCAATATTAGGCTATCATTCACTTACCAAATATTGCAATGCTATTACTGGATGTTTCTTCGTCAGTGTGTAAAGACGGCCATGAACGTATATGTGTAAAGTCGATGTTCAGAAGCAGTGCGTGGAGTAATGAACAAATACAGGAATAGATAGATACACATACATCACCCAGAGAGAGAGAGAGAGAGAGAGAGAGAGAGAGAGAGAGAGAGAGAAGAGAGAGAGAGAGAGAGAGAGAGAGAGAGAGAGAGAGAAGAGAGAGAGAGAGAGAGAGAGAGAGAGAGAGAGAGAGAGAGAGAGAGAGAGAGAGAGAGAGAGAGAGAGAGAGAGAGAGAAGAGAGAGAGAGAGAGAGAGAGAGAGAGAGAGAGAGAGAGAGAGAGAGAGAGAGAGAGAGAGAGAAGGACAGATAGACAGAGACAGAAAGACCACAGAGAGAGAAAGAGAATAAGAAAGCAGAGGGAGAAAGAGACAACGATGACACCCCCTCCCCCCTCACAAAAAAGGGGGAAAATGCGGACCCCACGAGACGAAGCCCGCCGCAAGATCACGTGACCGAGGACCGCCCGGGGGCAAGGAGGCGATTATGAAGTGAAGGACGAACACCCGCACCTCAGAAATCGTGTAAGTTTCCCGTTTAAGTTTTTCTTGGGGTTCGTGTGTAAGTTTTCCCATCACGAGTACGAGGTGGAGGTGGAGGAGGAGGAGGAGGAGGGAGAAAAGTAGGAGGAAAGGAGAGGAGGTAGAGGAGGGGAGAAAAGGAGGAGAAGAGGAGAAGAGGAGAAGGGAAGAGGAGAAGAGAAGAAAAGTAGAGGGAGGAGGAGGAAGTAAATTAGGAGAAGGAGGAAGAGGAGGAGGAGGAGCAGAGGAAGATGGAGAGGAGGCGGTGAGAAGGAGGAGGAGGAGGAAGAGAAAAGAATGAGGAGGGGGAGGTGGTGGTATTGAAGAAGAGGAAGAATAAAAGTAGGAGGAGACGGTGGGAAAGGGAAAACAAGGAAGAGGACGGCGGAGAGGAAAGGGCAGAAAGTAGAGGAAGGCAGGGAGGGAGGAAGGGGGAGCGGGGTCCGGAGGGGAGGTTGAGGTTAAACTAATTAGTTTCAGTCAATTGCTTCGCCGCGCGAGAGCCTTGGTCAGAATCCGCCTCCAGTGTTTCTTTCCTTTTTTACTTTAGATATAATGTTAATCGCGACCTAAAAGCATTTATGCCGACGATAAAAATTACGATCAATTACTTCTTAATTAAAATGTTTTTTTGTCGTAAGTTAAATTCCTTAAATATCACACATTAACTACAAACCCATATAAAGCGATTAAAGATAGGAAAAAGCTTCCACAATTGAGGTACAAAAACAGAGCAATATATTGCACATGTTTTGTTACTTGGAGCTTTTCTTAAGTCCTTTGAAATTGAAAATTAATTACTGTTCATGCTGGGTTATTAAAGATAAATGCGTTGTAAAACACGATATGATATTGCAGCTACAAATATATGAGGAAAAATGCCTGCGAAAAACGAATTATAAGTTGATTAAAATTGAGATAAAAAAATGATTTTTTGAAAACGAGTCATCATAATTGGAAAAGAACATCAGATAAAAAAAAACAGATAAAAAAGATAAAGTAAGAGCATTTGATTGATATGAACCCTCCATGCCCCTCTCTCCCTCCCCCCTTCCCCTCTCTCACTCCCCCCCCTTCCCCTTTCTATCCCCCCCCGCCCCTTCTGCTCTCCTCTCCCTATCCCTCCCGTCCCCTCTCCCTTGTCCCCTGTCCCCCTCCCTCTCCCACACCCATGGTACACCGCCACTCGCAGTCACAGCTGCCACGTGGTCGATACTCAGCATGTTCTGGTGGGAGAGCCTTTTTACCCGTGCGCCTTCCCCTCGTCATCCTCCCATGCCCCCCCCCCCCCCATGTCCTACGATTCCTTTCCAACCCCCACCCTTCCGCCCCCCTCCCTACACTTCCCTCCCTAAGATCACATTCCGTCCCATTCCAACTCCTAGTTTATACCCTTCCCTTTCCCTGGCACCCTACCCCCTACCCTTCCCTCCCCACTCTCCCCTCTTTCCGCCCCTCCTCCTCCTCCTCCCCTCCCCTTGCTCTCGCCCCCGCCCCAACCTTCCACCCTCCACCCCTTCGCAGCTGGACGTGGAGCATAACAAGTTCGTTACTCGTCGTGGAAGCTTGTAACTAGCGGGTTAAGAGGAAGCTGTGACGTCCAATGCTGCGTGTGTACGTGTGTGTGTGCACGTGTGTACGTCTGTGTGTGTGCACGTGTGTGTGTGTGTCTGTGTGTTTGTGTGGGTGTGTACGTGTGCGTGCGCGTGCGAGTGAAGTGAAACTCCATCATAAACCTATATCAGAGAGGTCGAACCTTCGCAGCTGAGGCCAGGAAGGAGGCGTAGGAGGGGGAAAGGACCCAGCGCTGACCCAACCGACCTCAGAGTTCCGCAAACTTCCAATAAGAAAAAAAAGCGGAATGGCTGACCGGCCCGCCCCCGCCCAAGCCCTCGCCGCCCCCACCGCCTCCGCCTTTGCCGCCGTCGCCGCCTCCGTCAGAGTCGCTGGAGTCGAGCCAATGTTCATAAAGTGTGGGAGGGTCTGTTGGAGGAATCGCCCTTATCTGTCTCTTGCTTACGTCGCCCCACCTCTCCCTCCTCCCCTCCTTCCTTCCCCTTCTTCGCAACACACAAGATAAATTTAACCCATACATCCAGCCATAGCGAGAGAAAATGATTCAAAATTTTATTCAAATAAGATAGACTGAACAATTTGGTTACATAAAAAGGTCCCCGGCGTGAACACATAAGCGGGTACAAACATGTTTCACACACGTTTTCCCCAACAATGTACACATAAATATTTTCCCCTTGATGTTCCTTTCCAATCGCATTCTCTCCTTTCATATTCCTTCCCTTTCTCTCCCTTCTTCCTTTCCATTCTCCTACTCCTTAGTCTCTCTCCATCTACCTCCCATTCTATCCCCCTTTCCTACCTAGACATGGCATCCCTCTTCCTTCCTGCGCCCCCCTTTCCTTTTCTCCCCTATTATTCTCTTCCTCTTCTACTTTATCCTTTCTGCTCCTATTCCCCTTCTTCATTTCCTTTTCTGTACCCCTTCCCTTTCTCCCCTTACTGCTCCTCCTCTTTTTCTGCCTCCCACTTTCTTCCCCTCCTCCTCTTCTTACCTCCCCTTTCTCCCCCTCCTCCTCCTCTTCTGCCTCACTCCTTTCCTCTTCTGCCTCCCCCCCCTCCTCCTCCTCTTCTGCCTCCCCCTTTTATCCCCTCCTCCTCCTCTTCTGCCTCCCCCTTTTTCCCCCTCCTCCTCCTCTTCTGCCTCCCTCTTTCCTCCCCCCTCCTCCTCCTTCACCTCCTTCTTTCTAGGGAATTCCAAGCCCTTCAGTACATACAACGGAGTCCTACTTGGGGGCTTACGGGCTATTTACACAGGAAACTCGAGAGAAATAAACGCAAGAGCAATTCAAGCTCTTTTTAAATCACAACATACGAACAGATGAGTAATAACAACGAATTAAAATAAAATGAATGTAGAATAACGTCTATAAATTGTGTTTGAAATAAGTAAACTACGAACAGAGGTTCACATTAGCTATAAGGTTTATTTTCACAAAAAAATCGAGGCTAAAGAAAAAATGTAGCCTGTGGTACTATAATGGAAAAAATAATAAAAAATTAGAACAAAAACAAAGATAAAATAGAAATATAAACACAGTCTTACACAGTTCATGCGGGTTATTTACACAGGAAACTCAAGAGAAATAAAGGCTAGACCTCTCCAAAAAACAAAACAAAAACAAAAAATATATATATAAATGATAACATAAACACGGCCATACTTGGTCAATACGGATTATTTACACAAGAAACTTGAGACAAGGGAGACATAAAGCCTAGAGCGATATAATAGTATGTAATAATATTAAATAATAAAATCATATTTTCGGCTATAGATCATAAGCATACTCTCAGCCTTACATACAAAAGAAAGAAAGAAAAAAAGATAGACAGATAGACAGATACAAACAGATCCGTGCTTTATTTTGAATAAAGATTAAAAAACACACAGCCACAGTATCACTTGCTCCATAAATGTTATTTACGCAGAAACTTCAGACTGGAGAGAACCACAAAAAAAAAAAAAAAAAAAAAACAAGAGAACCGTAATCATCCCGGCATACTGGGAGAGTCTAGGCACCCTAATGATATCCTCTTTGCGTAATACAGAAGCCAAATATCAGTCTGATAAGAAAGGGAAAGGAGGTCGGACGGGGAAATGTGAGGTTGTATTTTTCTTCGTGTTGTATCAAGCAAGCGAGGGGAATAGGATGCTGGGCCGCGCTGGGTATATGTGTTACGAAATATATCATATCACTTTTTCGTCTATTTTTAATATTAAATGTCTATGTTGCGTGTGCGCCAAGGGAGTAAGAATATGAATTTGAGATTTTGTTATCGACAGAATGGGGCGCCTCTCTGCTGCTTACCTCATAAAAATGCGCATATGCTTATATACACATACACACATACACGTTAACACATGGAGACAGAAATAGGCACACAAATATAAACATGCACACAAGCAAGAAGTAAACAAACAGCCACACACACAAGCACAAGCAAAACACAAGCATGCACGCACGCACGCACACACACACACACACACACACACACACACACACACACACACACACACACACACACACACACAAAGCACATACTCACCTTCTCCCCCCTCCCTCCCCCACAAATACACACACAAAATATCCTTTTCTTAATAATAATAAATAAGAAGTAAAATAAAGATGAAAAAAACAGCGGCTGGAGTGTATGGAAATTGGGATGAGGATGGAGCGCTGGCTATGGGAGTCATCCCCTTGGAGGCCTAGCACGCGAGAGGTGAAGAGAGGCAATATAAACAGGAGGAGAAGAGGAAATAGAAAGGATGAAGGGGGAGGATGGGACAATGATAGAGGAGGAGGGGAGGAAGAAGGCAACAAGAAGGTGTGAGAAAAGGAAGACGGGGAATGGGGGAGGGAAGGATGAAGCGGGGAGGAATGAGCAAGTATGAGGAAAGGAAGAAAGGGGGTTGAGGCCTTTATGGGAATGGGAAAGATACAGAAGGAAGATGAAATAAGGGAGGGGGGGGGGATAGGATAAAACGATGGGAGGGTAGGGAGGGAAGAAGATGAAGGAGTGATGAGGGGAGAGGATTTGAAGGAGACGGTGGTAGTGGAGGGGAATGAGGCTAATGGAAACATATAAGTACATTAATAACAATATTGTTTTTATGATATCATAATCATTATCATTACAGAAGATATTGTCATAAATAAGATTTATCGGTACTAACTGGATGGTGAAGAAGCGGAATAGAAAAGGGATTAAGAGGAAGAAAAGGAGTGATGAGAAAGAAAACGGAGGAAGAGAAAAAAAATGAGGAGGAAGAATAGAAGGAGAAGGAGGAAAAGAAGTAGAATAATAAGAGGAAGGAGTAGGAAGAGGAAGAAGAGGGAGGAGGAGGAGAAGAAGAGGAGAAGGAGGAGGAGTAGGTAGAAAAGACAAACAAGTAAAAGTTCATTAGTGAAGAAGGAAAAAATATTATAGAAAAAAAACATCAAAAGTATTGTAGGACAAAGAGAACCTTTATGAATAAGTAAGTGTTACATAGTCTATACAATGAATAAGAACCTCCAGTATTATTAGATGACAGAAAAAAAACTATACATAAAGTGGATTTATTGACAGAAGAGTATTTTTAGCATCAAATGATAAGAATATCCATTAATCAAAGCCTTCATGTATTTCTGATAACAAAATCGACATGTCCAATATAAAAAAAATAAGAAAAGAAAGAAAAAAACTAACATTTACATGTATCATTCCAACACATATCAACCGCACATGAGAGCGGGTGACCCTTAAAACAAGAGAACAAACAAAAAAACAAACAAACAGGAGAATACGGTCCTCTGCTTACATATGCATCAAATATTGATTATAAAGTAAGTCACTTGAACCCCGGGTCTTGTTCCTTATCCTTCGGCCGACTCAAAACACCTACTTGGCCTCTTGCTTCTCCTCTCTTCACTTCTTCCTTTTATGATCTGTGGCTCTTGGTTCAGTTTTGGAATTTGCTTCGGGTGGGGGTATGCGTGTTAGTCGCTGTGTCTGTCTGTCTATCCTTCTATCTTTATCTATCTGTCTTTCTATTTATTTATCTATCATTTTGAGGGATTCTAACTATTCTCTCCACACACATCCATCGTACGCATGCAAATCCCGACGAATTAGAACGAGCTGTGACTCTGTTTTCGCCCGTTTCATCTTACCATTTAATTATCTATTCCTCTAATTACCTAATTAACTATCTCTCATAATACCCCCGCTACGTCTCAGGTACCGCGGGAAGCCCCACGTCCCGAGCGCCCTCCGCCCCGCCGCCGAAATCCTTCAAAGGCGTCCTCTCGGCCTCGCAGACATGCCGGAGCCTCGAGCATCCTGTGGCGCCGCTCCCGCACTCGCAGAAACTTTCCAGATGTGTCTAACACCTTTTTCTGACACGTCGTCTTCCCCTTCCCTGGCTCTTTCTCTTTGTTCTTTTCCCCGTTCCTTCTCTGCTCTTCTTACTTCATCTTTTTCTTTTATCTCTGACTGGCTTTCTCTCTCTGCGTTTGTTTCTTTATGTCTCTGATTATCTCTCTCTCCCTCCCTCCCTTTCTCTCCCTATTCTCCCTGTTCCTATCCCCTTCCTCCCTCTTCCTCTTACCCTTTCTCTCCCTCTTCCTCTTGCCCTTCCCTTTCCTCTACCTATTTTTCTCCCTCTCCTCCGTCTTCCTCTTGCCCTTCCCTTCCCTTTCCTCTTGCCCTTGCCCTTCCTCTCCCTCTCCTTCTTCCTCTTGCCCTTCCCCTTCCTCTCCCTCTTCCTCTTGTCCATTCCCTTCCTTTTCCTCTCCCACTCCCACTCCCTCTTCCTCTATTTCCTCTCAGATAATAGAGCACATTATCATCTGGAAAGAAATATCGTTGGAACTGTCCACACTCAGTCCCTTGTGAACAAATAACCTGAACAAATACATAAATAATTACATAGAACTGCAGGTTAAAATCCGATTGAATGAAGAGAGAACATTATGCGATTATAACATGGAATTAATAATAATTGTAATCACAGGCATAACAATAAGAATGAGAATAAAATATGCTACGGATATGAAATAATAACGCTACAACAATAATACTGATAATAACGTAAATAACGACAATAATGATAGTAAGATAATAGCGGTAATATTACTAGTGCAGTTAAAAATAATAATAATAAAAATCATCATATTTAGTGTAATAATGATAAAGATCGCTGCTGCTGCTGATGATGATAATAAAACAAAACAAAAGAAGAACAACTACAACAAGATGAACAAGAACAACAACAATAATAAAAACTATAAGAACAGCATTAACCAAATAACAATAGTAACAATAATAACATGAATCATAATAATAATAATAACACCGACAAGCATCAGCATCCAAACGGCCGAAGGAGCCAGGCGATAATTCCGGCCGAGTCGAATGGCCTCGTTTCCCTCCGTCGACTCGGAACATTTCGAACCGAGACACCATTCGGCCTCGGCATTGCCAGGGTGCCTCCTCTTGACACCCCCCCCCCGTCTCTCTCTCCTTCTCTCCCTTCCCCCCTTCTTGCCCTTCCCTAATTCACTTTTTTTTTTTTTTTTTTAACTATCTTTATCTCCGTCTTTCTTTACTTCTAATGCCTTCTCCTTGTTCGCTTTGTTTCTTCCTTTCGTCCTTTCCCCTCTCTATCCGTCTCTACCCTATCATCATTCCAGTTCCTAGTACAACTTACCCATTCCCCATTCCCTTCATTTCCCCATATTCCACCCATTCCAATCCTACGGCCCTCCACTCGCCTTACCCTTGCCCGCCCCAAAATATCACTCCCTTCCATCCACCCCCCCCTATCACGCCCATCCATCCCCTCTCTAACACTCATTCCCCTTCCTATTCAACCCCTTCCCCTGCCGATCCATCTACATCCCATACCTATCCTCTTTTCTTCCCCTACTCATCCTCACCTCTTCCACAACCAATCCCCTTGCCCTTACCCTACCCCTCCCTTCTCTTCCCCTACTTACCTTCATCTCTCCCAGCCTCTTTGCCCTTATCCTACCCCTCCCTTCTCTTCCAGTCCCTTTGCCCTTATCCTACCCCTCCCTTCTCTTCCAGTCCCTTTGCCCTTATCCTATCCCTCCCTTCTCTTCCCCACTCCATGTTTGGCATAAATCAAAATGAAGAGCGAAACTTCAGCCGTTCTCCCAACTTTACGGTCCCTCACATGAATGACATGATATGTTTATCTATGGGATCCCTTCTCCTCCTCTTCCGCCACCGCGAGTCACAATAGGATGTAAAAATATCTCATTTATTTTTTTCCCTCTCTGCCTCTTTCTCTGTTTATCTCTCCATCCTTTTGCCTCTTTCTCGGTTTATCTCTGATCCTCTCTGATCCTCTACGATTCTCTCTCTCTCTCTCTCTCTCTCTCTCTCTCTCTCTCTCTCTCTCTCTCAACATACAAAACAAAACAAAAAGAATACAAGATATCCACATTCGTGCTTTTGCTTGAAATGTTTGCATCTGATTTTCTCGCAGTTTGTATGGGCGTCGCTCGCCTTATCTCGATCTGTCGCGTTGTTTATGATTGGCTGTCTCGGGGAACAAGGATTTGTTGTGAAGAATATTTGACAGCTGCTGTGATTGCGTCATTGTGAATGGGGGGAAATGCAATGCGAAGGCGAGATGTCCTGTCTGCTATCTTGTTTTACTTAATCATAATTTTCTGCTACCATTATCATCTTTATCCCCTTCCTTAGAGGGCTAGTATTCTAGTTTTTGTGCATTTACATATAAGAAAGTCCTATTATATACTATATTCCTTTACGAAGGCATCTTGTTTTATTCTGAATTTATTACTAGCATATTTACTTACTATTCTATTTCTTGATCTATATATCCATTTGTCAATATACCATTTTCTTTCTATTCATCTGCATATTTAGTTTACATTATCCACACTCTTTACCCCTTAGCGACTTCATGCAATCGAATCTCAAGTTTCACGATGCGCTTAAATCAATTTTCTAATCGGATTAGCGATGATTTATCAAATAAATTCACTAATTAATTTATACGAACGGAAACACAAGAAGTGCAACATAATCACGTTAGCAACACGTACGTTTTCGTTTCGTTTCATTTTCTCTATCATTTTCTCACCTTCCTTTCATTTTACTTATCCTTCCTCTTCTTCCTCTCAATTCCCATTCCTTATTTTCTCTTCCTCTCATCATCCTCCGTTCTTTCTTTCTTTCTTTCGTCATCGTCCTCCAACTGCCTCTTTTAGTTTCTTTATCTCTCTTTACCCTTTATTCCCTTCCTCTGTCTTCTCTCTCTTTCCTTCTCCCTTCCTCTGCCTCCTGTGCCTCCCTCCGTCATTTACCCTTCCATTATCTCTCCTATCTTCCCCTCCCCCTCACTCTCTGTTCTTTATTTTTCCCTTTCTCTTCACTCCACTTCCTCTATCCTTTTCCTCCCCCCCCCTCTTCCTATACCTTTTCCCTTTCCCCTCCACCTTCCTTTATCCCTATACTTTCTCCATCTTCTTTCCCTCCCTCCTTCTCCTCCTCTTCTTCCTCATTCCCTTCCTCCTCCTCCCGTCTCCCCTCTTCTCCTCATTCCCTTTCTTCCCTTCTCTCTCTTCCCCTCCTTCTTCCCCCCCTTCACTCCTTCTCTTCCCCCTCCCTTCCTCCTCCTCCTCCTCCCCAGCACCCCTCCCGCTCCTAGCGCCTGACTGACAGCTGACATAAAGGGGAACTTCCTGCCATCGCTAGTATCAGCCCGCGCTGTGTGGTGTCTGTTGCTAGTACGAGAGATGCAATCAGACCACTTCCTTGCCTTAATGGAATGAGTGACGTAATGTCTTTGGAGGTTCTGTGTGTTTTCTCTTTCTTTCTTTCTTTCTTTCTTTTTCTTCTCTCTCTCACCCCCCCCCCCCCTCTCTCTCCCTCTCTCTAATTATTTTATATTCTTCTTTATGCTTTCTCAATTTTCGCTTGTCATCTTCCCCTTCCTTTCTTTTATCATCATATTTTTTGTTCTTTCTCTGTTTCACAATCCTCATCTTCACCTTCCTTTTTTTACTGTAAAACGTTCGTCTAGATTTTGCCAAAGCGCAAAACAAAATTATTTTGCCTTCTTTTTTATGCGTTAAAAAATCTTTTTTCTTTCATACAACATAAAGGACAGAAAAAAAAAATATTTGGGTTAAACAACTGCCATTACTTACAAAAACTTACATTTTTAAAAATGCTTCTGTACCAACGAATTTGCGAAAATGCAATTTAACGTTATAAAATTAAAATTTCTGCTACACTGAGGCAGTCTTACAGGATAAAACTTTAGTTTGCAAATGTGTTAATGATATAAAAGTTTTTAGATGAATGTACATTTTTTCCAAGGAGATGGTCTTCTGACAAATCAAACATAAAAATGCGTAAACACATAGTTGTAGTTTCTATCTCTCTTCTGTTCTCTCTCTCGCTTCCTCTTGCTCTCAATTAGTCTACCTATCTTTCTGCCTCTCCCTGCAGATTAAATTCCCTAAAAAAACAAACTCATTCGGTGTTAGAAAATATTAAAGACTCTAGAGAGACGAGAGTAAGAGGGTTAAGCAAATGACTAGCTAAATATATAAGTCATGCTGCTACAGAACTGCAACATGTAACCTTATAATATCATAAACGAATTGCAGTCGAACATCCCTTGGCCTAATCCCTGACCCCTTGTCCTCCACGTACCCATACCCCATCCAAACCTGTACCCTACCTTTACCCTCTCGTACACCATGTACTCATCCGATCCCCATATACTCCCCCGTACCCTACCCCCCCATCCCTACCTCAACGCAACCACCCTATCCCTAACCCCAAATACTACCCTATCCCACTTACCCAATATATCCCACCCTTACCCATACCCAACCTATCCCTAACACACGCACCGTATACCCTAACATTCCCGCCCTATCCCTAACAGCCTGGTACTGTCCCCAACCCCTCCTCCCCCTACCCCAACTGCCCCCTATGTACTACCCCCACTACATTCCCACCCCCCCTACCCACCCCAGCGTATGACAAATGTCCTCACAGGAAAATCTATAACAGTTTGCGCTGAGCTTGAGTCGTATAAAGGAGGATTCTCTCGCTCGCCCGGGGCTGAAAAGTAGTTATTTATTAGAATCAAAAACCTCTTCTGCTTTTTCGGTCAAGTTACTCGAAAGGAGGATTATAAATCACGGGAGTCATAAATCTATAGGTTATGGAAATATTAAGGATAAAATTTGTCGTGTGAGTTTGTTTGTGTGCGTGTTTCTGCTGTGAGTTGCAAACAGATAAATAAACAAATAAACACACGAAATAAAACAAAAATAAATAACAAAGCAAAATAGGGCTTGTCATTCGTTCTTTCTTCATCTGTGAACGTAGTTGCTTGCTTGCCTCTCCAGTTCGCAAGCAACTTGTTGGCAGATCCGTCCCCGTCGGTCAACTTCCAGTCAGTCCCTCGGATGAAAAGAGCCCGAGAGACACTCACCGATGGAATTTAATTAAAGACAGAGACAACTCTTTAGTCCTGTCCGTCACTTGTTTCTCTCGCTCTCTCTCGAACTCTTTCGCTCGCTGTTGCTCTCTCATATTCTCACTGCCATACTCTCTCTCTCTCACTCACTCACTCTTTTTCTCTCTTTCTTTATCACACACACACACTCTATATATCATACATTTTCTATCTACTATCTACATATTTTCAATGTACTTTAGTCTAGACACATGTATCTGTTCAATCTAACCAACTAATTCATTGACTTATCCATATTCTACTGATAAATCTAACAAATTTTCTACCCATTTATCTACTTCCCCTTTCACATTCATTTTCGCCCTTTGTTTATCAGGCGTTCGTACCGTGACCGCAAAACAAACTACGCTTCCACGGCTAATTACACGCATATAAAAGCGCGTTCTGTCGCAGTGCCTCGCTTCCCCTAAACTACGACTGTAAAATCAAGTGTGTTTTGCCGTCACATGACCTCCTGACCTTCAACAGAACTCATTGGGACTCGTGTGTGAGTGAGAATGAATAATTCCCGAGTGCAAAGTTATGTTATTCGCTTTTTTTTTTCTTTTTTATAATTGAGATTAATTCGTATGAATTGTGAGCTTATTGGGGGAAGCTTCGTTTGACAAATTCGTATTTCTCCGTGATCTTCTCTTCTCGCTGTTTTCTCTTTCTATCTCTCTTCTTTTCGTTTTTTTCTTCTCTTCTTTTCGATTTTTTTTCTTCTCTACGCCATTCTTCTCTTATCTTTGCTCCTGTACTCTTTCCTTATCTTCTCATCCTATCCTTCTTGTTTTATTTCATTCCCCTCTCTATTACCTCCATTATTTTGCGTTTCTTTTACGCTCTCTCTATGCATTGTTCTAAGGTATTTCTACACTATTGGGAAGATTCGTTCCGTCTACAAACAATAATGTTCACACAAATGCAAAAAATATTTACGTATAGGAAGTTAACAAAACATATTTCAAAAATGTTTGCAGGAATTTCAAAAGAATGTTTATAGGGATTCAAGGCAATTTTAAACTTTCAAACATTCTACCATTAATTTTACACTGACACTAACGAATTAACAAATTAAGAAGCCCAGTACTATCGTTCTGCCAAAAAAGGAATAAATGCAGATAATAAAAAAATACAATACAAAATAGAAATAAAGGACGAACAAAAACGAAATGAATGGAATTAAATAATATAAAAAAACAAGTAATCAAAAGCAAATAAAGGAATATAGAACAAAACTCAGAACAAATCTTTTCACGTTATGGCCATAAATCGCTTAAATGTAATATAGAATAACGGAGTTCGCGCCTTCGAACAAACACATAATTCCCTCACAAGAAAACCTTCCCCATCCTTAAAATTCCTTTGAATTACCTAAATTACCACACGGGATTGGACCGCCATCCTACACCCTGTACTAACGGACGTAGGAGTCCGGGAGCGACCGTAAAGTTCACTAAGATCTCCATCAGGACTTCCTTTCAATATCCTTACTACCTCCTGCGACCTCCCCACGACTCCCTCCTAAGGAACCCAGCCCCCCCCTACCAACTGACGCCTTATTGGCTCTTGTGGCTCCGAGATGAAAATTGCCATCTCTGGCGGTCTCTCTCTCTCTCTCTCTCTCTCTCTCTCTCTCTCTCTCTCTCTCTCTCTCTCTCTCTCTCACACACATACACATATATATGTATGTGTGCGTGCGTGCGTGTGTGTGTGTGAGAAGAGTGAGAGAGAGAGAGAGAGAGAGAGAGAGAGAGAGAGAGAGAGAGAGAGAGAGAGAGAGAGAGAGAGAGAGAGAGAGAGAGAGAGAGAGAGAGAGAGAGAGAGAAAGAGAGAGAGAGAAGATGTGTATATATATATATATATATATATATATATATATATATATATATATATATATATATATATATGTATATGTATATGTATATGTATATGTATATGTATATGTATATGTAATGTATATGTATATGTATATGTATATGTATATGTATATGTATATGTATATGTGTGTGTGTGTATATATATATATTATATATATATATATATATATATAATATGTATGTGTGTGTGTGTGTATGCACACACACACACACACACACACACACACACACACACACACACACCACACACACACACACACACACACACACAACACACACACACACACACACATATATAGACATATACATATTATACACATACATATTGCATACATATATATATTATTATATAATATATATATGCATATATATATATATATATATATACATTGAGCAATGATAATTATTATCATTATTATTATTATGATGATGATGACTGATTATTTCAATGTTTTTTTTTTCTTGTCATTATCACCCTTTTTTCCCTAACGATACGTTTCTCATTTTTGTTTTACATTTTTATCAATATAATGGCGAAATGTTATTTTAGTTCATTTCATTTCATTCATGTATTCATGTATCCCTTCGCAGGAAAATGAAACTCATGTCATTACACGCCAAATACTTCCTCTTAATGACTGCCAGTTAAGCATGTTGTATAATCATTCTTTACATTGCACCAATTTTATGTTCATGATTTTTTCCCATTCCCTTTTAATGCGTGATACGTAATTTACGTTTCAAATGATCTTAAAATATTTGAATTTCATTTGTTATAAGTCATATCCACAGCCCAGCTAACAGTTGTACAGTAGTTTAGTGAATTTCACAAAATCAGAATAGCTGTGCATAGGACATGCAGTCATAATCAAGTCATAACCTAAGCCATATTGAATGCAGTTAGAATTTATGCCATAACCCACTTCGAAACCTCATTATCACCTGCAACGCTGCATCACCTAACGCATTGTCCTCTTGACATTTCTCAGTGCTGATAGTGACACTGAATATCATACCCCAGGCGTTTGCAACAATAATAATGCTGCGACGTCCTATGTAACGAGATCCACTGTAATTTCGCCAAAAAAGAGAAATA
>NW_020870079.1:45000-47500 GCF_003789085.1 Penaeus vannamei | reverse complement strand
CACTGTCTCTACCTACTCTTCTCTCCTTCCTTCACCTCCTTCTCTCTCCTCGATCCTCCTACACCTCCACCTCCCTCCTCCAACTCCCCTTTCTCCTCCCCCTCCCCCTCCCCCTGTCTCCTCCACGTCCTCCACCTTTCTTCATCCTCCACCCCCCTCGTCCACGTCTTCCATCCTGCTCCACCTCCTCCACAGCCGGCACTGGCGCCTCCACCGGCCCGGCCTGGAGTTTAAAGGCGCAGAGGCACTCCGCTGATTGATCAAACGGAGTTAGATCCTGCTTGCTATGTGTGTGTGTTTGCGTGAGGGCGTGCGTGGGGCTTTGGGCGTGGGTGGATGCGGGTGACTGGATGTGTATGTTGTTTTGGGACTCGGGGGGGAAGTGGAAGATGTTTGCAAGCAGGCGTAGCGTTCATAACTGTGTGAGTTGTGTGCTTGTGTGTGTGTGTGTGTGTGATCATTGTGTTGTGTGTTGTGTGTGTGTGTGTGTGTGTGTGTGATGCCTGTAAGTCCTGTGTGTGTGTGTGTGTGTGTGTGTGTGTGTGAGAGTACTTACGTGCAGTGCGCAATCCCCCGTTGTGATGTGTGAGTACGTACGTGCGTGCGTGTGTATGCGTGCGTGTGTATGCGTGCGTGCGTGCGTGTAAATGTGCGTGTGTGCATTTCTCCACGAGTATATCTGCACCTTAATATCTCGTGTGAATCGTGTCCCTCCCAATCCCGGCACCGAATCCGCCCTCGACGCGACCCGTCCGCCCCGCTCCGACCCCGCATTCCTCCGCCGCTGCTCACGTGGCCCCGTCCCTTGAAGAGTGCTTGGAATTCGTACTGTTTTCAAAGCTCAACTTTCCGCCGCACCGTAAGCTCCATCCTGGACAAAGTTCGGCTGTTAAATTACGCCCGTGCTTTCTCTGTCTACGTCCTTGGATCTAAAATTTCTACAATTTTCTCCTGTCTAAGACAGTTTATCCTCCATTTTCTATTTTGTTTCCTTCGAGAGAGAAGAGAGAGAGAGGAGAGAGAGAGAGAGAGAGAGAGAGGAGAGAGAGAGCAGGAGAGAGAGAGAGAGAGAGAGAGAGAGAGAGAGAGAGAGAGAGACAGCCTAGTAGACAATCAGACAGACAAAAAGGCAGACATCAGAGAGACAGAGCGAGCATCTGCAGCATCCGCGGCTGGCGTCATGAGACGGGCGGGGGTGGTGACTTCCAGGGAAGGCCAAGGCCAAGGACAAATCGATGCAGAGAAAAAAATAACACAGCACCTATTCCCTGTTAAAACCCTAACGCTGAGAACCGTCGCTGCAAAAAAACACACAGCCACACTACCAAAGAGTACATTACATTCCCACATCATAACAACCGTATTGGTGGAAAGACAGAGAGAAAAACAGACACAAAAAAGAGAAAAATATTAAACGTGTTATACATATCCACCCCCGAATACAGCCCTTTAAAGCCACAACGTTACGTAATAACTTTCGCTATAAAGACTGGCTGGCTGCAGGCGGGCAGCACACGCGTGGCGGAGCGGAAAGAGAGAGATGAGACGAGAGAGACGAGAGAGAAGAGAGAGAGAGAGAGAGAGAGAGAGAGAGAGAGAGAGAGAAGAGGAGAGGAGAGAGATGAGAGATGAGAGGAGAGAGAGAGAGAGAGAGGAGAGAGAGAAGACAGAGGGAGAGAGATAAAGAGAGATAAAGAGAGAGAGAGAAGAGAGATAAAGATAAAAAGAGAGAGAGATAATTGAGAAAGAGAAAGAGAGATAATGAGAGAGAGGAGAGAGATAAAGAGATAAAGAGATAAAATAGATAGATAGATAGATAGAGAGAGAGAGAGACGAGAAGAGAGAGAGACAGAGAGAGGAGAGAGAGAGAGAGATGAGAGAAGAGAAGAGAGAGAGAGAGAGAGAGAGAGATTAAAGATAAAGATAAAGAGAAAGAAATACAGAGAGAGAGAGAGAGAGACAGAGAAAGAGAAAGATAGAGAGCGTGTGGCCTAAGCTCGAATATCTCTACAGAAGGACGCGGCGGCTTAAGCTCACTCCTACATGTCGTAGACGTGTTCAACAATAATGTCGTAAGAGCTGTGTCTAATTGGCTGGGATGAAGGGGGATGATGCTCGGGGATGTGAAGTGTGCATGAATACGTGGCATGGTTCGAGGAATTCATGCATACATATGGAAATGCAAGTGTGAGTGTCGGGCGATGTGTGCGTGATGCATACACACGCATAGCTATATCTACATTTTTATCTGTATAGATGGATCTATCTGCTTGTGCAGAGAGAGAGAGAGAGAGAGAGAGAGAGAAGAGAGAGAGAGAGAAGAGGAGAGAGATGAGAGAGAGAGAGAGAGAGAGAGAGAGAGAGAGAGAGAGAGAGAGAGAGAGAGAGAGAGAAAACAAGAAAAAAAGTAATCAGGGCGGAAAGGAAAACACGCGAGCCAGGAGGAGGAGCAAGCCGGGCACGCAAACAGGGCTTCGCGGCGCCGGGTTAAAGCGGACCT
>NW_020870079.1:17500-40000 GCF_003789085.1 Penaeus vannamei | reverse complement strand
GAGAAGAGGAGAGGAAGAGGGGAGAAGGAGAAGGATGAAAAAATGGTAGAGATGATAACAAAGGAGAAAGAGCAGGAGCAGGAGGAGGAAGAAGAGGAGAACAAATATAAGAAAAAAAGAACAGAAAGAATGAACAACAGGATGATAACGATAGATATAGTATAAAAGAAAAGAAAGAAAAAAAAGCAAACAAAGAGAAGAGCAGAACGCGGAAGTGGAAAACAATAAAAGAAAAAAATGTGAATAAATAAAACTATAAAAAAGAAAGAAAGAAAAAAAAAACGAACAGGAAGGGGAGGTAGCAGACGAAGAAGGGGATAAGACAGAGATGGAGAATAATTATCAGTATGATGATGGTTACGATGGATGGCGAATAAGGAAATGGCAGAGAGGAAGAGAATGGCATCACTAAGAATTATATTAATATTCAAACATCTCGTTTGCATCCTATGGAGTCTTTCATTGCTCTCTTACTCTACGTCAGCCTTTGTCTCCCGCTCTTTATACTCTCTCTCTCTCATCCTCTTTCCCTATATCCTTCTCTCTTCTCTCCCCTTCTTCTTTCCTTCAATCTCCCCCTTCCCTCCCTTCCTCTCTCTCTCCCTCTCTCCCTTCCTTCCTCCCTCTCTCTCTCTCCCTCCCTCTTTCTCTCTTCTTCTTACCCTCCTACTCTCCCATCCACCTTCACTCCATTCTTCTCTCTATACCCTTCCTCTTTCTCTCTTCAAGTGCAACATGTATGAGCTCTCGGAGATGGGCAGCGTGGGGTAGGAGCGCCGACCGAGGGGGGGGGGGTTAACCCTCGAGGAGGAAAGGCCGTTCCCGTTCACTGCAGGATAATAAACTGTCCATTTCAACTCCTTTACATCGAGTATGCCTTTTTTTTTTTTTTTTTTTGGCATTACTGTATTTTCTTTTCATTTCGATTCCTTTGCAGGGAGTATGCCTTGTCTCTCTTCCGCTTTTCTTTTCTTTTTTTCTTTACCTTTTTTTAATCGCAGTCTCTTTTACTTTCAGAAAGAGGATGGAAAATGGATTTTGCATAATTAGAATAATTTCTTCAGCCAATCACATTTCCCTTTCTTACATTTTTCTCCTCCTTTTCATCCTTCTATAAAGATTTCATTCTCTTGTCACAAAACTGAATTCCTTATCAATTCCTAGAATTTCTACAACCTTCTAACTGGTTATGATTTACTACTTGCGAACAATTTATATATCAAACTCGGTTCTGAACTTTGGAACGTGCCATAACCTCATTCGGATGGAAAATAAACAAATAAATAAACAAGCAAATTTTCTTATGTAAATATGAAAACACGGGATAAGGGCAAGGATATTAACAAAATTACCACGGATTTTGTGCCATAACGAGATGCGATTACTCGGTATTTAGGGCGATATTTTTCCATCAAAATAACAACACCATATCATACGGTATTACCTCGATAATTTATGGTACGATCTAAGCATCTGGCAAATGTATATAAACTATAACCACTCATAATCTAATCATTTTGCAAGATAAACATACCAACCATATCAAACCACATTACACAAAATTCATCATACCAAACCATAAATACAATCAAAACATACAACAATCTCTCTACAACCCCTTCATTCGTCGCCGCCGTTCTTCATCCGGAAAATTTAGTTCCCAAGGAGTTCAGTTTCCTTCTTGAGACGAAGACTAAGGATCGCCCTGCCCTAGATCGGGTGAGGAGTACTGGGTGTTGGGTACACTGCGAGGTCCTTCTGCCTAAAGCTGAGGGCGCCGGTTCTCACCACGCTCATTCGCTCTCACTCTCATTCCCTCACTCTTTCTTGCTATTTAGTTCTCTCAGCCTGTCTGCTTGTCTCTCCCTCTTTCAGTCTATCGCCTTATCCTTCTGTCCTTGTCTCTATATCTTTCAATTTATCTATTCTTCTCTCTCTATCTGTCTATTCTTCCATTTATTTCTCTATAATCTATCTTTTCATCACTATCTCACTGTATCAACTGATCCCCTCCCTTTCTCTCTATCTGTTCATCACTATCACTCTGTCAAATTTATTCTCTCTCTCGTCATACATACAAACACACGCAGATCCCCATCGTCCCTCTGAACCCAAGGTAACACATATTTTTCTTCTTTTTTTAACCCATAAGATAAGATCTTTAACCCCTTTCCTTCAACATATATATGGTATCTTTTGTCCCTCTCCCGTATCTCAAGTTTATCTTTTCAATATATTTTCTTTGTGGAACTGTATATTAAAAGTGTTAATTCTCTCTATATCATACCGCGATCCCCTGCTTTGACCTGTTTGCTTGTATTCCTCTTTTTCTTCTTTTCTTTCTTCATTGGGATTCTTCGTTGATATTTCCTCCAATTTTCTCTATTTGTTTTTCTCTTGAGCATTATTATCATTACCCTTTAGTTTCCTACCGTTTTTATCAGGTAGATCGCTGGATATTTTCTATATTTCTCTCCCTTCTTCTGCTGCTGCCGCTACCATTTCTCTTCCTTCTTCTTTCCCTCCCCCACCCCACTTAATTCGCATTCTCTTTTCTTCCACGCCATTCCTTCTTCCTGTTACCTCTTTTCCTTCTTCGTTTTCTACTTAAATTTCTTTTATTATATATATTACATTCTGCTGCTTCACTGATCGTCACAGCATTTGATAGCATTATATGTCCCATCGTTCCTTGCATAAACGTTTGTTTACACACCAACGTTTCATTTTGCTTTGTACTAACCATTGTACACCCCCACAAACACAGACACCTATACAAATACTAAAGGTCAAGATATAATAGTAACTGTTATCTATATCCTATGTCATTCAACGTTTACTTAACCTGTGCGTGCAGTTTACTCACTGTATTTGCCTTTCCTAATTTCTCTTTTGTCTGGTTTTGCCTGATATTAGCTTGCTCGTCATCCATTATTAACGAAATGATCATCTAAGTCCCATATTGCACTTATATTCACATGTATAGTGCACACAAGCAATTATATATGTACATACGCACATGAACAGCCACGCATGTACGCACATACACACGCACAAACATATAAACACATACATAAGCACATACATACATACATACACACACACATATATAAGCACACACAAACACACACTCACATAAACACACACAAACGCATACACAAGCGCACACACACACATATATAAGCAGACACAAACACACACACACACACAAATACAAACATAAGCACACACAAACACAAACACACACACACACACGTATTACAAATCTGACCCTTTTCAATCTCCTCGTCCCCTTCTCCATCTCCATCTTCAGGCGCGTCCTCCACCCTCACCCTGTTAGCGACTTTTCCCTCTCACTCCCTATTTACCTGTAATTTTTACCTGCATCCCGGTCATCGCCCTTTCCTCCATATCACCATTTACCTTCGCTGTCTCGCCATCCGCTGCTCGCACGGCTCGAGAATGGTGGAAGAAACCGTTCTTCGTTCTTTGCTTACTGTAGATATGTGTATACATGTAAGTATATATATATATATGCATACATAAGTAGACAGATAGCTATATAGATAGATAGATAGATAGATAAGATTGGTAGACAGGCAGATATCGGCAATGGGACAGATAGATACATAGATAGATAAAAATATAGAAAGATATATAGGGAGAGAGAAAAAATAAAAATATAGATAGATAGAGAAATTTTTTC
The DNA here is from genome assembly GCF_003789085.1 of Penaeus vannamei. Classification (NCBI taxonomy): domain Eukaryota; kingdom Metazoa; phylum Arthropoda; class Malacostraca; order Decapoda; family Penaeidae; genus Penaeus; species Penaeus vannamei. The sequence continues at coordinate 36,294 of NW_020870079.1, read as the reverse complement.
GCCCTTTCATCGTCCCAAATAAACAAAAGATAAGCAACTCATATCTTTCGACCTTTTGTCTTTATGCAGGCGCGCCGACAAGCAAGTTTGTTCTTTCGCAAGTGCATGTAAGTGTCGCCTGGTTCTACACATCTGCATAGTGGAGAGCGCAGACTGCATCTACATGAATGGCGCCACAGAGCCCATTGTTCCGCGACAAGAAGAAAAAAAAGCAAACACCCGCATACACATTGAGATAGAGATATAGTTACACATATACATAAATACAGAAAGAAATGTACGTAAAAATAATAAAAAGAAAACAACAGTTACACGCACGCACGCACACAAACCCGCCATCCCTCCAACTCCTGATGTATATCTCTGCCGCATCCCATACTCCTTATCCTTTCCTACATACCGGTGCACTTACTGCTGCTTCCTTCACTCCTCCTTTCCCATTCCTGAACTTTTATAACTTCCTGCACGCGTTACCTCCTTCACTGTCTCTACAACTCTTTCTTTCTTTCTCTTTCTCTCTCACTCTCTCTGCATTCCTTAATTTCCTCTCCCTTCCCGCTCTCCAATTTCTCTCCTCTTCCTCCAATACATTTTTTTTCTCTCCCTATACTTCCCCTTTCTCATAACTCCAAGTTTCCTTATTTCGTCCTTTCTCTTTCTTTCTTTCTGTCTAACTCCAAGTTTCCTTATTTCATCATTTATTTCTCTCTCATTCTTTCTTTCTCTTTCTCTCTTTCTCTGTCTCTGTCTCTCTCTCTCTCTTAGTTACTTTACACACGCAAAAGCATTTCCCGCATTGCCTGTCGTATGAAAGATGCTTTGAAAACCAAACGGCGTCCGTTCGGGGTCGAGGGAAAGAGTCGGAAAGCGATGGCCGGGAAAGCACTCTCTGCCTTAAGAAAAAAGTCTAGCCAGAAGACTATGCAAACATCCCTGAAGCCACGTCCGCCGCAAGGCAAAGGATTTGTGAGAATCTCTACTTTAGGAGAGTCTTTCAGATTTTTCCGAGGGCATAGCAACAGTGACGAGTTCTTGGCGTCGAAGTTGTTCTCAGTTTGTATCCTTTTTACACCATTAGGGCATTACAGGTTTCTAATCACTCATGCGAGTAATGATAATGGACGATAACACCGAGTTATACACGAGTTATGAACGATAACCGAGAATTTTGAAAGATTATCAAAATTTCCTTTGATTACACTTTAAACAGCAATCAATGTATTGTTACCTATCTAACTCCTAATAACTCAAGTTCCTTTAATAAGTCGCGATATTTCAGACTACAGCAAAACAAAAATAAATCAATACAAATCATAACACTTTGAAAAAATGAATCAGTATGCAAACCTCCACTGAACTCTAATGTCGCATCCTAGATATTCAGTAAATACTATAATTTGAATGTTTAGTCTGTGCTTATGGCACCGAGATTTCATCAAACAAAAAGGGTAGGAGTAAGTAAACTCTGCGGAGACGTTGCGCTGCGTTTAACTTACTTGAATAAAGTTCAACAAGAATTATTTTTACGTATATCCGCGCGCGCGCGCGCGCGCGCGTGTGTGTGTGTGTGTGTGCGTGTGTGTGTGTGCGCGTGCGTGTGTGTGCGTGTGTGTGCGCGTGCGTGCGTGTGTGTGCGTGCGTGTGTGTTGCGCGCGTGCGTGTGTGTGCGCGCGTGCGTGTGTGCGCGCGTGCGTGTGTGTGCGCGCGTGCGTGTGTGTGCGCGCGTGCGTGTGTGTGCGCGTGTGCGTGTGTGTGCGCGCGTGCGTGTGCGTGCGTGTGCACACACATAGATAGATAGGCAGATAGACATACATATAATCCATTTACGGTCTTTCATCCTCTCCTTCTTTTCTCCCCTCTCCCCTATTATCTTATAATCATATCACGCTATTAATCTATTATTTCATCACTCAATCAATCTATGAATTCACAAATCTCTGTTAATTAATCTACCATTCTAGCATTCATTTTATGTTTTTCTCTCTCTCCTTCTCTCTCTCTCTCTCTCTCTCTCTCTCTCTCTCTCTCTCTCTCTCTATATATATATATATATATATATATATATATATATATATATATATATAATATATATATATATATCTTCCCCTCTTCCTCTTTCCCTATCCCCTAATCACCTCCACCCCACCCTCTCCTTCTCCCTCTTTCCTTCTCTTTCTCTCTCTTCAATGCGCATCCTCTCCCCCCGTTAAGACACTCTTTCCACAACCGTTATTATTGACTTCGCGCGATGATGCACACACTCGAAACAAAGGAAACACAGACGAGCCGAAAAAAACAGGAAAGAACAAAGGGAAGACAGAAGAAAAAAGGCAAGAAAAGAAACAAAAAACGAGAAAATTCAAGTTCTCGAAACAAGCGACAGCGGCGGCGGCGGCGGAGGCGGAGGCGGCGGCGGCGGCGAAAGGCCTTTGAAGACGGCGAATACTTTTGATCACCTGTTGAGAGTCTTATCCCGAGTCAGTCTTCCTTTTGTTCACGTCTGCCACGCTGACTGCGGTGATAAAAAAGTCAGTGTCTGCTTCCTCGCTACTCCGCCACCTGCTCCCTTGTCTTCGCGTCTTCGGGCTGCATGGGAAGTCGGTTTGGGTTGGGTGTAGTAGTGGGAGGTTGGGTGTCTGGTGAGGGCTTCTTTCTCTTTCAAAACTATCCAGCTCAATCTATTCATCTCTCTACCTTTACCTATCTATCTATCTATCTATCTATCTCTATCTCTCTCTTCCTCTCCCTCCCTCTCAGAAACGCACGTAAGCACGGGTCTATCTCTTTATCTCTCAATCTATTTATCTATCTTTCTCTATCTCTCTCTCTCTCTCTCTTCCTCTCCCTCACTCTCAGACACGCACGCAAGCACGGATTCTCCAGCATAATTATAAATGCATATGCAGCAAAGCAAGGGATCAGACCTTTATTCAGCAGCCGCCCACGCACTGCCATGATGTAACCACAAAAAATTCAATAGGTCGATTGCATAATCACTCAGACTGAATAAAAAAATAGAATTTCTTATAGAAATTATCATTGTCACATTTTCTGTGTAGTGTCCTTATATAAGAATATTAATGAATGAAATGCATGAATAGATGGATAAATGAATGAACGAATGAATAGATCAATGAATATACATATAAAAAAGTGTGTGCATATACGTATGTGTGTGTGTATGTAAAGCGTATTTCAACCCACACAGCAACGTACCCATGCTAAAGAGGCCCGGCTTTCCTTTACTTTATCTTTCGGAGAGATACAACGGACCTTTACAAAGGGCACATTATCAGGGCTCCCTTTCGCTACCTCCTTTTTGGTACATAATCGGATTCAGGGGGTCTCTCCTTTCTCTCTCTCTCTCTCTCTCTTCTTCTTCTTCTTCTTCTCTCTTCTTCTCTCACTTCGTTTCCCTTTTTTATCCACCAAACATTCATTCACCCACCACTCTCTAACCCTCCATTTTTTTACTTTTCTTCCCTCTCTTTCCACCTTCTTTCTCCCTTTCACCCACTCATTGCCGAAACTTCCTTCTTTAACCCGTCCTTCCCTCCTTCTTCCTCCCTGCCTTTCACTCACTCATGCTCGAGCCTTCCCTCCCGTCGCTGCCCTTTTCTCTTTCTCCCTCCTCCTTCTTCCCTTTCACCCACTGATTCTCGAACCTTCGCTCTTTTCCTCTCCCTCCGGTCCTTCGTCCTCCCTCCCTCTCACCCCTTTCACCCACTCATCCGCGAACCTTCCCTCTTTTCCTCTCCACTCCCTCCGCTCCTTCTCAACCCCTTCCCCAACTCATTCTCGAACCTTCCCTCTTTTCCTCTCCACTCCCTCCCTTACCTTCTTTTCCCCCACACTCCTCCCTTCCCCCACCTTCCTCCCCTCCTCTTACCCCTTTCACCCACTCATTCTCGAACCTTCCTCTTTTCCTCTCCACTCCCTCCCTTACCTTCTTTTTCCCCCACTCCCTCCTTCCCTCCACTCCCTCCCTCTTCCCTCACCCACTCATTCTCAACCCCTTTCACCCACTCATTCTCGAACCTTCCTCTTTTCCTCTCCACTCCCTCCCTTCCCTCTATTTCTCTTCACTCCCTCCACCTTCCTCCCTCCCTCTCACCCCTTTCACCCACTCATTCTCGAACCTTCCCTCTTTTCCTCTCCACTCACTCCCTTCCCTCTTTTTCTCTTCACTCCCTCTCTCCCTCCTTCCTTCTCACCCCCTTCCCCCACTCATTCTCGAACCTTCCCTTTTTCCTCTGCACTCCCCCTCTTCCCTCTTCACTCCCCCCTTCTTCCTCCCTCCCTCTCACCCCTTTCACCCACTCATTCTCGAACCTTCCCTCCCTTCGCCGCCCTTCCCCGCGAACAATGAACGACCTTCGCCGCCCCGGGTCGCCTTCAAGCTGGGGCGGAACGAGCAATCGACGGGCCGGGCGTGGGGGCGGGGGCGTCTTAAAGATGCTCTCCGCGCGGGCGAGAAGGAGAGGGAAGAGAGGGAGGAGAGGAGGAATGGGGAATAGAGGGAGAGATTGAGTAAGGGGGTTAAAGGATAGAAGGAAGGAGGTGGAAGGGAGGGAGGAAAGGGAGGAGAGGGAGGGAGAAAGGGAAGGGGGAGGAGGGGGGCAGATAACAGATCCTGTATGTGAAGGATTACAGAATTAGAATTAATTATCAGGCAACAAAGACAGAGAGAAAGGGAAAGAGAGAGAGAGAGAGAGAGAGAGAGAGAGAGAGAGAGAGAAGAGAGAGAGAGAGAGAGAGAGAGAGAGAGAGGAGAGAGAGAGAGAGAGAGAGAGAGAGAGAGAGAGAGCCGAGAGCCGAGACAGAAAGACAGATAGAGGACGAGAGAGACGACAGAAAGACAGAAAAAGATATAGAGAAAGAGAGAGAAAAACTGAGAAGACGAGAGGGAAAGACCGAGAAAGAGAGGACGGGAGAAAGACCGAGAAAGAGAGGACGAGGGAGAAAGACATAGAGCGAGGATGAGACAGAAAGACAGAGAAAGAGAGGATGAGGGAGAAAGAAATATATGAAGACAAATAGAGAGGGAGAGAGAGAAAGAACGGCAGAGAGGACGAGAAAGAAATACAAAGAGAGAGGACGAGAGAAAGACCGAGAGAGGACGAGAGAAAGACCGAGAGAAGCGAGAGAGAAATAACAAGCACGAGGAGCGGTGGAATAGCCCAGAATCGCCCCACTCCAGAGGTCACGAGGGACCAGCGCATCTCGGTCACCCCAGTGGTTACCCATAATAGGTCATGGAGCCACTTAATCCCGGCAGCAGCAGCAAACGCGGCTTTTGGCCTTGCCCTCAAAGCGATCTCGCGGCCTTGCACACACCAACTAACTTCCATGGCGCCGAACACGTCTCTGTTGGCTTTAATCACAAGGGTCTTTTCATTCTTTTTTTTTCTCTCCCTAATTTTTAATATTTTCTTTTAGTTTGTTTTTTTCCCAAGGTCTCAAAATCGGGGCATCAATAGGCCTAGTTTTGACGATCCCTTAATAACCTCCTCTTGTGCACGCTCTCCCTTCCCCTCTCCCCCAGTCCTCTCCCTCCCACCCCGGGAAGCTCCCCATCAGAGGGCCTAACGACCGGGACGAAAATGGGCGGCGGCGCTGGCGGCTCTTACACCATTTAATTGTCTATGAAAATGGCCCTTTCGTCCACTTTACGTATCAGGTTGGACATCTTGTTTTATTTCTTTCATTTTGTGTCAATGTTATTGTTGCTGTTGGTTTGTATTTGAGCGCCTTATGAAAGAAAAAATAATGCAGGAATAAAATAGCGATAACATTTATTCACATTGCAGTTTCATTAGCAATCACAAATAGCAGTACATTAGTACACTTGACTCTACTGCTCAATCTCTCTGTCTCTCTGTCTGTCTGTCTCTCTCTCTCTGTGGCTGGATGGAGGGGAGGGGAGGGCAAAAATCAGGGAAGTGGACAAGGGAGGTATGTGTGTGTGTGAAAGGGAGATGTGTGTAGGGGCGGGGGAGAACTGAAGCGGGCAAGATAAACAAAATTCAGTAGAGGTCTAATGAAGCGTATCGTGTCTTAAAGATTTTATTCGAATCTAACAAATATTTTGGTGAATGGATGGATGGATGGAGATAGATAGACAAACGTACGTACGTACGTACGTGTGTGTACGTGTGTGTGTGTGTGTGTGTGTGTGTGTGTGTGTGTGTGTGTGTGTGTGTGTGTGTGTGTGTGTGTGGTGTGCGTGTGCGTGTGCGTGTGCGTGTGTGCGTTGTGCGTGTGCGTGTGGTGTGTGTGTTGTGTGTGTGTGTGTGTGTGTGTGTGTGTGTGTGTGTGTGTGTGTGTGTGTGTGGTGTGTGTGTGTGTGTGTGTGTGTGTGTGTGTACAGTACATGCACACTTATGCCCGCATGCGCGTATGTGTGCATGCACTATGAATATGCATGCATATATGAATACAAGATTTTTATCATCTAGTTATTTATTTTATCAGATGTACGCTCATGAGTCCATAGAAAGGAGACAGACAGACATACAAATAAATAGCCTACATTGGCATATAACAGACATACAGACAAGCAATAGATAAAGTGGCATACGATCCCAGAGTTAAACAGGTATCTGCCGCTACACCAGCTAATTGAGTGCGCTCATAAGAGGCCGGTGTGGTCATGATCATCACCTTATGTGAATAAACAATCTCACAATTATATGTACTAATCTGCGTAACTTATCTAGATATTACTGACATGTTTTTCTCTTTTATTATGCCATCCATCATTTCTAAGTCCGAATTGTAGTCGTAAATCAGGACGGTCTTAAAGCGCCGCGGGTTCAAGTCCTGGTCCTTACGAGGAAGTTCTTGGCGTAAAACCAATCGCAAGTTCTCTTTCTTTCTTTTTCTTTTTTGTGTGTGTGTAAAAGGAAATTGAAATAAGTAATACTTTTGGTCAAGATGTAATAACGGCATTCATTTTGTGTAGGCCTATGCTGAATACCTTCAACGACTTCCAAAAAGTACCGCTAATATTAAATGCGGTATACTATCCTCCGCCATCTTCCTTTATCGTCATTAAACTCACGTACATCGCTCCCAAACCTTACCAATCACAGGGAGAGATCAAACGGCCTCTTTTGTCATTCTCATTTCACTATTCCGGCTCGAAATTTCATCATTATCTTGGATGTCTCAATCATTTTCTTGTATCAATAAAGTCCGTATCTTTCTCAATTATTCCTAAGGTCCTAATCATTCTTACTTAATACCATCCATTCTCATCCTTTCCTTCATTCTTACTTTTTAATTCTTTCCCATCCTAAAAGAACTATCCGAAAGCTAAGGAAAACTACCGTCTAGCGATTCCTTTTTATTCTTCTTAAAACGTGCGTCATTACGAACGCGTATAACGAGGTTCCGTTAATGTCTTCCAGATGCATAACGAAGCTGCAAGACACGTCCTAGAGGACTGGCGTCACGCATAAGGGAGCATGTTCATTTGAGTCAAGGGGCGTTTAAACGTGCCAGAAAGACGTTCTGCAACGCAGTATAGACGTGCCAGATTCGAAGGCGTTCGGAAAACTCAAGGGCGCCAATCACAAAAATGTTCAGACGCGGAAATAGGTAACGTTACAGGAACCTTCTGACAAGTCGAAATGCGTCGATCAAAACTTTAAAAGGATGAGGCACCGAATAAGGACTTATAGAGGAATCCATCGAAAATATTCTGATAAATAATCGGTTATGAACGAATGATGAATAACTACGTGATGATAAAAACGGAAGTTGTCACGTCAACAGGCGTTGACTAGAAATATACAGGCGAGTTGAAAAGCGACGCAATAAAATAAAAGTGAAACAATTATAATAATAAAAGAAACAACAGCAATAGTAATAATATAGATGATGATAATAATAACAACAACACTAGCAATAACAACAATTATGAATAACAATGTCAATAACAATAATAATAGTAATACGCTCAGACTAGCATGAGGACGTCAATTGAAAACGTACAGATCGATAAGAATCGTAAAGAGGCGTCACACCCCCTTCAAAGAAGAAAAAGAAAAGTTAAAGGGTGTCCATCATCATGTCAACCAGAAAAATGTTAGACCGTCCAATGGCTGCTCCGTCGAAGGCATTTTCCCAAGCTTAAGACTTTTCATTTCCATTCATTCCTCTTTTTTCCCCAGCAGCTGTCACAATGAATTCTGTCCAAGCTAAGAAGTATGCTTTCTGGCGCGGTTGCAGGTCCACATTAGGGGATGGAGGGAAGGTCATGAACAGTTCTATCCCAGAGTAAGAAACAGTCATGCGTTAATGGAAATGTCTTTTTTCTAATCGCATGTTCACTTCGAAGCTCATTTGGCTCAAGAGAGGGAGAGGAGAGGGAGAGGGAGAGGGGAGGGGAGGGTGAGGGAGAGAGGGAGAGGGAGAGGGAGAGGGAGAGGGAGAGGGAGGGAGAGGGAGAGGAGAGAGAGAGGAGAGAGAGAGAGAGAGAGAGAGAGAGAGAAGAGAGAGAGAGAGAGAGAGAGAGAGAGAGAGTGTATCCGTGCGTGCGTGTAAGCGCGATTGACCTGCACGGGAGAGGAAGCACGAAATCTGACCAGAGATTTTCTGAGGCTAATCAAACCATAGATTCCAGGTACCTTAGACCCTTCTCCTCGCCCCCCTTCCCCTTATCCTCTCCTTCCCCTCCCGTCTCCTCGCCCTTCCTTCCATCCAATCCTCATTACTCTAATCATCCTCTCCCCATCGCCTCCACCCCACCCCGCCCCTCCCCACCAGCAACGCCGCCCTTGGAAACGACTCATCCCCACACAAATATGCTCTAATGTGATCCCTTTCTTCCCGGTCCGCTTGTCCTGCTCTCTCTCTCCCTCCCCGCCTCTCGCTCGCCTCCTCCCCTCGCTCTCTCCTCCTTCACCATTTTTCTCTAAGCCCTCCTTTCTCCTTCTCCATTTCTTGCCCATTTACTTATTTGTTCCTCTTTACTTCGATAACTGTAGCTGTTCCTTTTATCCTCCTTCCTTCTTCCCTTTCTCCCCCATCCTTCCTCTTATTCTTTTCAACCTACATCCCCCTCTATCTCCTCCTCCCACTACTCGTACTCACCCTCTTCCTAAACCTTTCTTCCTCAATGCTCCTTCTCCATCTTTCCTCCTCCTTTCTCGATTTGCCTCCTTCCCGCCCCTCCCCCTCAGCTAATCCAGATCTTCCTTCTTCATCTCCCCCCCTTCCCCTCCTCCTCAAGCGCCCCCACCTGCCAACAGCACTCCCCATTCCCCCTCCCCCTCCCCCCCCATCCCCTCCAGCATCGCCGCATCGCCGCCACCTGCCTGCAATGCCACTGCATGAGACTCCTTCGCGGGCTCTCCCTTGGCTTTGCTTGTGCTTGCCCTTAATCCTCTCCCCCGGGCGCCAAGGGTCGTCCTCTCCTCCCCTCTTCCTCCATCTACTCTCCTCTTTTTCCTTCTCTGTCACTCGTCCCCTCTTCCTCCTCCCTCCTCTTCTTCCTTCTTTGTCATCATCTTTTCCTTTCTTCCTTCCTTTTTCTTCTTCCTCTTCCTCTTTCTCCTCCTATCCACATATTCTTCCACTCTATCTCCCTTTATTTAATCCCAGACTTCTATTCCTCCATCTTATTTTTTTTTTTCACTATTCATGTTATCATCATCATGTTCATATTTATCATCATTACCATTAGTTGGATAAGAATAGTATCACCAGTACCATAATCAATCTTATGACATCCACATGCACATGTCCCCATCTCTCTGAATATGAGCTCATATCAATTAATCGCACATTAATCTCAAGCAAGCACACAGATAGCCTCTCACACATACACACACCTAAAAATATTAAATAAATAAATAAATAAAATAAAAAGAAACAAAGAAAGGAAAAAAACAGAAAGCGCAAACATGCACTCGACTACAGACTCCATCCACATAACGTCACATCACTTGCAACATCCCCAGCGATCTAGTCTTCCTGCACAGACAGTGCAAGCGGCGTGTGAAGCATGGGCGATTCCGTGGAAATTGTTCGGAACCAAAACAACGGCTTTGTCACGTGACCATTCCCTTTTTAAGGCCCCATAGGTCTTATGTAAAAATAAATATATATATGAAACGAAATAAAGAATAAAGCAACCATATCTGAAATGATAGTAAGATATCAACGGCTTACCCTGTGTTTTGGGTGAATTTGCAACTATTACGTCTTTTTCCGGTTTTTCTTTCTTACATGTGTGTGAAAGGGGGAGGGGCGAGGAGAGGGGTGCAAGGAAGGGGGGAAGGAAGGTACAAGTTACACATGAATCCCTAAAATTGGCAATATTTATAAGAATTTACTTGCAGACGTCTTGATTTCCCGAAATTCATTCATGAGGGAAGAGCCACTAGGTAATCACGGCTGCATGCAGAGTAATGCGCCAAAGTTTATGCAAGCAAGATTCCTTATTGCCATGAATGCATAAACATTTGCACGAATACACAAACAGTCGTAGAGGCACATCTCTCGGCTACGTACTGAGGCTAAAAATACAGTTATGATTTTTCTTGTCAATGCAAAATGCGCCAACGCTCTATTCTCTATCTTACTGTCTCTTTCTCTATTCAAGGCTCTTTCGCTCACTGTCTTTTGAAGCCCTTTCATTCTCTTTCTCTTTCTCTGTATCCCCCCCCTCTCTCTCTCTCTCTCTCTCTCTCTCTCTCTCTATATATATATATATATATATATATATATATATATATATATATATCTTGAAGCCCCTTCCATTCACTTTCATCTCTCTCTAACTCCCGTTCGCTCTCTCTAACTCCCTCTCTCTATCTCTCTTTAAGCCCTTTTCGCACATTCACTATCTCTCTTTAAGTCCCTTTCGTACTCTCTATCTCGCTTTAAGTCCCTGCCACTCTCTGTATCTCTCACAAAGTCCCTTCCGTGCACTCTATGTCTGTCTTCAAGGCCCTCTCGTTCTCTTTCTCTCTCTCTGTTCGAGACCCTTTTGCTATCTCAATCTGAGACATTTGCACTTTCTCAGCTTTTCAGTTTTTTTCTTTTCGGTTTCCATCTTTCGAGCTATCGCTTTCTCTCCCCACTTTTTAATCTCTCTCTCCTTTTCTTTCATTCTCAGTTATACACGCACCTACTCTTTCCCATCCTTTGGCTTCCTTTTTTTTCCATACGAGCATCTTTGAGCAACAAAGTTTAGAAAAAGCAAAACATCTCAAATAAATCCCAAAATCGACACCACCATTCATCTTCACACACAAAAAAATCGCTTTTAGTTAACATCAATCATTCTTTACACATCTCTAATCAATAACCGAAAGTATCATAACAATATGAACAACAAAAGAAAAAGTGAAGTCTCACAGTTTTTTGTTTGTTTGACTTTTAGATAGAGAGCCGAGGTACCTCTTTGTAAATCTTTGTTTTATCTCTATACCGAATAAAAAGGAAGAGAGTGAGAGAGAGAAAGAGTGCGCATACACACACAACCATACATACACACACAAACACATTATAGAGAGAGAAGTGTGTGTGTGTGTGTGCGTATACGTGTATGTATACGTGTGTGTGTGTGTGTGTGTGTGTGTGTGTGTGTGTGTGTGTGTGTGTGTGTGTGTGTGTGTGTGTGTGTGTGTGTATACGTGTGTGTGTGTGTGTGTATGTGTGTGTGTGTGTGTGTGTGGTGTGTTGTGTGTGTATGTGTGTGTGTGTGTGTGTGTGTGTGTGTGTGTGTGTGTGTGTGTGTGTGTGTGTGTGTGTGTGTGTGTGTGTGTGTGTGTGTGTGTTGTGTGTGTATGTGTGTGTGTGTGTGTGTGTGTGTTGTGTGTGTGTGTTGTGTGTGTGTGTGTGTGTGTGTGTGGTGTGTGTGTGTGTATATACGCGTGTGTATACAAAAATAGATAGACAGATATGTATATATGTACACCAAATATCAACCTCATAGACTTTTTTCCCCAAGAATAAAAGAAAAGGATTCTATAAATATCCATTCCGTCGAATTATTTTCCATCAGTAATCACAGAAAAAGGAAAATACCGAATATTTTTCTCCATCAAGTAACCTCTACGAGAGCGAGCTATGGAAGAGAAGACAGGCATCCCTAACTTACTCTTGCGTAAGCTGAAAGGCGATCCTTGACACTCTTCAAGGGTGAATCAAAGGGAGAGGAAAAGGGTTAGGTTAAATCAAGGAGGATGGGTACAGGAGAAGGAATATGAATAAAAGAGACTGAGGAGACGTAACGGAGGATGAGGTTGGGTGAGGGGGTGGGGGTGTTGGGGGTTGACAACGGAGGAGGAGTGAAAGAACGGAAGGAGGAGGAGGAGGTGAATAACAGAGGGTAAGGACAGATAACGAACAGAAGAGAAGGAGAAGAATGAACACGATAACTGACTTATTCTTAAATCGACTGAGGACACCAATAACAGCGCCAAAGAAAAAATCCTTCAGGAAACGACATTTCATTTCAAACAGGACGTCGCATGATGTCAGACAAGCCAGCGTCTCTCTTCGAGGCTGAAGTATCCATTCGACGGGATTATCGACGACGAAACAACCCGATAAAGACGAAATAAAACTTCTCTTTTCTCTTCCTCTGCGTTTGACTTTATAGTGCGGGGCCAGACCTCCTCCTTCGTCCCGGCCTTCCCCTCTTCCCACTCAAAACTTCTTTCCCATTCTCTCCCTCACTAAAAAAAAGAACAAATAAAGAAAAGAAGAATTTGACCCCATCCTAGAGCGTCCATCCTCGATCCCCCTTCTCCCTAGAAAATAAAAGAAAGGAAGAGAAAAAGCGAAGAAAGTACCCTCGGCCTTTCTCCCTTCCGCCCCGCCCCCGCTCGCGTCCTTTTCCCGACCCATGTCATAAAGGAATATCAATCTGGAACGCACAAAGCCAAACGCCATTCCATCCTGACACGTAACACGCATGGCGAAACTTAACTCCTTCCGACGCCCACCGCCCTCTTGCACGGCGAAGCAGAATCCTTCGACGCTGTCCTTGTCCTTTCGCTGACTCCCTCCCCACGCCCCCACGCTCTCTCTACCATTCTGCATTCGACCTCCTCCCTGCATCTCCATTCCTCCTTCTCAATTCTCCCATCCTTCTCCTTTCTCTCCTCGCCCCATCCTTCCCCCATCCTCCTTCCTTCCCTCGCCCTCCCTCCCATCATACCATTCATCAGTCACCCTCCCTCCCACTCCCCCTGCAGGACCCACGCATTAACACTCCCTCGCCATATCCTCAGGACGTCGCCTTGCTTCAACGCCACAAACGGCTCGTATCATCACCTCCCCTCCCCCATTCCCCCCCTCTTCCCCCAGGGCCAAAGCGGCTTCGGGAATTCCCCCCGGCGGCGCACATCAAGCCCAGCCGACCGCTCCGTCTTAAGGAGCGATGGCGCGGATCCTTCCATCGAAATATGTCGTAAGGAATATGTAATCTGGGTCGACTGCGCTTCGAGAGGGATCCTTCGCCGCCGTCATTGCCCGGCTCCCGCGCGGTCACGTCTGCCTCTCCGCTTTGGCCTTCGCTTTCTTCCCGACTGCTTGCAGGAGACGAGGAGGTTGGGAAGGACTTACACATAGACATATATACATACATATATACAAATCCATAGAAACGCACACACACACACACACACACACACACACACACACACACACATATATAAAAAGATGGAGAGGGGGAGGGAGGGATTGTTAGAAGGAAAGAGAAGACATGAGGGAGGGAGAGGGAGGGAGGGAGGAGGGAGAGAGGAGAGAGAGAGAGGAGAGAGGAAGAAGAGAGAGAAGAGAGAGAGAGAGAGAGAGAGAGAGAGAGAGAGAGAGAGAGAGAGAGGAGAGAGAGGAGAGAGAGAGAGAGAGAGAGAGAGAGAGAGAGAGATGGAGAGAGGGAGGGGGCGGGGGAGGGGAGGGGAGGGAGAGAGAGGAGGGGCGTAGTAGTAGAGTAGTAGTAGTAGTAGTAGTAGTAGTAGTAGTAGAGAGAGAGAGAGAGAGAGAGAGAGAGAAGAGAGAGAGAGAGAGAGAGAGAGAGAGGAGAGAGAGAGAGAGAGAGAGAGAGAGGAGAGGAGGGAGGGAGGGGAGCAGCAGCAGCAGCAGCAGCGCCCCCTTGTCAGGCGCGGATGCAGAGGCGGCCCTCGGAACAGCCGGCCTAAATCTGAGTTATGCGAGGCCCAGGGAGCGGCGCCCGCCAGTCGCTGCCGCCGCCCGACATCCCTCACGCCCATCGCCATTCCGTCGCCCGCTTCCGCTGCACCCACGCCCACGCGCCTTTGTCTGCCTACACACGCTCGCCCTCAGACATACCCCCCACCCCCCATCCCCACACACTGATATTCCACCTGATCCAATCCGCGCTGATTATTGCTTAGCCCCTCCCCCCCCCGGATCCCCGCCGAATAATTTTGCCATTGCTTGCCCTTCTCCACACTCATAAGCTGTGGTTGCAATATTTCTGTATTCCAATACTCCGATATTTCTAGGTTTCTCTCCTTATTTTTCTATCTCTTTTCTTTTTATTTTTCTTAGCTCTTCTTATCTTTCTATCTATTTATTTTCTATATCTCATCTCTTATCTTTCTATCTCCTTATTTTCTATATCTCATCTCCTATCTCTCTATCCCTTATATATTCTTATCTCCTTATCTCCCATTTATATAATCTTACCTTCCTATCTCCCATTCATATTCTTATCTTCCTATCTCCCATTAATATTCTTATCTCTTGATCTCCCATTCATATTCGTATCTCTTGATCTCCCATTCATATTCTTATCTTTCTACAACCCATTTATATCCCTATCTTTCTATCTTCCCATCTCCTAATATTCATATCTCCGTATCTTCCAATCGCCGTGTTTTCCTACCTCTTCGTCTTCCAATTTCCAATCTCCCATCTCGTTCTACCGCCAAGCTCCCGGCATTCATCTACGTCGCCGTCCTGTGACCCCTTGACCCCAGAATGACCTTTCTCCTCCACTTTCTGCTCCTTTTTTTTCTTATTTTTCTCTCTCTCCTTGTTCGTGATCTTCCTCCTTCTCCTTTTCCCCTCACGTCCCCGTCTTCTTATTATTCCTTCTCTTTATTTTCCCCCTCCTCTTCCTTTTTTTTTCCTACCTTCCTAACTCCAACCTCCTATGTTCTACCACCTATCTCCTACCTCCTACTCCTCCCCCGCTCCTACCTCCCTCCTTCCTTTCCTCCTCCTCTTTCCTTCTACCTCCCTCCCTCCTATTTCCCCCTATTCCTCCATCTTCCTCTTTCCTCCTCCCTCCTCCTACCTATTCCTCCTCCCTCCCTCCTACTCCTCCTCCCTATCTCCTCTTTCCTCCTACCCCCCACTCCTTCCTCTTTCCTCCTCCCACTCGGATGTACCCGCTTCCCACCGGCTTCCTCTTCCCCTTCTCCCTAAAAACAGAGACACACACAAGGCTACAGAGGAAAACTTCGCTAACTCAAGATCTCCCGCTGGCGCCATTCGCTCTTGAGTTATTTTATCTTTTAGGGATTTGTCTGTCTCTCTTTGTCTGTCTTGAATCTGTTATGTCTGTCTGAGTGAATGTTTGTCTGTCTGTTTGTTCGAATGTCTGTCTGAGTGAATGTTTGTCTGTCTGTCTGTTGGAATGTCTGTCTGAGTGAATGTCTGTTTGTCTGTCTGAGTGAATGTTTGTCTGTCTGTTTGTTGGAATGTCTGAATGAATGTTTGTCTGTCCGTCTGTTTGTTGGAATGCCTGAGTGAATCTTTGTCTGTCTTGTCTGCTTGTTGGAATGTCTGAGTGAATGTCTGTCTGAATGTCTATCAGTCTGAGTGTTTGTCTGAATGTAAAGATGGAGAGGGAGGGAGTTCTGTTTGTTTTACTTTATCCATCTGTGTGTCGGTCAGCCAACAGCCTGTCTTTGCCTTCATCTCTACCCAAATCTTCCTTCCTCCCTCCTTCCTTCCCTTCTATAGGATAATAATAAACGTAACGATAATAATCATGATAGCGCAATGGATAAATATAAATAACCATGATCAAAGGCCGTTCCTTCAATATACATAAAAAGAAAACAAAAATTGAACTATGTGCGTCCCATTCAAAAGAATTTTCAAATACAGGGAACCAAATCCTTTTTATTAAAATGAAAGAACGAAAATACTTTATGTATAAAATTTCAAAATAAAATAGTATTAACTGTACCATGATTTCGAAGAACCTCTCGGCGGTAAAGGGAGTGAAATGAGCTTCCACATACCTGAAAGAAAGAATGAAAAATATTACTATCTTTTCGAGGGCAAAAAATATCAAATATAATTCAAGTCGAAAAATACATGAAAGTAGGACTTTACGTTCTTAAAAGCAATTACACATCCAAGCACATGCAGTTTACTCATCTAATCACCTACCCCGCCCCCCCCCCCTACACACAAGCGTACGCACGCGCATACGCATACGCACACATGTATCATATATATATATATATAATATATATATATATATATATATATATATATACACACACACACACACACACACACACACACACACACACACACACACACACATATATATATATATATATATATATATATATATATATATATATATACATATATATATATATTATATATATATATATATATATATATATATATATATATATATATCCAGTTGTATGTGTATGTATTTATGTATGTACACAAACACACACACTGCATATATATGTGTATATTTACATATATGTAAATGATGACACTGCTGGAAAATTCCCAGCCAACGTCAGTACAAAAGCCCTGGCATATTCATGTAATTATTTGCCATAAAGTCTCCATTGTGCAGGAGGGTTACCTTACTCTCCTATATGCACAGGACACGCCCTGCTTTCCTTGCCTGCTTCACTTGCTTTTTTTTTGTAGCAGTCTGATTTTCCTCCTCGCCACTTAAGCTACGAGCTCTCTATTAGTTTCAACGAACCTCCTTTCTTAAGCTTGTTTTATATTACAGATCTCAAGCGTTCCTGAAAGGGTGTTCCAAGACGACTGGAATACCCTTTAAACATTCTATAACTGCACGGTGTTAAAAATAGCGATGACATATGCGTACAAATACGATATTTTGCGTTAAGGTTTCACTGGAATAGCAGTCGGCCCTCGTCTGTGGACAGCAATAAACATGTTTACGAAGGAAGTTCTGTTTCCATGAATCGCTCACTGCCGTGCATGCATGCCCGTGTAGAGTTTGCAACACGCTTAGAGCAAAAGCGAGAGAAAAAGAAAAAAGAGAAATAGTGAGAGAGAGAGAGAGAGAGAGAGAGAGAGAGAGAGAGAGAGAGAGAGAGAGAGAGAGAGAGAGAGAGAGAGAGAGAGAGAGAGAGAGAGAGAGAGAGAGAGAGCAATGAAGAGAAGGGAAGACGAAGTTAAGAAAAGAGAAGAGCAGAGAGACAAGAGCAAAGATCCGAGAGAGGTAAGAGAGGAGAACGAAAAGAGGGAAGAGAAGAAACAAAAGAGAGAAGAGAAAGGAAAGGATAGGGAGATAAAGACAGGGTCAAGAAAGGGGGGAAAGACCGAGAAAATGAATTAGAGTGGAGAAAGACGGAAGAAGAACGGCCAAAGAAAAACAGTAAATTTAGCGACGTACAGTTAAACGAAGATAAGCTCAGGTGTCGGAAGGGGAAAGATGAATCAATTTCTTAAGACACACCCCAAAGGAAACGGAAAATGGAAAGAAAATAAATGTGCGGAATGAGTGAGGAGAAAGAGGAAGAGAAAGAGTGTGAATGAACGCGAATGAGAAAGAGTGAGTGGCCACGAATGAGAAAGAATGCCTGAATATTGTTGTGAAAGAATGAGTAAAGAGACAAGAGAAAAATAATAAGTAAATGATAGAGAATGAATAATAAGTAAATGATAGAGAATGAATAATAAGTTCGTAAGAGCGATCAGGCACGTAAGAACAAGAGTGACTTAACATGAAATGAAGAAAAAAAGGAACTATATCGACTAGTAGTAGTAGTAGTATAAGAACTAATTTTAGTACCATCCTTAATATAGTCGTTATCAATATCATCATCATCATTACGGGTGTGGGTGTTTACTGTAACATGTAAACTCAATGTAAACACAAGTAAATGTCTCCCCACATCCGCCTCCTCGTCTTCCTTTTGGCAGGTGAAAATGCGTCAAATAAGATCTGTACTAAAACACGTCACGTCAGTAACAGTGACAATGTAATAACGTTGTTCGCTAGTTTGCAGACAATTACGACATACACGATAGTTACAAACTTCGTACATTGAAAGGATAGACTTTTTTACACATTAAGAATCACTATTAATATAAGTAATAGTAGTGGTTGTAACAGAAGTAATAGTACCACCGGTAATTTTCTATATTACCTTCGCCTCTCCGATATCGACGATTTTGGTATCGTTAGATTCCTCTCACTCTGCACAATCCAAATATGTAGGTTTTATTGCGCGGAAACCCCCCGTTAGCGGCAAACTTGGCCCCGATAGCAGGGGAGACGATGTCGGAGCGGCGGACGTAATATAGAAAATTACCCTAATAATATAACCCACAGTGAAAACCATTTAGGAGAAACAAATGCAGCTAAAATCATTCCATGTCGTCCTTCAATGTGTCACATTATGAGATAACAATGATGATTGTACATTCAGCAGTGACAATTTGCAAAGCACTGCTGTATTCGGGATTCCTAACCTAACCTAACCTACCCTAATCGAGCGTGGAATCATCTCGTGTCGACGCCGCCATCTTGTTTGTGTTCGGATGTACAATTTCACCACGTA
>NW_020870079.1:10000-12500 GCF_003789085.1 Penaeus vannamei | reverse complement strand
ATCATCGTGTATGTGTGTCCATTAGCATTAACCAAATTACATACTAAAAAGCAAATATGAAAGTGGAAGATACCGAATAAAGAACTTTCTTAATAAAACAAGAGTAATTGCAACGAGTGAAAATTTCAGCTTAAAAACGATAACAGAGAAATTATTATAAATGAATGAAAATCAAAAACGATAGAGAGGGGAGGTAAAAATAATGAATTACAAAACAATGTTTAAAAAACAAGAGAGTGAAAAGTACAAATAACAAATCAAATAAAATAAATATTGTGAATCATCCAACAAATAAGAACATATGTAAATAAATAGATTATGGGAGAACTAGATAAGTAGAACAATACCCGACAAAATACAAATGCTGCTAAAAATACTGTAATGATTCACAAAAAATATATATAAACAAAATGCGAGTTTTACTTTCCTTGTTATTTTTTCTTTGTGTTTTTGTTTCTCTCTCTCTCTGTTTATCTAAACATTTATCAACTTCTGGTTTTATGCCACTTCTCTCTCTCTCTCTCTCTCTCTCTCTCTCTCTCTCTCTCTCTCTCTCTCTCTCTCTCTCTCTCTCTCTCTCTCTCTCTCTCTCTCTCTCCCTCGTCCTCATTATATATCTGTCTGCTTTCCTCTCTCATTTTGTATCGATATATGAATATCTGTCTCTCTGTCTCTGTTTCTGCCTCCTTCTCCCACTCCTTCCCCTTCTTCCTATACTCCTCCCCCTCTCTCTCCCATCTCCCAATCCCTATCTCTTGTCCTCTCCCTCTGCCGCTCCTACTACCTTTCCCGCACTCAATACCTCTCCTTTTCTCTCTTCCTCTTCCTCACTCTCCCTTTTCCTCTCCTATCCCACTTACTTTTTCCTTCCCTTTCCTTCTCCTCGCACTCGCTCTTCTGCCTCTCTGTCTCTGTCTCTGTCTCTCTCTCCCTCTCTCTCTCCTCCTCCTCTCTCTCCCTTCCTCTCCCTTTCTCACACGCTCTCTCTCTCTCTCTCTCTCTCTCTCTCTCTCTCTCATCCTCTCTCTTCTCTCTCTCTCTCTCTCTCTCTCTCTCTCTCCTCTCTCTCTCCTTCTCCCTCGTTTAAAACCTCTCGGCGAGTATTAACGCTGAACAGCTGCTCCCTTATTAATACTCTCTCGAGCAGAGCAATTAATGTACAACACACTGCGCATGATCAGTTTCCCAGTGTAAATTCTACTGTCTTGTAATCTATATTTTCCTTCTTTCGTTTACATGTCCATTTACATGTGCTTATGAGAACAACATTAGGATATTACTCAGAGCAAAGCAAAAATATTCTTCTGTGCGTAATAATCAATAATAATAAAATTTGCTTCAGGAAAGAGAGAGATACATGTGTTTTTCTTGACCTTTAAAGCCATTATAATCATCCAAAGTGAAATAAATGCACACTTCCTGAAATTAATATAACATGAATTATATCTTTTGCGTTCACACGAGAAGGAAATATCTGTGAAGCAAGAATTAGAGAGACTATTATCATAATTATTTCCGTAGACGGCACAAGAAAAATGGTTATTATAGTTAATATTGTTATGAAATTACCAGCATACTCTGAGTAGCATTATAATTAGTGGCAAATCTACCCATCTGACATACACTCAGAGAGAGAGAGGAGAGAGAGAGAGAGAGAGAGAGAGAGAGAGAGAGAGAGAGAGAGAGAGAGAGAGAGAGAGAGAGAGAGAACGTGTGTGTGTGTGTGTGTGTGTGTGTATGTGTATGTGTATGTGTATGTGCGTGTGCGTGTGTTTGTGGGGGGGTGATTGAGCGTGTGCGCGTGCGTGTGTGAATCCGAGTATGTGCGTACATCCGCGCACGAGCATAAATACAATGCATATCTACATATATGGATAAAGCTTTATAAGTGGTGTTATTGTATGTGTACGATAAATCTAAACTGAGACAAATTCAAAGCATACCATCATTTTCACATATTTATCAAAATTCAAAATATATACAGCCATATAATTTCCCTAATAACGGATTCCCCGATGACGATTAAAAATTATTAATAAAAATCCATCAGGACACAGGATGTACAAATAAATGATTGAAAAAAAAATGAACATGATAAATCAGAAATAAGGATCACGGCAAAAATCAATAAGATAGAGACGCAATTCCAACTCGTCCGAATTATCGACAGGAATCGATTCCGCACGTTCATATTTTTTTCTTCTTCTTCGTCTTTTTCATAACTTTTCTTTTCTTGCTCTCTTCTCTTTTTGTCCTTCAAGACCGCCGAAGACAAGGTGTATTAGTTTTTAGTTCCCTTATCTTCATACTTATATGTCACTATTTTCAGCAAATATGAAATGTATAATCCAACGTTATCAACAGAGTGAAAATGAATAAGCATACATCAACAAATGCCCTACAACCTTCAACATAGAAAAAAACATCTCTTAAAAGCAAAATGTTATAAAAACAAGCAACAAACCTCACCAATATACCAAAGACGCATGCCTCCACAACA
>NW_020870079.1:0-5000 GCF_003789085.1 Penaeus vannamei | reverse complement strand
AGGAAGGGCTATGATTAATAATGACCTTATCATCTCATTCACATATAATCAAGAAAGAAAGCATTAGAAAATGCATCGAAACTAACTGCTTATCACCTTGACCGCCACAAAAATAACACCAATATCAGCGCCCACGAAGGGAAAAACACCAACTACCTACCGCGCAAGGACAGCGTAATATCTGCCATCTCCCACTCAAGACCAGCCAGCGCTCGACCTCAGCCTTGATCTGCCATAACAAGACCTCTTAGTAAGAGCTTATTGGAAGCACCAAGACGAACCCACTGGACTGTAAACATCCCTTCCACAGACAGCGTTTGTTCCGCTTCATGTCAGCTGCCGTAACATGAAAGGAGTACTTCGGTTTTTGCTGTCTGTGTTACATCCCGACCACGTCAGTGTTAGAATAAAGCACATATTCTACGATGGCACCATTTTATATTTTTTTTGGGGGGAGGGGGGCAAATGAAGAACATTTAACATTAAAAGGCTTCATATATGACAATAGTCCCCATTGCCATTATTGTTGTTTTTTACATTTATGATAGATGTTATCATGATCATCAAAATATCATTATGGTCAATATTATCATCATTATCATCTTCTGCATCATCAAAATTATCGTTACTTCATAATCACTATCATCAACAGCAATATCATTTTCAACAACACCAATAATACTAAGGAAAGTCTCTCCTTTTCCGCAATAACCTACGCGCCTCTAATTAGCCCCGCCAGGCCGGCTCCCCTCGCGATGTCATCAGCAGCATCAACTGAAGCGCATCCCGTAGGACGCCGACCAAGGATATCTCGAGACTCCCCGGGGAAACTACCTGGCTTCCTGCAATCTGCTATCCGTTAATTAGGGAAGCGTGACACGTACTTCCTCTCCTGAATGTCTGGTCGATAATCCGCTGCTTACACAAGGCAACCGAGCCCATCGTGCGCCCTGGCCGCTTGCCTCGTCGATATCCATAACAACCTTCCACGGTGCATATGGCGCTTCGCGATGCTCACTTATTTCTTGGGTCGTGGCTCTCTTTCCTCAAGGGCGCGCATGCCTCGTAACTGTATGCTTGTATTTGCTCTCTCGAAAGTTTCATTTCCCGATCGATCCACGTCAGGTTACATAATCCAAATGAAGGAAGCCATAACAGACATTACTTATCGTGACCCCTTAGCAAGAAGTACTTGAAGCTCTGCTATACTCTCATTGCAATCATGTTTAAAATATATGACATAAAATCATTTTACCATATTCACACTCCTAAAATATTCTCCACGTTTCCACCTACTGTATACATGGTTTTGTTATTACTTTA
Organism: Penaeus vannamei; assembly: GCF_003789085.1. NCBI lineage: Eukaryota > Metazoa > Arthropoda > Malacostraca > Decapoda > Penaeidae > Penaeus > Penaeus vannamei. Next base: position 3,677 of record NW_020870079.1, on the reverse strand, counting down.
TAAGTGATTTAGTACATTTTGCTTTGTAATAGGGCTACCAGCATCCTGAATCACCTGACTTTATCTCGCACATGCCATCTACTTGGCTGAGCTAATGACTTGCTTGGACAACAAGCCAAGCGAATGGTTACTTAGCAACCCTAATAATCAAATGGGCAAGTTCCCCTTAAAACGTTATTTTCCGAACGAGTGATCTTGAGCTAAAACGCGTATTCTTGTCGCATTTTATCACTTTTTCGACTTTATCAAGTGAAGGAAATAAGGTAAAATAAAATATAAAGCGAGAAAATATTTCAACTGCACAGCCTACACAACAACGCTGTCTCTCGCTCCTCAAGTTCGCAGTAAACAAAGGAACAAACTTCAGGTTTATTTACATATATCGACCGTATATTCCTCACAGACCCGGAGAATAATAAAGACGATTAAAAAGGGAAGATTGCAGATACCGAGGTTAATGACGACCGTATTCAGATGTATGCAAATGATACCTTACCGTAAACATGAGAGATAACTCTAATAGTGTAAATGTGAGTGAGTGTGAGTGTGAGTGTGAGTGTGAGTGTGAGTGTGAGTGTGAGTGTGAGTGTATGTGAGTGGTGTGAAGTGTGTGTGTGATGTGTGTGTGTGTGTGTGTGTGTGTGTGTGTGTGTGTGTGTGTGTGTGTGTGTGTGTGTGTGTGTGTGTGTGTGTTGTGTGTGTGTGTGTTGTGTGTGTGTGTCTGTGTGCTGTGTAGAGCCCTCAGCAACAAAGGGTAAGAAGAAACAGTAAGAAATGGAAAAACGGGAGAGAGACGAATATAACTAAACACACGAGAAAAAAGACGAAAACAAAGACCTGCAAACAAAGAGTCAGAGATACATTTTTGAAAATAAATAAAAATGCGTGTTTTTTTTTCTTCTTTTTTTTCTTTTTTTGGCGAAATATAGGCGATTACCAACGTAGACTGATAGAGAAGGGAAAAGTCAAGAGAGGGGTAAGTGGGAGGGAATGAAGCGAAAGAGGGAGTGAAATTTTATAAAAGAAAAAAAAAACACTATGCAAAGATGAGAAATACAGGAAGAGAAAGAAAGAAAAAAACACTAAGTATACAGTCTAACACAAGTAATCAAGCCATCAAGGTAAGCAAGCACAGCAAGCAAGCATCAAACCGAGACTGGAGTTCGGGGGAGGGGAAGGAGGGAGTGAGGGAGCAGGGGTAGGGGAGGGAGGGTCGAGGGATCAGGTAAAGGGGAGAGGAAGGAGGGAGGAAGGAAGGGAACCGAGAGGAGGCGAGAGGCAAGGGAATGGGTGAGAGGAAAGGGGATAGAGAGGAGGGAGGAGGGAGGAAGGATCACGTAAAGGGAAAGGGAAGAACGAGGAGGGAGGAGGGAAGAAGGAAGGGAAACAGAGAGGAGACAGGAGGTAAGAGAATAGGTGAGAGGGATGGGGAGAAGAGGGAGGAGGTAGTGAGAGGAAGAAGAAGGATCACGTAAAGGAAACGGGAAGAACGAGGGAGAGGGAAGAAGAAGGGAAACAAAGAGGAGACAGGAGGTAAGAGAATAGGGGGAGGAAGGAGAGAGAGAGGAGGGAGGAGGTAGTGAGAGGAAAGAGGGATCAAGTAAAGGTACAAGGGAAAGTGAGGAGGTAGAGACAGAGGAAAGAGAAGGGAGAGCAAGCGGAATCGCGGAAGAGAGGAAAGGGGAGGAGGAAGGTGAGGAAGGGGTGGGGCAAGGGCGAGGTCATTCATGTGCACGTGCTTGCAGTGCTCCTTTAAGTGAGGACAACTGCCGAGCTTCTACCGCCGCCAATTTACGAGTACCGTTGCTTTAAGGCACGAACCTAACGCAGTGTTGCATAGGGGAATAGGGGAGGGCTGGGGGGGGGGGCTCTCGGGATTTGTTATTGTTCAGAGGAGGAGGGGAGGGAGGGAGGGAAGAAGAGGGAGGGAGGAAGAGAGAAAGAGAGGAAAAGAGGAAGAGGGAGGAAGGGAGAAAGAGGAAGGGGAGAGAGGAAGCAGAAAAAGAGGAGGAAGGGAGGAAGGAGACAGAGGGAGAAGGAGAGAGTAATAGTGTGTGTGTGTGTGTGTGTGTGTGTGTGTGTGTGTGTGTGTGTGTGTGTGTGTGTGGTGTGTGTGTGTGTGTGTGTGTGTGTGTGTGTGTGTGTGTGTGTGTTTGCGTGTGTGTGTTGTGAGTATGTGTGTGTACGCATATGTGACGTCATCCAAAGCCCCATGCAATATCTCCCCATATTTTCTCCCCTCCATTTCCTCCTTTCTTCAATCTAACCCCTTCGGAAGGAGAAATGCAACCCTGGACCCCCGGTATGTTGTTTGCCAGATGAAGATGTGGCTGGAGTCATCATGCGGTTACAATGCAACTGTCGCTCTCATGCCTCACGCTTCAGACGGTAAGCGCTTCTTCTGCGAAACTCTGCTTGCTTGCTAGTGCGCTGCTGTGCTTTTGGGGTGTTGAGTGATAGTAGGCCTTATGTAACCGCCCCCCCCTCTCTCTTTCTTCTCTTTCCTTTTCCTTTTCCTTTCCCTTTTCCGTTTCCCTCTCCCTCTCCTTTCCACTTTCATTCTTTCCCTCTCCCCCTCTCGAACTCCCTCCCCACCTCCCTTTCTCTTCATACGAGGAAATACCAATCGTCTTTTGAGAAGCAAGATATTTTTTAAAAACTACCCCCCCCCCCACACTAAAAAAAGAAAAAGGAAAAAGAAAAGACGAAGAGAGCCGATGACGTAGAAAACATCTCTAAAAGTCGAAAAGTTTTCACGGTGTCTAAACAGTCTTGGAAGAAGAAGAAAGACAAGGGGGAAAAAAACGTTTCGGATCGTTAGCCATTAGTCAAAAAACGTTCCAAGGTAGAGAGCCTCTTGACGACACCCATAGATTCATGAAAATCTCAAAATTATCATCACAGCTTTATCATTATTTTCACTGTTAGGTTTAATATCATTATCATTTTTATTACTGTTATTACTGTTATCATTATTACTGTTATTACAATTATCATTATTCTGATCATCATTACGATCATTATTATGATTACAATAAGTATGATTATGAATGTAATTTTTATAACTATGGTTACTATTATAATAATTATAATTATCATAATCATCATTATTAGTAGTAGTATCATCATCATTATTTTTATCATCATCATCATTACCCTTATTATTGTTATTATCTACTTTTACTGCATTTTTGTAACAATCCTAGCTATGCATAAGGATATCCCTCTAGCATGTTGATAATGGAAGTTTACAGGGACGAATCAATGTTGTCCAAATGTAAATTTGCATTTAATGGCTCTTGAGGAGTATTTCACTGATTGTACCTTAAGTACTTATATAATTGAATTGTTGAAACAATTGGCTAAATCATAAAACAAAATCTAATTGGTAACCATAGTAACAATAGCAACAATAACAGAATCATCATCATCGTTCTTATCATTATCATCATTACCATCATCCCTATCGCTATTTTTGTCAGATGAGATCGCAACAAATGTCTAAACATGATGAAGAAATTATGGGAACTCAGGCCATCAAAAATGATGTAGAAGATACAGCAATTTACCATACGGCCATTCAGATCTCCAAACGAAGAGGAGGAGAGGGGAGAGGAGAGAGAGGGAGAGAGAGAGAGAGAGAGAAGAGAGAGAGAGAGAGAGAGAGAGAGATGAGA
>NW_020870078.1:40163-52663 GCF_003789085.1 Penaeus vannamei | reverse complement strand
TAGCAACAGAATACAAATGCCTTTTCTTGCCTAACTTAATTCAGACAAATTCTAATTCATCCGGAAGCATAAATTTGCAGAAAAACAAAGACCCTGACGAAACATAATGAAAGGTGAAAATGATCAAGATATGTCTACTGGAGCTCTTTTCAGACCACACACACACGTGTGTGTGTGTGTGTGTGTGTGTGTGTGTGTTATATATATATATATATATCATATATATATATATATATATATATTATTATTATATAATATAATGTACATACATTATAACGCATATAGGTGTTATATTTACATAATTAACCATTATATTTATATATAACAACATGTCGCTTCTTCCTTTATCACCAGCAGCGTTACGTACTAATCCCCGAGAACCCCGTCTCCACCGCCTGCCCACAATATGAACACCCTTAATACCAGACATCCACCCTCCCACCCCTTCAGATCGGGCCGCGTCCCGCCTCCCGTCGCCGCGTCAAGTAGGCGTGGGTAATTGGACAAAATGAACCGATCTAACTTTGTAACTTACAGAGCGCGCATACATCAGGTGATAATGACGTCATACAAGCGCGTTTGAAAACAGGATCTGCGTCTAGACTCCGCTGGCGCAAGGACAAAAATAAGGTATTCTCTAGACTAAAGCTTAGGAGCAAGTTCCATATGGAGAGAGGAAAGAGAGAAAAAAGCAGAGAGGAGAAGAAGAAAGAAAGAAGAGAAAGAGGAGAGAGAGATGAGTGTAGAGATGAGAGAGGAGAGACGAGGAGAGGAGAGAGAGAGAAGAGAGGANAAATTACTTTAAATCATGTATATTATTCTTCTCCTCCTTACATTCTTCTTCCTCCTTCCCCCGAAAATATAAAATATATTCCCCTTTACAGTTGTCCAAAAGCTATGATAATGAATTTCAATTCTCTGCAAGAAGAAAAATATATAATTTTTGATGTCAGGAAAATGAAGAAATAAAAACAACACTGAATTACAATTAACTCTTTTTGCTATTTAAAAAAATATATCCTTCCTTGTGTAAATAACGAAATGTTAAAGTAAGGGATAAAGAGATTAAATACGATAATAAAAACAACAACAAAATAATAACTTTAACAGCTTTGAATCAAGTGTCAGACCTTTTTCGGACCAAAAAAATAAATTAAATTAAACCTTTTTCGCGACAAAAAAAAATAAAATATACAATAAAAATAAAAAATAAAACTTAAAAATAAACCAGCAATTCCTTAAACACGCCAAAAGTTGAGGAAAATCGCCACAAAACCGGTGTTTACTTCATTTACTTCATCACGGGACGAGGGGGGGGTCGAAGAGGGAAGGAAGGGGAGGGGGCATGGAGGAATGGGAGGAGAGGAGAAGGGGGTGTGTCGGAAGGGAGGGAGGAAGGAAGGGAGGAGGAGGGGAGGAGGGAGGGAGGGAGAGGGGGAGGAAGGGAGGGAGGAGGAATGGGAGGGGGAGGTAGATGGATGGAGGGAGGGAGGGGAGAAAATGAAGGGGATTAAAGAAGAAGGGAGAAGAGGGGATTAGGAGGGAAGGGGAGGGAAGAGTGGAGAAGGAAAGGGGGGAGGGAGGGTGGAGAAGGAAGGGAGGGAGGAGGGCGAGATGGCAAGAGTGAAGCGAAGGAAAATGAAGAGGATAAAGAGATAGAAAGGGGGGAGGGAATAGAGGGAAGGGAGGGGTTGAAGGGTTAAAGAGAGAGGATGGGTAGAGGGAGGAAGATGTAAATAAGGAGAGAAGAGAGTGATAAAAAGGGAGATGAGAGAAGAGAGAGAGAGAAGAGAGAGAGAGAGAGAGAGAGAGAGAGAGAGAGAGAGAGAGAGAGAGAGAGAGAGAGAGAGAGAGAGAGAAAGCGAAAGCGGAGTGAAGAAAATATGGAGAAAGGAACACCAGAGTAATTAATAGGCAAGGGAAAGAAATGAGAAGAAGAGAGAACTGAAGTAGCAAGATAAAGGAGGAAGAAGAGGAGGAAAAGATAAATGGAAGAAGTAGTGAGTAAACACAGGAAATAAAGTGAGGAAACAAATACGGGAAACAGAAAGAGAGAGAGAGAGAGAAGGGGGGGGGGGGATTTCTCTCTCTTGTTGACGTATTTCCTCTTAATATTTTCTCTCGTTTTTTTTTCTTTTCTTTTTTCTTTCTTTTTTTTTCTTTTTTTTCCCACTTTGGTAAACAGGAAACGACTCACTTGATCGTCCTTTGGAAGATCAGATTAATGAAGATAAAAAAAAAAACTCACGTGTGTGTGTGTTTGTTTGTTGTGTGGTGTGTGTGTGTTGTGTGTGTGTGTGTGTGTGTGTGTGTGTGTGTGTGTGTGTGTGTGTGTGTGTGTGTGTGACGTATGAAAGCAGGGGAATGAAAAGGGGGAACACCCAAAACCGAAAAGAAAATTGAATAAATTAATTTCGAGAAGAGAAATTAAAGATGGAAAGAGAGAGAGAGAGAGAGAGAGGAGAGAGAGAGAGAGAGAGAGAGAGAGAGAGAGAGAGAGAGAGAGAGAGAGAGAGAGAGAGAGAGAGAGAGAGAGCGAGAGCGAGAGAGAAAGAGAACAAAGAGACAGAGAGAGAGAAAGAAAGATAGAGACAGAGAAAGAAAGAAAGACAGAGAAAAAGAGAACGAAAAACAGAGAGACAGACAGAGAAAGATGAGAAAAAAACCCACCTAACATCATTTTCCAAACGACGAAACCGCGTATGACAGACAATAAAATGACACCGCCCGCATGACAGCCGAGCGCATGACAGAACTGGGCGGCTGAGATTCCCGGAATGCTGCCTGGAACATTCCCAGCTGAGTGTCCGAGAGCCAGAGGAATTCCAGGATACGAGTCCGGCGCCAAATCTTTATTTATGGCAAATCATTATCATTAAAACTTTCAATACGTTAGTCGCTGAATTACTTCAATTTATGAAATATATATAATACGAAATTGGAAATTTATATGAAGGAGGGAGGGAAAGAGAGAGAGAGAGTAGAGAGAGAAGAGAGAGGAGAGAGAGAGAGAGAGAGAGAGAGAGAGAGAGGAGAGAGAGAGAGAGAGAGAGAGAGAGAGAGAGGGGGAGGGGGGGGAGGAGAGAAAGAGAAAGAAGAGGGAGAGAGAGAGAGAGAAGAGAGGGAAAAGATAGAGAGAAACAAGAAAGAGATAGAGAGAGAGAAAAAGAAAGATGAGAAGAGAAGAAGATGAAGGCAGAGAGAGAGAATAAGAGAGAGAACAGAGCGCCCCACGCACAAAGGCCAATGATGACACCTAAACCTGACATGAAATACCATACACCTCCGCCCAAAAGAATGGGCGTGCGATTGCAAAAAAGGGCGGATTTTGCAGCCATGTCCCGCGTGACACAGCCATACAGACATACCCGTACATACATACATACATACATACATACATACCTGTACATACATACATACATACTCGTATACACATACATACATACTCGTATACACATACATACATACTCGTATATACATACATACATACTCGTATATACATACATACATACTCGTATATACATACATACTTGTACATACATACATACTCGTACATACATACATATCCGTACATACATACATACTCGTACATACATAACATACATATACTCGTACATACATACATACATACATACACACTACATACATACATACATACTCGTACATACATATTCGTACATACATACATACTCGTACTATACAATACATTGCATACTCGTACATACCTCATACATACATACTCGCAACATACATACTCGTATATACATACATAACTACATATACATACACATACATACATACTCGTACATACATGAAATACATTACATGCATATACTCACATACATACATAGATACTCGTACATACATACATACATACTTGTATACACATACATGCATAATACTCGTACATACATACAAACATACATACATGGATACTTGTACATATATACATACATCGTGCGTAGACACAGACACAAACTCATATGTACGCATAGAAGTATTGTTCATTCACACGTACATACATACATACAAATACAGACACATAAACATAAGCACACACGTAAAAGAACAACAATACAAGCCAAATACACACACACACACACACACACACACACACACACACACACAACACACAGCACACCCAAAACACACACACGCACACAAACACACACACACACACAGTCTAACATACATCACAACTTCCCTCACAACTTCGTATCTCTTCGGTTATCAGCGAGAGAGTTGGTCTCGAAGTTCATTCCCTGAAATGCGAAATGCCCTGAAGTCCCTGAAGTCCCCTGCCCATCAGACCCTGAAGTCCCCTGAAGTCCCCTGCCCATCAGACCCTGAAGTCACCTGCCTAGTCCTCAATCCTGAAGCTCCGCCCACCAAAGCTTCAAGATACATGATGTGAATCTTTAAGCTCCGCCTGCTGAAACCCTAAGCTCCACCACCCGACATCTGAAGTCCCTCCCAATAAATCATAAAGATCCGCCTACCGGTACCCAAAGCTCCACCCACCGAAACGCTAAGCTCCACCCACTGAATCCAAAACTCCACCTGCTGACACCTGAAGCCCCTCCATCGAAAATCCTAAGCTCCACCCACCGAACCCTAAACTCCACCTACTGGCACTTAAAGCTCCGCCCACGAAACCTAAGTCCACCCACCGAAACTCCAAACCCCACCCACTGACACTGAAGCCCTCCCACCGAAATCATAAGCTCTACCCACTAATGCCTAAACTCCACCCACCGAAACCCAAACTCCACCCACTGACACCTGAAGCCCTCCCACGAAATCCAAAACTCCACCCACCAAAACCCTAAGCTCCACCTACTGGCACTTAAAACCTAAAGTCCACCCACTGCAACCCCAATCTCCACCCACTGACACCTGAAGCCCCTCCCACCTAAACCCTTAAGCTCCACCTACTGACACCTGAAGCCTCACCCACCGGAACCTAAACTCCACCCACTGATTCCCAAAGCTCCTCCCACTCAATCCCAAAGCCCCGCCCCATGACCTCTGACAAATCTTGACCCGACCGACTGGCCCGACTCCCGACCCCGATCCATAAATAATCCCCTGAAGCCTCCACCTTCCACTGACCTGCAACCGACCGAAAAAGTGGATTTCAAAAAAGCGAGGGAATCCCCCCCCCCCCCATTGACGAGGTTCTAGAAGTATCCAGCTTCTTTCTTCTCCTTCTCTTTATTCCCTCTTCGCCCCTCCAATCTTCCTTCCTCTTCTCTCCCCCTTTTCCTTCTTTATGCTTCTGGTCTCTTCCTTGTTTTTTTTTTCTTCTTCTTTTCGCTTTCTTTCCTTTCTCCTCTCTTCCTTGTTTGGCCTTATTCTTCCGTTCTCTCCTTTCCTTTCATTTTCTTTCTTTCTTATCTTTCTTTTTCCTCCTTTTCTTTCTCTTGACATTCTTTATCCTCTTCCCATTCCTTTCCTCTTCTAGTTCTTATCCATTCCCACTATCTTTCTCTCTCCCTGTCCATTCCTTTCGCTTTTATTCCATTTTCTATCCTCTCCCTCCCCTCTCTTCCCACTCCCTTAACCCCTACTCCTCCTTTTCCTTTCTCTCTTCTTCTTCCCTCCCTACATACTTTCCCCTCTTTCCATTCTCCTTCCCCTCCCCTCCTTCCCTCCTTCCCCTCTCTTCTTCCCACCGCTTTCCTCCCTTTCCATACATACCTACCAACCTATCCCTCTCCCTCTTCCCCTTCCTTCCTCTACCCCTTGCTCCCCCTCCTTTATCCCTTCCAATACTCCCATACGCCTCCCTCTCCCCTTCCCTATCTTCCTTCCATCTCTCTCTTCCCCTTCCCTCATCCCCTCTCCTTCCTCCCTTCATCTCCCTCTCCCCCTTCGTCTCCCTTTCCCCTTCCCATCTCCATTCCCCCCTACCTCTTCCCTCCCCCTCCTCCCTCCCCTCTTCCCTCCTTCCCCTCAATCCCCATACCTCCCCGCCCCTCCCCCCCTTCCCCTAGCCCCCTCCCTCCCCTCACCCCCTCTCCCTAGCCCCCCTCAATCTTTCCATACCTCCTTCCCCCCACCCCCTCCCTTGCCCCCTCCCTCCCCCTGCCCCCCTCGAGCGCCGCCTCCGACACGGCCCCTTTAAACGCGTCCGCCGCCCGTTTTATCGCCGTCACGAATGCCTTCATTCACGCGAGGACGACTCGGACGCCTTCCTCTTCTTATTCTTGTTATTTTTTTTTTTTTCTTTTCTACTTTTATTTTGGACTCGGCGCCTTCGTCTTCTTATTCTTGTTTTTTTTTTCATTTTCTACTTCTTTTATTTTGTTTTGCTTTGTTTTGTTTGTTTTCTTCTTGTTTTTGTTTCCTGTTTTTTGTCTTTTTCTTTTCTTTTTCTTAAATTTTTTGTTGTTTTTTTCCCTTTTTTTCCCCTTATTTTTCTTCTGTTTTGTTTCTTCTTAACAAAGAAATACACAAAATTCAGAATTTTGGTGTATTTGTACCCCACCACCGCACTCACCAACACCAAAAGACCGAACACAGACGACAAAGACAGCTCAAAATCCCGGAACAACACCTAACCCCCCACCCCACCCCACCCCCCCACCCCACCACCACCCACCCCAACCCATATATCCGGGTCGAGCAAGAGCGCCGAGAGCCACACACACAGCGCACACGCACCGGGCTCCCTCCGCTGCAGAGCCCGGAGATAAGGACCCTGGAGTGGCCTTGACATCAGGGGGGGGGGAGGGGGGCAGCCGAAGGACGTCAACGAGGCACAGCAAGGTCAGGAGAGGGTCGCCTGAGTGCTCGAGGGTCAAATAAGGTCGGGGCTGTACGATTGCGGGATAACGAGGGAGGAGGGGGGGGAGGAAGAGGGGGGGAGAGGGGAGAGTGATGGGTTTTGAGAATGTTTACCAAAAATAAGAAAGGTGGTAAGCAAGAAAGGGGGGGGGGGGTAAGAGAGGGAGGAGAGGTGGGGGTGGAGGGTGGAGAGGGAGAAAGAAGGTGAGGAATAAAAAGGTAAGGAGGAGAGAAGGAAAGGTGTAGGAAGAAGGAAAAGAGAAAGAGAGGAGTCAAGGAGAGGAGAGAAAGAGGAATAGACAGACAGAGAGAGAGGAGATAGGCATAAGAGAGAGAAAGTGTGGACGACTAAAAGAAGAACTAACAAGACGAGATATAGAAAGAGAGAAGAGAAGAAAAAATGAGAAAAGACAAGAAACAGACACAAAACAACAAAACAACAAAAACAAAACAAAAAGCACGAATAGACAAAAAAAAAACAAGCCCCCAAAAAAAAGAAAGAAAGAAAGAGATAAAAGAGACGACCAAGGGAATAAATCAGACAACGAGGACCAGTTTGCAAACAATTAGAGAGCGAGTAACGAGGCAATAACGGGATGGTTAAGAAGTCTCTCGTTAGGACCTCTCCGTTTTCCCGCCGAGTGGTGTTGCCATGAGAGGGCAATTTTTCCTTCCTGATCGAGACGCAATATCGGGAAAAGAAGAGAGGGGGAGAAAGGAAGGGAAGAGATGGAGAGGAAGAGAAAGGAGAATGAGATGGAGAGGGAAGAGGAGATGGAGAGGAAGGAGAGACGAGATGAGAGAAAAGAAAGAGATGGAGAGAAAGGAAGGAAAAGATGGAGAGAAAGGGAGAGACCGGAGTGGAAGAAGAAGAGATGGAGAGAGTGGAAGAATGAGAAGACGAAGAGAGATGAAGAGAAGAGTAAAGGAAGAAGAATGAGGAAAGGAGGAAAAGAGGAGAGAAACAGAACGAAAGTGGGAGTGAAAGAAAAAAGACGAAGAGAAAGGAAGGAAAAGATGGAGAGAATAGAAGAAGACGGAAGAGAAAGGAAGAAAGAGATGGGAGACGAGAAAAGGAAGAAAGAGATGGAGAGAAAGGAAGAATAGGAGGAAGGAAAGAAAGAATTGATGAAGAGAAAGGAAGGAGACGAGGAGAAGGAAATGAGATGGAGAGAAAGGGAGAAAAGACGAAGATAAAAGGAAGAAGAGAAGGCGAAGAAAGAAGAAAGAAGGAGATCAAGAGATAGAAAGAAGAGAAGCAAGAGAGGGCATGATGAATTAACAGAAATAAATGGGGTTGGAATGGGAGAGGGAGAGAGGAGGGAAGGAGGAAGAGAGAGAGAGCGGAGAGGATGAGGAGAAGGAGAGGAAGAGGAGAGGAAGGAGAGGAGAGGAGGAGGAGAGGAGAGGAGAGGAGAAGAGAGGAGAGGAGAGGAGAGGAAGGAGAGGAGAGGAGAGGTAGAGGAAGAGGAGAGAGAGGAAGAGAGGGAGGAAAGGGAAGAGAGAGGGAGGAGAGGAGAGGAGAGGGAGAGGGAGGACGGGAAGAAGAGAGAAGAGAAGAGAAGAGAAAGAGAAGAGAGAGAGAAAAGAGAGAGAGAAAGACAAAACAGCCCAGAAAACGGGGAGAAAAAAAAGGCTCGAAGAAAAGTCCCCATAAAGGGACAAACAAGACTAAACCGCTTCCGTCTGCTCGCCGAAGATCAACCGAGCGCTGACGACTTTTGCAACCGCGCCGTCTACCCCTCTCAGCCCCTCACGGCCCTCCTCACGCCCTCTCCACGCCCCTCCACGCCTCTCCAGCCGCTTCGCGCCCTCTCACTCCCTCTGCGCACCTCTTCGCCCTCTCACGCCTCTCGCGCGCCCTCTTCTCGCCCTCTCTCGCCCTCCTTCACGTTTCCTCTCGCCGACCTCGCGTCCTCTTCGCGCCCCCTCTCCCGCCTCTCGCGCCCTCTCCGCCCTCTCGGCGCCCTCTCCCGCCCTCTCCCGCCTCTCGCGGCCTCTCCGCCTCATCGCGCCGTCATCCTCGCCCTTCCCGCCTCTCGCGGCCCTCTCTCCCTCTCGCGCCCTCTCCCGCCCTCTCGCGCCTCTCGGCGCCGTCTCCGCCCTCATCGCGCCCTCTCAGGCCCCCTCGCGGCCCCCTCGCGCCCCCTCGCGCCCTCCGTCACTGCCTCTCGCGCTCCTCTGCGCCCTCTCCGCCCCCTCCGCGCACCCTCTCACGCCCTCAGCGCCCCCGCGCCCCCCTCCGCCCTCTCACGCCCTCTCCGCGCCTCTGCCCGCCTCTCACGCCCTCTCGCGCCCTCCTCGCGCCTCTCACTGTGCCCTCTCGCGCCCTCTCGCGCCCTTCCGCGCCTCTCGCGGCCCCCTCGGCGCCCCCGCGCCTCTTCACGCCCTCTCGCGCCCCTCTTCGCGCCCCCTCGCGCCCTCTCACGCCTCTCACGCCCTCTCGCCTCCCGCCCTCTCAGCCCCTCTCGCGCCCTCTCAGCCCTCTCGCGCCCTCACGCCCTCTCACGCCCTCTCCCGCCCTCTCCCGCCCTCTCCAGCCTCTCCCAGCCCTCTCCAGCCCTCTCGACGCCCTCTCACCCCTCTCGCCGCCCTCTCTCGCCCTCTCGCGCCCTCTCACGCCCTCTCGCGCCCTCTCACGCCCTCTAGCGCTTCTCGCCCCATCTCACGCCCCTTCTCCGCCCTCTCGCGCCCTCTCCCGCCCTCTCGCGCCCTCTCTCCCGCTCCCTCACGCCCCTCTCCGCCCTCTCGCGCCCTCTCGCGCCCTCTTCTCGCGCCTCGCGCGCCTCTCCGCCCTCTCGCGCCCTCTCCCCCGCGCCGCCCTCTCCCGCCCTCTCGCGCCCTCCACGCCCTCTCCCGCCCCTCCCAGCCCTTCCAGCCCTCTCGCGCCTCTCTCCCGCCCTCTCCCGCCCTCTCGCGCCCTCTCCCGCCCTCTCGCGTCCCTCCGCAGGCAGCGGCCGATGCAGGCTGTGCTGCAGGACAGGCTTCGTGTGTGTGTGTGTGTGATTGAGTGCGTGTGTGCGTGTGCGTGTGCCTGGCCTGTGTGCGCTTAATTTCCCCCCAAACTGCACCCGGCGACCCAACCCACACAAGAATCCAGACCATTTTAGCCTCTATTGCTGTACCGGAACCCCATCTTCTCAATGTCAATCAAACAAGAACTAAACCACAATGGACACTTTCCTTATTTATTTTTAATACCGAATCGCATCAATAAATAAAAATATTCTCAGACTAAATCAGAATACCTTTACCTATTTTTATTTATTGATGTGATTCAGTACAAAAAAAAAAAAAAAAAAAAAAAAAAAAAAAAATAGCCAAAGGTTTTTTTTTTTTTTTTAATATTCTCAGGCTAATTCCGTTCATTAAATATTTCGTTGATTGAAGCTCTCAATCTATAACACCTGGCTCGGTATATTTACTTTAATTGAACTACCATCATGGAACAGAATAAATCGGTGTTCATGTTGTGGATGACGGTGTGAAGTGACATAAAGAGAAAGAGAGAAAAGAAAAAAGGAAAAGAATAGAAAAAGAAGAAGAGAGAAAAAAGAAGAAATAGAAAATATAAAAAAGAAGAAGAAAAGAAAAATGAAGAAAAAGAAGAGAAAGAAAAGAAAAGAAAAAAGAAAAAGAAAGAAAAAGACAAAAAAAAGGAAAAAAAAAAATATATATATACATTAATAACGAGTGACAGAGTCCATAAAAGGGAATAACTTAGTGTTCACGTTATAGATAACAGTTGAAATTGAAAAAAAAAAAAAATAATAATAATAATAAATCAAGAAAAAACCAATAAACAAAGAGAACATTAATAATAACGGTTTGGTGAATTTATTGGTCCGAGAACAATGTTGGCCACACATTCCTTCCCATAACAATAACAATAATAACAGTTCCTGAATAACACTGGCCACGCATTCCATCATATAATAAAAATAAAAATAGTTCCTGAATAACACCAATAAATAACATCTGGAAATAACATCTATATGAGAACAGAAAACGGTTAGAACTTCCCCGAACAATATTGAAGAACATTCGAGAACAAATATTTCCTGAATAACATGGAATAACGCCAACGAACAACAAGATAATTTCGTGAACAATATTTTCAACGTTGCTGAAAAATATCACGAAGTTCTGAGAATCACGCAAAAAAAAAAAAAAAAAAAAAAAAAAAAAAAAAAAAAAAAAATAAAATAAATTGTTATTGAAGAACACCTGAATAACAATTCCTGAAAATAATACTGAAAGGAAATAAAAAAGATAGAGATAATAATTAAAAAACAATAAAAAGAATCACCTAATAAAAGCAGTTGTTATTGAAGAACACGAATAACAATTTCCGAAAAAAAGAAAAAAGAAGACATTGACAACAAAAAAAAAAATAATAATAAAAAAATAAAAAAATAAAATACAATAATATTAATTTCCCATTTTCTATCTTGCACATTACCGACGAAAGACGGAAATGAGAAAATAGATAAAAATAAAACGAAAGAAGAAAAATAAAAGACGAAGAGAGAGAAAAGAGAAGAAGATGACAAGCGAATAGAGACGACAGTAATCTCATCTCCCTTTATCATCCTATTCGTTGAAGGGAAAGATGAGAAAAATGAGGAAGAAAAAGAGAAGACAGCAAAGACGAAATAGCGAAAGAGGAGATAAGCGAGACGAAGAGAGAAAGAGGAAAAAATTGGAAGGCTTAAGAGGAACGTAAAGACGCGGGTAATGGGGTTGTAAGAGCGAAAGGGGGAGAAGGCTCATGACGTGATAAATGAGGCGAGGAGAGGAGCGAGGAGAGGAGTGATGAGAAGGAAGGGAGGAGGAGGGATGGGAGGAAGGAAGGATGGGGGGGAGGGAGAGTAGGAGGAGGGAGGGAGGGAGAGAGGGAGGGAGGGAGGAAGGGAGAGAGAGAGAGAGAGAGAGAGAGAGAGAGAGAGAGAGAGAGAGAGAGAGAGAGAGAGAGAGAGAGAGAGAGAGAGAGAGAGAGAGAGAGAGAGAGAGAGAGAGAGAGAGAGAGAGAGAGAGAGAAGAGAGAAAAGAAAAGAAAGAAAGAAAGAAAGAAAGAAAAGAAAGAAAGAAAGACAGCCAGACAGACAAAGAGAGAGAGAGAGAAAAAAAAAGATGCAACACAAAGCTTACAGTTTTCACAATGAAAAACGAATCAAAGTAATCAAAACAGAAAAAAGCAAAAAACGCGCAAAAACAATTCAACCGAAACACGTTTTCAAACACGTCATGTCACACAAAAAGCAGAGACGAAAAGAGAGAAGAGAGAGAGAGAGAGAGAGAGAGAGAGAGAGAGAGAGAGAGAGAGAGAGAGAGAGAGAGAGAGAGAGAGAGAGAGAGAGAGAGAGAGAGAGATTGAGAGAGACAGACAGAGAGGATGAGAGAGAAAGAGAAAGAGGACAGACAGACAGACAGAAAAAAAAAATAGAAAAAGATATCCGACATTTTTTTTACGCACTGTCGGGCCGGCACAAAGCTGGATGTCGGGAAGTCAGCCGAGGTGATCCCGACGAAAAGGTCAAAAGGGTCAGCAAGGTCAGAGGGGCGGGGCGAGGGGGCGGGCGAGGGGGCGGGGCGGGGGCGGGGCAGGGGGGGCGGCGGGGGCGGGGCGAGGTCGTATAAGGGAGAGGGCATCACAGGGCACAGGGGGCTGGAGTGGGCGGGGCTTTGAAAACAACAGCTGAGAGCCGGCG
>NW_020870078.1:12500-20000 GCF_003789085.1 Penaeus vannamei | reverse complement strand
TTTCTCTTCCCTGCCAACTTCAGCCCCCAATCCCCTCTCCGTGTACCTTCTTCCCCCTTTCTCTTCTCCTCCCAACGCCAACCCTTTCCCCTCTCTCTCAACCCCAAACCCTTCTTTCTCTCCCAACCCCTATCTCTCCTTTCCTTCTCCCTTCCCCTCCCCATCCCAATCCCTCTCCCCTTTCACCCCATTCCAACTCCTCTCCCTCTCCCTTCCCCTCTCTCTCCCCCTCCCACCAACCCTCCTTTCCTTCTCCCTTCCCCTCCCCCCCTTCCCACCATCTCCTCCTCCCCCTTCTTCCCCTCTCTCCTTCCCTCCCCCAACCCCACTCCCTTCCCTTCTCTCTCCCCCCTCCCCCATCCCTCCTTTCCTTCCCCCCACTCCCTCCCCCCTCTCCCCTCCCCATCCCCCCCCCTCCCTCCCCCCTCCCTCCCCCTTCCCCCACTCCCTCTCCCCCCACTCCCCCAGCACCTCCATCAAGGCCCTGTTATCGCCTTCCGCCCAGCTCTCCCGCCAGACTCGTTTCCGCCGGAAGTTCTTCTTCGCCAGAAACAACCAACTCCATCTTGCGGGAGAAAAAAAAACTACTACGGGTTTCTTTTTTTTTTCTTTTTTTTCACTTTGGGGGCTTTTGTGTGTGTTTTGTTTATTTTGTTTGTTTGTTTGGAGAGAGAGAGAGGAGTGGGGAGGGGGAAGATAAGGATGGGTGGGAGGGAGGAGAGAGGGAGGGAGGGAGGAGAGAGAGGGAAAGAGAGAGAGAGAGAGAGAGAGAGAGAGAGAGAGAGAGAGAGAGAGAGAGAGAGAGAGAGAGAGAGAGAAGAGAGAGAGAGAGAGAGAGAGAGAGAGAGAGAGGAAAGGAAAGAAACAGCAAGACGACAGATAGATGGATAGACCTAGATTAATTCGATCGAGCAAAATTAGAGAAATACAAAAAGAATGAGGGAAACAGGAAGACGGCGCAGAATAATATGAAAAAAATAAAAAAATAAAAAAAAATAATAATAAATAAATAAATAAATAATACAATCAATAAAATACATATCACTGATTGATCCTAAAAATACAATATCGACCATTAAGAAACACCAATACCACGAGGACAATAAAACGAGCAAAAATAATTCGCGTAACAACCAATAAGAAGGAAATAAATAAATACACCAGCACTGCAAAAGGATTAATGGCACGAATCCTTAATTAAGCCACGGTAATAACGCCCACCAGACGGCAATTAAAAAACAGAAATGCAAATCATTCTCGTCAATAATTGGGTCTTAATAGCATCACGACAATAACAATAACAACAACAACAACAACAACACACATCCTTCACCATGACCTTCAAACACAAGGAAACAATTTAGATTCTATTGCCCCGTAAGCGAGAACAGCCCTTACGAACACCCGACGCAAGGGCTAAAATCGCTCCATAAGCATAGCCTCGCCCGTCGATTCTTCGTTAATATGCAAGAGAAAAGAACAAAAAGAACAAGAAGAACACTAAAATAACAATAACAGCATCGCCGCGTTCGCATAAAATCAAAATTCTTTCGGAAAATGTGTTTGTTCCCAGCGTCACCACCGCCTCACGATCACCCTTAATGACACGTGACGGAAGGGTCATTAGATAGAGCACATGGGCAACCACTAAAACATAATGGTAATAATCAAATGAATAAATAAATATATAAATATCACAAAATCGATGTAATTATATAAAAATATCAATAATAACAAAATTACTGATAATAAAAATACTACTAATAATAACAACAATAAATAATAAATATAATAATAAATATAATAACAATAATAATAGTAATAAAAACAACAACAACAACAACAATAGTAATACGAACAACAATGATGACAAAAATAAAAAACGAAGTCCACTCCCCCCTCCCCATAAAAAAAATGTAGGCCTATACGAGATTTTTGGCCGGTTGTTAGAAAAGTGTTAAAATGAACATTACACCCAAGATCAATATCGATAACGGCTTCGACATGACCGCCACTCCGTTCGCCGTAAATGCACACACGTATGTACATCAATAAATCATAACGCACATGAATATATAAATTATTACACGATCGTACGCACACACATACACACGCACACGCACACGCACACGCAATTACTGTAATAGCTAGGGAATTGACGATAACATTTTATACGCCAGAGAAGGAAATGGGGTAAGCATATCAAGGTGCAATAACAGTAATAACAATCACAAAAAAAAGGAGAAAAAAAAGAAAAAAAAAAGATAATTAAAAAACCTCGAGACCAAGAAATATAACATAACAACGAAACAAAATAAAAAGCCAGCAACCTAATAAAAGATTCAAAATAGCCACTCAAATAAAAAAGAGTCACCAAAAGCATTCAACCAGGCCTTTAAACCCGCGAAATAACCCCCTCCCTCCCCCCCTCCCCCCACCCCCTCACACCCATTTCACTCACCCACTTAAATAAGTGTCGAGCGGGAGGGGAGGGGGGAGGGGAGGGGAAGAGGAGAGGGAGAGGAGAGGGAGGAGAGGGAGGGAGGGAGAGGAAGGAAGGAAGAAAAGAAAGAGAGTGAGAGATAGATAGATACATAGAGAGAGACAGAGAGAAAGAGAGAGACAAAGCGAGATAGACGGATAGAAACATACAGACAAATAAAAAAAGAGAGAAGGGAAGCAGGTAAGATAAAATGAATAAAGAACGGGAAGAGGAGGGGAGGAGGGGAAGGGGAGTATCAGAGGGGACTGAGGGAGGGGGGGGAGAGGCACGAGGGGTATGAAAGACACACTTCCCCTCCCCATGTTAATAAAGTCTTCCCAGGCGACGGGGTCTTAATAAAAGATTTACAGGTACTCAAAGCGGTTTGCAAAATTACGGGCGGGAATGGGGTGTGGGGAAGGGGGGGAGAGGAGGAGGAGGAGGAGGAGGAGGAGGAGGAGGAGAAGGAGAGGAGAGGAGAGGGGAGGAGGAGAGAGGAGAGGAGGAGGAGGAGGAGGAGAGGAGGAGGAGAAGGAGGGGAAGAGGAGAGGGAGGAGGAGGAGGAGGAGGAGGAGGAGGAGGAGGAGGAGGAGGAGGAGAACGAAGAGGGAGGGAGGGAGAGAGGAAAGGAGAGGGAGGGAAGATGAGAGAAGGGAATAAGGAGGGAGAGGGAGGAGGGAGGGAGGAGGAGGAGGAGAGGAAGAGGAGGAGAAAGGAAAAGAAAATGGAAAAGTTAATATGAGAGTGGGGCACGGGATGAGGGGGTGGGAGGAGGGATATATATATGTCTTCCATTTTTAAAGCGAAATGTTTATGAGTTTTTTTTGTCCTCTTCGAAGAGGAAAGAGGATAAAAAGGGTGATTATTCCAGATCTTAAATGTAAATGTGCACAATATTCTCTCCTTTCTCTCCTCTCCCCTCCCTCTCCCCTTTCCCACGGGGTTATATTCTCTCTCTCCTTCACTCTCCCTCTCTCCTTCACCCTCACTCTCTCCTTCCTTCTCTCTCTCTCCTTCACTCTCTCTCTCTCTCTTCACTCTCCCCCCTCCCCCCTCCCTCTGAATTTATAAAAAATATATGACTCAGTTTCCTAAATCTCTCAAGTACACCTGTCAATCAAGCGCAAATGTGTCTGAATTTCGATGCCTGATGTTAAAAAAAAAAACTTGTGTAGTTTTATGGGATACATTTTTTTCATTTCAAACATATAAAAAAAAAACACTATATCCGATAACATCAATAGGATTTAGTTGCAACTGGCACATCCTTTGACAATTTGCAACATTTTTTCGGTCGTATATAATGCCATTTATCCTGTTTCAATAAAATGCTAAATAAAAAAGCTTTTGCAAATTCCCTAACTTCCCATTAACGCGAAAAATACTTTTAAAAGGACCTCATACCAGAAATGTATTCCAGTTAACATACATTGTGGGCGTGAAAAAAGTACGATATGCAGCCTACAGTAGGATTGTTTATATACTGCGACGACTACACTGTAGTACCTGTAATACTGACGACATAGGCCTATCAGTACAGGATAGAATGAACTGTACTGAAGGAAAGTAAGTACAGACATACGTTATGTGTAATACGCACAATATGTATGTCTATGTATGACTATGAAGTGGAGATAGGCCTACAATTTAATAAACCCCGTTAAGTAGATACATATAAGTGCCCTCCACCCACCTCACCCCGTTAAGTAGATACATACACGTGTCAGCACCCGCTCCGGAAAGTAATATATACACGTGTGAAGTTGTGCACATACAAGTGTCCCCCGCCCCTCCCCTCTTCTCCCCCTTTAGGCTCCGTTAAGTAGATACTTACACTTACCTCGTCCCTGTCTCCCTCCGAATACATTAGGCGTTCTTGTCGGAGGCCTTGGCATGTGACACTTAGGCGGCACTGTGTGTGTGTGAGTGTGTGCGCGTGTGCGTGTGTGTATGTGTGTGTGTGTGTGTGTGTGTGTGTGTGTGTGTGTGTGTGTGTGTGTGTGTGTGTGTGTGTGTGTGTGTGGTGTGTGTGTGTGTGTGTGTGTGCGCGCGCGCGCGTGCGTACGTGTGCCTGTGCGTGTTTGTGCTTGCGCGAGTCAGTCATAGCGAGAATAAGTAAGTGACTGAGTGAGTGAGTGTGAACGCGTATGTTAGCGTGCGAATAAGTATGTGTGTGCTTGCAAACAAAAGTGTGTGATGGAAGGCACTCGCGCAAGAGAGATTCTATGTAGTGTCGTGTTCTGAATCTATTTCGATGGTCGAGTATTTTCATTAAAAAAAAAGTAAAAAAAAAAAAAAAAAAAGGGAACATACATGAAAACGCCTTTATTCACGCATCAAAATAATGTCGACTAACAACACATCTCTACCTGTATTTTCTCAAAATTTATTCGGGGATTCCATTTAGGTGAGTGTGTGTGCGTGCGAGAGAGAGAGGGATAGGGAGAGGGAGAGAGAGATGGGGAGGGAGGAAGGGAGAAGAGGGAGGGAGGGAAAGGGAGAGAGGGAAAGGGAGAGAGGGAAAGGGAGAGAGGGAAAGGGAGAGAGGGAAGGGAGAGAGGGAGAGAGGGAGGGGGAGGAGGGGGAGGGGGAGGGAGAAGAGAGAGAGAGAGAGAGAGAGAGAGAGAGAGAGAGAGAGAGAGAGAGAGAGAAGAGAGAGAGAGAGAGAGAGAGAGAGAGAGAGAGAGAGAGAGAGAAATCCCCCATCAACACTCTCCCTCCCTCCCCACCATCACCCACTCCCTCCCCCCTCCCCCTCTCTCCTTCTCTCCCCTTGTGAAAATTTTCCCCTTTGTTCCGTAACTGCGCCGTAACATTTTTTACGGTCCTTTCACGGACGCATTGGCATTCCTGGGGCCGTGACACGTACGCATGCAAGACAATGAGCACATGCATAAGCGGAGATATATATACACTGAACGACGTGCGCTTTCACTCTCTCACTCACTCATTCTCTCTCATTCTCATTCTCTGTCTCTCTTTGTCTCTGTCTCTAACTCCTCTGTCTCTCTATCTCTACCTCCTCTGTCCCCTCTACCTCCCTCCCTCCCCCTCTACCTCTCTCACTTTCCCTCCTCCCTCCCTCCCTCACCTCTCCCTCCTCCCTCTGTCCCCCTCTCCTCTCTCCCTCCTCCCTTTCCCTCTCTCTCTCTCCTCCTTTCTCTCCTCTCCTCTCTCTGCCTCATACACACGCGCACACCCAGTACCCCCCCCCACGCACACAATCTCCCCCCTCCACCCCCACCCCCCACCCACATCACGTACATAAACCCACATTCAGGCCAAACATCCACAATTTTTTTCCATAGAGGAAATTAGCGAAAAATGCACAATATTGCGTATAAATTTACTTTCATGATCATGTATCTAAACGGATGGTCCGAAATCCGAAAACCGAAAGCCTATTTACAAAAAAAAAGTAAAAAGAAAGAGAAAAAAGTAAAAAGTAAAAAAAGAAGAAAAAAAAGGTAAAAAGTAAAAGAAAAGAGAGAAAAAGTAAAAAGGGAAGAAAAATAAAAAGGAAAGCCTATTTACAAAAAAAAAGTAAAAAGAAAGAGAAAAAAGTAAAAAGTAAAAAAAAAAAGAAAAAAGGTAAAAAGTAAAAAAAAATCAGAGAAAAAAAGGTAAAAAAAGGGAAGAAAAATAAAAAGGAAAAAGAATTGCACAATTGCACATAAAAACTATAATGAATTGAATTCTAATAATTCAGAGAGAATGAATACACGAAAGCATTGCATTTATGTTTTCATTGGAGAACTGTGCAAATATTATAAAAGCAACACTTGGTTATTTGTTATGTTGGTTGGCTGGTTCATAACAACAATAATATTGACAATAATAATAATAATAATAATAATAATACAAACAACAATAATCATTACTATTATCATAATAATAATACTAATAATAATAATAATGATAATAATAATGATAATAACAATAATAACAATAACAATAATAATAATAACGGTTTTAATAATAACGTCAATAATAATACCTACAATACAGAACAATCCAGAACAATACAGAACAGGAACAACAAAAAACAACAACGGAAAAATAATGGTAAACAATAACAAAAACAACAACAATGAAAGATTGACGCGACCAAAAACAATCCTTCGCGCAAACACATCCGAAGCGGCGGCAAAAATAATGAATAATTCTTAACCCTTTTCCTTCCTCCTTCCTCCCCCTTTCCCCTCAAAGAGAGAGAGAGAGAGAGAGAGAGAGAAATAGAGAGGGAGAGGGAGAGGGAGAGGGGAGAGGCAGAGGGAGAGGGAGAGGGAGAGGGAGAGAGAGAGAGAGAGGGAGAGAGAGAGAGAGAGAGAGAGAGAGAGAGAGAGAGAGAGAGAAGAGAGAGAGAGAGAGAGAGAGAGAGAGAGAGAGAGAGAGAGAGAGAAATAGAGAGGGAGAGAAATAGAGAGGGAGAGGGAGAGAGAGAGAGAGAGAGAGAGAGAGAGAGAGAGAGAGAGAGAGAGAGAGAGAGAGAGAGAGAGAGAGAGAGAGAGAGAGAGAGAAGAGGAGGGAGAGAGAGAGAGAGGAGGAGAGAGAAATAGAGAGAGAGAGGGAGATAGATAGAGAGAGAGAGAGAGAGAGAGAGAGAGAGAGAGAGAGAGAGAGAGAGAGAGAGAGAGAGAGAGAGAAAGAGAGAGAGAGAGAGAGAAGAAGAGAAGAGAGAGAGAGAGAGCGAGAGCGAGAGCGAGAGAGAGAGAGACGAGAGAAGGAGAAGAGAGAGAGAGAGAGAGAGAGAGAGAGAAAAGAGAAAGAGAGAAAGAGAGAAAGAGAGCAGAAAGAAGAGAGAGAAAGACAGACAGACAGAGAAAGACAGAAAGCCCTCCCCATCCCCATCCCCACCCCCAAGCCCTACCCAAAAAATAGAAGTGAAAAAAAAAAAAAAAAAAATAGCGAGGCCAATAAATCCGCCATTGGGCCTACCGGCTCCTCCCGCATGCCTCGTTAACTCCGCTCCGTACGCCCTTTGTCTCCGCTAATCCGGTCGTGGCTTTTCGGATGGA
>NW_020870078.1:0-7500 GCF_003789085.1 Penaeus vannamei | reverse complement strand
ACAATAATAATAATACAATAATAACAACATAAAAATAGCAACAATAACAATAACAATAACAATAATAATATAATAATAATAACAGTAACAACAACAATAATAATAACAACTATAAACAACAACAACAACAACAACAACAACACAACTCAAACACGACCCGGAATCTTCCTCTCGCAACGCAAAACTCACGAAACAATTGCTTTTATTTGCCCTCGCCGTGTTTGTTCTCGTGTTTGCTTGCGTGTGCTTGCCGAGAGGAACGAAAAGAACGGGAAATAATAATAA
Organism: Penaeus vannamei; assembly: GCF_003789085.1. Classification (NCBI taxonomy): domain Eukaryota; kingdom Metazoa; phylum Arthropoda; class Malacostraca; order Decapoda; family Penaeidae; genus Penaeus; species Penaeus vannamei. Next base: position 7,215 of record NW_020870078.1, on the reverse strand, counting down.
TAATAATAATAATAATAATAATAATAATAATAATAATAATAATAATTAATAATAATAATAATAACGATAACGATAATAAGCTGGCGAAAGAACGGGAAATAATAATAATAATAATAATAATAATAATAATAACAATAATAATAATAATAACGATAACGATAATAAGCTGGCGAAAGAACGGGAAATAATAATAATAATAATAACGATAACGATAATAAGCTGGCGAAAGAACGGGAAATATAATAATAATAATAATAATAATAATAATAATAATAATAATAATAATAATAATAATAATAATAATGATAACGATAATAAGCTGGCGATCCTACTTACTCATGAAGCACATGGGGGGGGGGGGGGGGACTTACCTGGAACGAGAGAGAAAAAGAACAGAAAGTTAACAATGAGAAATGTATAATATGAAAGAAAATTGTTTATCCAAGCTGTTTTTTTTTCACGGAGTGGAGGAGAGAGGGGGAAAGGGAAGGAAGGAGAGAGTAAAAGGAAAGAAAAGGAAAGGGAGAGGGTGGGAGAAAAGGGGAAAGGGAAAGAGAAAGGGAGAGAGATGGAGGAAGAGAAAGGGGGGGAAGTAAAAGGGATGGAAGAGAAGTAGAGGGTAGGAGAGGATGGAGAAAGGGAGAGAGGGAAAAAAGGGGCGAGAAGAAGCGAGAGAGAAGGGAATGAAACGAAGAGAGAGAGGATGAGGAAGCGGAGAGAAAGAGAAAGGAGAAAATAAAAAACACACACAAAACAACTCACACACACACATAAAAACGAGAGAAACGCAATGCATGACTAAGAGAGAGAGAAAAGAGAGAGAGAGAGAGAGAGAGAGAGAGAAGAGAGAGAGAGAGAGAGAGAGAGAGAGAGAGAGAGAGAGAGAGAGAGAGAGAGAGAGAGAGAGAGAGAGAGAGAGAGGAGAAAAAAAAATACATGTCTGACCGTGAGTGAACGAATCTAACACCCCTCCCCCCTCTCATCTCCCCCCGCCCCACCCACCCTCACCGTAAGACGAACCACCTCGATATTACGAATGGCGACGCAAGACCACTGAGCCCGCAACGGAAATCCGAGTCCAGCTGGAAAAGACACCAACCTCGTTTTGCATATCCTGTCATTATTCGCCGGGCGGTCGAGGCGATACGTCACCGCGTCTCCTGACGGATGGAGTCCAAAACACACGCCTTGAGACTGACGGGGAACGGGGCCGGGGCTTCCAGCTTTTTATTCTCTTCTATCTCTCTCTCTCTCTTTCTATCTTTTCTCTGTCTGTCTCTTCTCTCTCTCTCTCTCTCTCATCTCTCTCTCTCTCTCTCTTCTCTTCTCTCTTTCTCTTTCTGCTCTCATCTCTCTCTCAACTCTCTCTCTCTCTCTTCTCTCTCTCTCTCTCTCTCGTCTCGTGTCTTCTCTCTATCTTTCTTTCTTCTTCTCTTCTCTCCTCTATCTCTCCCTCTGTTCCTGTTATTCCTCCCATTTCAATTTCTTTCTAACCCATCGTTCTATTTCTCCTTTTCTTCTAACCTTCTCCTCTTTCATCAACGCTGCTATATCTTCTATCCCTTTCTCCCACACCATTCATGCTCTTCCCTTTCTTATTAACCTTCTCTCCTATATTCTCGCTTCTTCACCTCCTTGTCTCTTTTAACGCCAGGCTCGCTTATTCACCTTCCAGCCTATTCTCTTATCCCCCTCCAAGCCCATGCTCTTCATTCTCCATTAACTCCTCTTATTTTCGCTTTCCTCTCCTTTCGTCTTTTTCCTTTTTCCATCTCCTCTCGCACAACATTCAGAGTCGAGGGTGATTTAAAATTAATCACTTTTTTATCGTTTTATTTTTATTTACTCTCTTCTTCTGGAGGGAGTGACGAGGGAGGAGGGGGAGAGGAGAGAGAGAGAGAGAGGAGAGGAGAGAGAGAGAGAGAGAGAGAGAGAGAGAAGAGAGAGAGAGAGAGAGAGAGAGAGAGGAGAGAGAGAGAGAGAGAGAGAGGAGAGAGAGAGAGAGAGAGAGGTAGTGGGGAGAGCAGAGTAGAGAGAGGGAGAGAGGGAGAGGGCAAGGTCTACGAGTGTCTCCGAGCAACGTGCGATGATGCGAGACATGAAAGGAGAGGGAGTTAAAAGAGAGAGAAAGAGAGAAGGGGAAAAAATGCTATAAAAAAATATCAACACATACTCGAATGAACACAACTGGGAGATATTTGGAGGGGGAGAGGGAGGAGGGAGTGGAGGGAATAAGGATTTTAAAATAATTATAGTAAATGAAAAAAAAATATTAATTGGATTGGGGGAAGAGAAGAGAGAGAGAGAGAGAGAGAGAGAGAGAGAGAGAGAGAGAGAGAGAGAGAGAGAGAGAGAGAGAAGAGAGAAGAGAGAGAGAGAGAGAGAGAGAATAGAAGGGGGGGGGAAGAGAGAGAAAAGAGAAACAGGGAGAATAGAGAAAAAAAAGAAAGAGTAAAGAAAAGAAAACAAGAGAACGACGCAGCACAAACACGTAAACCATAACAACAACAATAATAATAAAAATTAAAAAACAGCAACCCCCCACCCCACCCCACCCCTCAAAAAAAAAAAAAAAAAAAAAAAAAAAAAAAAAAAAAAAAAAAAAAAAAAAACACGGACATAAACATCGCCCAAACGCATCTATTTTCAGCCATCATTACCGAGACTTAACCCGCTACATTGTGAAATACAACACGGCCGTTTTCCACCATAAAACACACGGCGTGGCTGTTTTGAACGAAAAAAAAAAAAAAAAAAAAACATCACCTAGACCGTTTCACGTGAGATTTCTGGCTAAATGAGCGCATATTAAACCGTTTATTTCTAATGCAATATGACATAAATCTGTTTGTAATACATAAAATAAGAGGAATAAAATAGTGGGGGAGTGGGGTTTATTAACGAACGCCTCACGCGGAAACAGAAAACCAAAATTAATACGATAAGGATCCATAAAGGAAGGATAAAGAGAGAGAAGAGAGAGAGAGAGAGAGAGAGAGAGAGAGAGAGAGAGAGAGAAGAGGAGGGAGGGAGGGAGAGAGAGGAGGAGAGAGAGAGAGAGAGAGAGAGAGAGAGAGAGAGAGAGAGAGAGAGAGGAGAGAGAGAGAGAGATTGAGAGAGAGAGAAGAGAGAGAACGAAAGAGAGAACGAAAGAGAGAGAGAACAAAATCGAGAATGAAAGAGGAAAGAGGAATAGCGAAGAAAAAAAAATTAAGAAAGCGACTAAGACGACGAGAAAGGAGAAAAATAGTACGACCCCGATCTATCGGCTTATTCGAACACATCACAATATATTCTAAAAAATAAAATAAAAATAAAAATAAAATAAATAAATAAATAAATAAATAAATAATAAAAATCGAAAGAAAATATAACAAGAATTTTTTTTTTTTTTTTTTTTGCATCAGAACATTCTAGATCATTTAGAGATATTTTTCCTCCAAGATTTCGACAAGGAAATTTCTAGAAGGATTAATCGACGTTCACTCCCCCCCCCCCCCGACACACACCTCCAAGACGAACACGATGGAAGAACCAAAGAGAGGAAAGAAAGAAAGAAAAAGAAAGAAAGAAAGAAAGAAAGAGAAAAAAGAAAAAGAAAAAAGTAAAAACAAAGAACAAAACTTTTGAAAAAATGAAGCAGAGGAAATAAAATCCAGTCACGTGAGGAGAAGAAAAGTCTTGTTTCGTTCTCTGATGTCTTTGTTTCTCTGCCTTAAAAAAAAAAAAAAAAAAAAAAAAAAACAAAAAAAAACGCTTTCTTTCTATCTTTCCTTTCGTTCCTTTTTTTTTTCTTTTCTCTTCTCTTTCTTTTATCTCCACTCTGGCTCTCTTGCAAAACAAATTCAAAAATAAATAAAAAGATAAAAAACAAAACAAAAACAACGCCTTTCTAAGATACTATTCTTGCTTGCTTCCTTGTTTACTCGTTTGCTTGTTTAATTGCTTCTTTGTTTACTTGTTTTCTTACTTCCTCAATTCCTTGTTTGATTGCTTCCTCACTTTCTTGTTTGCTTGTTTTCCTTGTTTGCTTACTTCCTCACTTCTCGTTTGCTTGCTTCCTTTTTACTTATTCCTCACTTCCTTGTTTCCTTTTTGCTTGCTTCCTCACTTCCTTGTTTGCTTGCTTGCCTTGCTTCGATGCCGCGTCCAAAGAAGCGCTGGACGACTTCCAGGGCCGCCGAACCGACCACTGACCTCTGACCTTTCGTAGTTCTCACTTGAGGTGGGGTTAGGAGGGATGTGGGAAGGGGGAAGCGGGGAAGGGGGGGATGAATGGGAAAAGAAGGGAGAAAGGGGGCACAGAAAGGGGAATGGACGGGGAGGGAGAAGGATGGAGGAGATGAATTGGGGGGGGGGGGAGGGGAAGGGAGAGGGAAGGCATGGAAAAGGGCTAAGGGGTAAGGCAAGTGGGGAAAAGGAGGGGAGGGGGGGAGGGAGAGGGAATGGGCATGTGAAGTGAGAGCAGGAGAGAAGGAGGGATAGTGAAGAGAGAGAGAGAGAAGAGAGAGAAGAGAGAGAGGCGAGAGAGAGAGAGAGAGAGAGAGAGAGAGAGAGAGAGAGAGAGAGAGGAGAAGAGAAATGGACATTAAGGAGGACAATCTTCCTTTTCTTCCAAAAACTTCCTTAATTCTATTAATTCCGATCCGATCACCGACGCCCATTTTATCCACTCGAAAAAAAAAAAAAAAAAAAAAAACATATACACGACCTTTTCTCTCTCTTCTCTCCTCCTCTCTCTCTCCTCCTCTCTCTCTCTCTCTCTCATCTCTCTCTCTTCTCTTCTCTCTCTCTCTCATCTCTTCTCTCTCTCTCTCTCTCCTCTCCTCTCCCTCTCCCTCTTCCCCTCTCCCTCTCCCTCTCCCTCTCTCCCTCTCCCTCTCCCTCTCCTCTCTCCCTCTCCCTCTTCCCTCTCCCTCTCCCTCTCCCTCTCCCTCTCCCTCTCCCTCTCCCTCTTACTTTCATTTCTTTTAAATGTCTCTTATTCAGGTTTTCTCGAATGAATGGAATCAATGGATTTATGAGATTCCGGTCCATAACAACTCCCGGCCATATCTTCGTTTCGTTTATATCTGGATCACATATGTCAAAATTGCCTTGTAAACACAACATAAAAATAGAATGAAATATTCCCATAAACACAAATAGACAAATATCGGTCGCGCAGACACAGATACAGACACATTCTAGAGTACATTCTAAACATTCTAGAGTACACATGTAACAAACAAACAAACAAACAAATAACACGACACACTTTCAATCAATGGTAACAAACACACACACACACATATATATATAAATGTGTGTGTGTGCGTGTGTGGTGTGTGTGTGTGTGTGTGTGTGTGTGTGTGTGTGTGTGTGTGTGTGTGTGTGTGTGTGTGTGTGTGTGTGTGTGTGTGTGTGTGGTGTGTGTAAAATATGTAAATAATACTATATATATATATATATATATATATATATATATATATATATAATATATATACATATACATACATACACTACTACCCTCACCTTTACACTTGCCATTACTAAGAGGAGTGGAGTAAAAAAAATAGGCCTTAATGACTCCTGACTGAAGGGTTGAAATGCCATGGGTCACGGGGTAATGGCGGATGATGAATGGTGTATGAATGAATACAAGGTATGCGGAGGGGTAGGAAGGGGAGAGAGGGAAGAGAGGAGAGGAAGAAGGAGAGGAGAGGAGAGGAGAGGAAAGTAGAGAGAGGAAGAGGAAGAGAAGAGGAGAGGAAGGAAATGAAAAGAGAGAGAGGGAGGAGAGAGGAGGTGAAAGAAATGGATGGAAGGAAGAATGAGAAGAAGAGGATGGAGAGAGAAGGGTAGAGATGTGAGGGAAGACACAAAGATAGGAGAGGAAAGGGAAAAAGAGAAAGCGAGAAAGAAAGATAAACAGACTGAGAGAGATAAAAGCAAAGGTCAAAGAAACAAACAAAAAACAAACAAATAAACAATAGAAAACAAACGGAAAAATGAAAACAAAGAATAAGTCGAAATAAAAAAGAAAAAATGAAAAGAAAAAAAGAGAAAGGAAAAGAAGGCCGAGAAAAAATACAGAAAAAAGACCCGTATAAAAATTCTCCAAAAGCCATCCCAATCCCTTAATGGCACGTTCCCCCCCCTCCTCCTTCCCTCCCCTCCCCCCCCATCCCCCACCAATCATCGACGCCCAAAAATCTCGTGAAACACAAATAGTACCACTCGGTGCACGTACCAACGCATTCCAGGGTACACGCGCCTTTCCCTCTCCCTTCCCATGTATACTGTTTTTTTCTTATTTCCACAAAAAATACATACATATTCACACACAACACACACACACACACACCACATCCGTCCTTTCCCTTTCCTTCCCATGTATCCTAAATAGTAAAAAGTAAGAAAAAAGTACGAGAGAAAAAAAAAGACATTGGTCTATTTTCCCTCGTCCTGTTTTTCTTATTTTCCACAAACAAATACTTACACACACACTCTCTCTCCTCTCATCCTGTTTTCTTATTTCCACAAACAAATCTTACACACAAACAACCCACACGCACACACATACACCCCCCACACACCCACACACCCACACCCACTTAACACACACCAAGCCACACACACGCACTAAGCCACGTTTCGTGGGTCGTGCAGCAGCGGTGAGAGACGACGCATCTGACAGAGTGTGTTGTTATTATTACGTGTCGAATTCAAAGCAGCTTAATGGCAGTCATCGCTCGGGCTCTTCTGGCTCGCTCCTCATAACGTAAACACAAACACGCTCTAGCTTACGGTGCGCTCTCTCCTCTCTCTCTCTCTTCTCTCTGTTTTGTTTCTGGTCTGTCTGGTCTCTCTCTCCGCTTTCTTTTTCTTTCTTTCTCTCTCTCTCGCTCCTCTTTCTTTCTTTCTCTCTCTTCTCTTTTTATTCTCTCTCTATCTTCTCTTTTCTAAATTTCTCTCTCTCTGTCTCTCTCTCTCTCTCTCTCTCTCTCTCTCTTCCTCTCTCTTCTCTCTCTCTCTCCTCTCTCTCTCTCTCTCTCTCTCTCTTCTTCTCTCTACTCTCTCATATTCTTTCTTCTATTACTCTCGTCTTTCTTTCTTATCTTCTACTTCTCTGTCTCTGTCTCACCTACCCCTTTAATTGAAGAAGAAAAATATGTTGAAGAAATCGCGAGGCAAAAAATGTTAAAAAAAAATGTTTGAAAATAAAAATACAAA
>NW_020870077.1:938015-943015 GCF_003789085.1 Penaeus vannamei | reverse complement strand
TTCATTATTTATCTGCTCCGCCTGTTAATTATGTCACTGATACTAATATTGATTACGTTGTTGAATATAAACCAAGGAACGTACAATTTATGTGATAATTAGTGCTCTGTTGGTAAGCTGAATTCCACCAAGGCAATCAAAGCCAGAAGGTGAAAAGGGGAGGGAGAAAAAAAATAGATAAAACATTCATAACATGGCACGGTAAATTTGCCTTCATCGCCTTAAACGCCCCTTTGAGGATCCGAGATGACGCGATAAGACCCTCAAGCGCGGAAGGATTAGCCAATCAAGGTGTGCACGAGGCCCTTGGGTATCCCGGGCGAGCAGCGGAGCCAGAGCCAGACCCAACCTCTGTTTACCGCGGCCATCGGAGCATATCGGTCGCGTTTATCTGCCAGCGAGGTAGTTCGGAGTTTCAGTTGCAACGAGGGAGGGAATGGGAGAGGGGAAAGAAGGGGGGAGGAGGGAGGGAAGGAGGGAGGGAGGTAGGAAGGTATGGTAACAATGAGAGAGAGGGAGGGAGGGAGGGAGGAAAGAAGGAAGGAGAGTAGGGTAGTGTGGTGATAAGAATGAGAGAGAGAGAGAGTCTGAGAAAGAGAAAAAAAAGACAGACGGACAGAGCGTTAGGCAAAACACACGAGCTTCCTCACTAGGATTAGGGGCAGTTAGGGTACGCATCCACGCGCCCATTAAAACCCGATTCGCGACCCAAGTCTTAAATGAAGGGGGATTAATAACTGATTAATGAAGAAATTTACGAAAAGGAACCCACGTATTTACACTCCTTCCGTGGACTTTAGGGAGCCATCTTCAAGGAGCCTGGAGATGATGGTGATGGGCTGTGATAGTGTGAAGAAAGCCACATTAACAGATTTTACACTTCCCTGAGCAGATAAGATAAGGTTGTTTGGTTGTCCTAAATCGATTAGGTGAAGTTCTTAGGGTTAAAGGTCATGGTAGTTGGCGATGGTAGCGATGATGTTGATAGTGGTACTGGTAATGGTAGTGCTTCTGGTATTGGTAGGTGGTAGTGTAAGTGATACCAGAGGTGATGGTAATAATGAGATTGATGAAGGAATGATGGTAATAATGATAGCTTGAGGAGTAGTAGTAGTATTGTTAATAAAATCGTAATACTGGTAATGATGATGATCCTGTCATGAGTAATGGTAATAAGACTGATGATAATGATGGCAAGAATGACAATTGGGGTGATGATGTTTGATAACAACAACAATATTAATCATTAGGATGATAACAATAAAATTATACAAATAATAATAACAATCATGATAATAATAATAATGAAAATAATGATAACAATGATGATGATTATGATATTGATAACAACAATGATAATAATAGTAATGATTATAATTCTTATATTTATTTTCATTCTTATTATTATTATATTGCCGTTTTAATATTATCGTTATTATTATTATTATTATCATTATTATTACTATTATTATTATCATTATTATTATTACTATTATTATTACTATTATCATCATCATCATTATTATCATTATTATTATTATTATCATTATTATCATTATTATTATTATTATTATTATGATTATTATCATTTTTGGCTTTGTCATTATTATCATCATCATTATTACTATCATCCTTATTATCATTATCATTATTATTATCATTACCATTATCATCAAGATCAATATCATTATTATTACTATTATCATTATGATGATCGTTATCATTATCACTGTTATTAGCATTATAGTTGTTTTTATTGGTTCTATTATTTTCATCATCATTATCATTATTATCATTATCATTATCCTTTTCAGTATTATTTGTATATATTGTTATCAACATCATTATTTTTATTATTACTGTTATTAATAATAGTAATAATGTTGTTATCCTCATTATTGGTATTATTATTATTACTCTTCTTATCATTATCATCATCATCACCATCATCATTATCATGATCATTATCATTATTTTTTGTTATTCTCATTATTATCATTATTATCATTGTTATCATTATTATTATTATTATTATCATGATTATTATTAATATTATTATCATTATTATTAATATTATTATTATTACTATCATTATCATTATTATCATTATCATTATGGTCATTATTATTATTATCATTATTATTACTATTGTTAATATCATTGTCATTTCCTATCCTTATCATTATAATTGTTATAATCATTAACAGTATTAGTCATTATCATCATTACAACCTATGAAGATGATGACATTACAAGACAGCGTCCTTCAAAGCCCACCCAAGATTCAAGACAGAACCTCAGCGCCTTTGACATCTGCCTTCTTCAACTTCATCTGTCTCTTTAGGCATACATTTGTCATCTTTGTTTCCCCTTGAGCTCTTGAAAGATGAGGTCAGTGAGCCCGGTCAGTCATACTATCTGCTGCATGATCTTTGTGTGTATGTAATGGTTATAGAGACTCAATTTCAACCTGCACGCACTCAGTGACTTCCTCAGTCGTTACGTGCTTATAGATTCCTAGTAAAAGAGAGTCAGTTTTCAAGCATTAAACTCGTTTTGTTTAACTAACGTTTTCGAAAGATGAACAGAGCATCCAGCATTGTGTAGATTTAAACCGATTTTACACAGATGCACTGGATGTCGAAAGTGGTTCACGTGTTATGCTACTTGCTGAGAAAATGGATTAAGATATATATGAAGTGTTACGATTCTGAGCAAATGAAGCATAGATATCTACTGGGATTTTTAACCCTGAATGGTTTAAAATGATGTAGGGACTACTCGAGAAAAATATAAATTGCCTGAAAAAAGTATTAGCATTTTTCTACTACACTGATAGGAATCCAATGTTCATGAGCAACGTTCCTTCACTCTGCCATTGAGAACGGCGCCTGGGGTGGTGCACGTACGCTGTGAATGGCAACCTGAACGAAGCCAGTTAAGGTTGCTGAAAACAGTTAATGGGGTCGAGTTTAGAATACCGACAGACACCCCCATGAAACACGCCATTAAGAAAAGAAATCTTAAGAGGCACGTAGAACTTTTTCACCAATGCATGCAGAACTACTGTTCCCTCGCACGCAGGACAAAGGACAAATTCTGCCACAAGAGCCAAGTAAACGTTTCTGCGAAAGGCTTCTGTGCTTTTAAAGATTTGTATGGACCTGCAGGAAATAAATGGCTATTTACTAAATTTACGTCTTCAGGATAAGAATGCAGGTCTTTGGCCGCTTGATCATTTTACCAGCTTCTGATTTGGAGCTTGAAAAGCGTCCAATAAAACGAGTTCGACTGAAAACTACTTTCCTTATTTGCCACAAAACCGGGCGGCAGAGGATAATCTGCGCGCTGCCGTCGCTTCCAGGGCCACTGCGGTACCCCGTAGGACCACTGGCGGACACTCGATCCAAAAGGATTTCAATCAAGCCGCTCATTTGGCCAGAACAAACGGTCCAAGGAACGTGTTGCTAACCCCAGGGAGTTCACAGAGTTGCAGCTTCCCCACAGTATGGGTGGAGGTTAAAGATGCGACCTCCTGGGCTAAGATGAACCTGGTTTGACCTCGCATAGTTAAATGACAATTATGCGTTCTCTCTGTTGCGTCTCTACAGAGGGAGGAGTGACTTCCTTATCGTCTCTTTGGTGGGGCTCAGTCACTTCCAACATTGATCAATGCTTCTAGAAAATTTCATTATTTGTGCAAAAGTAGAAAGGGTGAGAGAGAGGGGGACACCGAAAGAGAGAGAAACAGACGGAGAGTTAGAGGGAAAGACAGAAAGAGAGAGAGAGAGACCGAAAGAGCGATGATAGACGTCAGTAGAAAACCCACCAGACAGACAGAAACCATAAAGTTCTATCCTTATTACCCAGCAACAACCGTATCCTGTAAGCCATTATAAGCAGGCGCGTAGATGAATTTTGTCCTTCTAACTACGCCGGCACGAACTATGTAGCTATCACACAGTATCATAATGAAGCATCTTGTCTATAAACTACAATTAACCAGGCTTCGTCTTCAAACTCTTATTAGTGAGCGGGACTGTACAAGATTTGCATGTTGTACATCAAGATTATTGAGATGTCTACTTTTTCCGTGGTTGAAGACCAAAAAAAGAATTCAAAAAAATATATATATTCATCATAAGTATTCGATTGCTGTTGAATCTTCCACGAACACAGAGGATCTCCGTTTCGGCGCTTGAAAGGTGCCAAGATAAGCCGTAGTTGGTTTCAGAACAAAAAGTGGAATCAGTCGTGTCTTTAAGTATCTCTCTCTCTCTCTCTCTCTCTCTCTCTCTCTCTCTCTCTCTCTCTCTTCTCTCTCTCTCCTCTCTCTCTCTCTCTCTCTCTCTCTCTCTCTCCTCTCTCACTCACTCTCATCTCAATCTCTCAATCTCTCAATCTCTATCTATCTATCTATCTATCTATCTCTTTCTCTCGTGTGCAGTATTTTTGTTAAAAAATATATGGACTACGTCAGGAATTTCTGCTACTTTTATGGCTACTTAATCTCCTAGATGTGTATATTAATACAAAATTCTTCCGAAAAAATCCATTAAGAGCGTTTTAATATTTTTAATTTGTTACCATCAGCCCCTGGGTATTAAAGGGGAAGGTAATTTGTAACAGCCGAGTACCTCCTTTAATCACTCCTTATTGCTCCAAATTCCTATAAACATGATAATCTCATCATCGTCTTATTTAGGGAGGATGTCTTTATATTCATTTCTGATAAAAAAATCATTGTTGCAATTTCCATTAGGCATGATAATCTCAAGTCTCATCGTTGTATTTAGGGGTGATATCTTTATTTCCACGTCCGATAAACATTCGTTATTTGCATGGCTATTTTACGGCATTTCCATGCACTACTGTAACTGTCGATGGACCTTTCACTCAGTTACCCTTTTCGTGTATGCCTTATTCTCTCTCTCTCTCTCTCTCTCTCTCTCTCTCTCTCTCTCTCTCTCTCTCTCTCTTCTCCTCTCTCTCTCTCTCTC
>NW_020870077.1:923015-925515 GCF_003789085.1 Penaeus vannamei | reverse complement strand
ATAGGATTTTAAGAATCTAAAAATAAAATGGATAATGTTTAAAAGTTGCTACTAATCATTATCAATTTTATCAAATCATTATCAAAGTTATTAGACTATTCGATAAATTGAATATATATTCAGAGCTAAATTAAGTGCATGTAAAAAATATAGCAACAATGTGTTCTTTTGTGTTAACTAAGAAAACAACATCATAGTAAAACGTAAGTGGTCTCGAATACTTGTTTGTGAATCCCAGTTGTTTCATACTGACCTTTGCATCCGTGTTGTTGTTTTAGGAATCCTATGCAACATCTAGAGATTAAATCTTTATTATATATTCATTTAATGTAAAGAAAACGAAGTAGTCATGAGCAAGAAGATGAGAGGATAAAGAAAAAATAGGAACACATATATGTATTGTATAATTTTAGTTGTTACAAAGGTAGTGGCATAACATAGGCAATCCGGTATATAGAACAAAAATATCCTGTAGTGTATTACATTAGATGAAGTAGTCATATATCGCCTTTGTAGTCCATGGTAGCTGGGCTGAAAGGCAGTAGTAGTACATGTCTCAGATTTAGTGCTCCTTGTTTAAACTACTCTGTACCCAAGGTTTTTCCGCAAAACCGGCAAGAAACACATTGCCATTAAGCTTAAGGTAAAACTAGAAATGTCTTTTGTGAATCATGTGAACCTCTCACATATACGAAAATGTCAGTGCTTTTTGTTACAACTCGATTTTAATTATATGATCGTTAGTTTTTTTCTATTAGAGTTTGGGAGAATATCAGAAATTGTATCAAGGTTGATTGATGCATGATACTTCAATCGTAAAACAATATAAAAAAGCTCTAAGAGTAGTAACATTAATGGTGATAATTATATTTGCAACCATGATAAACATGATAATCACAATAATGACCGATAAGCAGTATCATTAATTATTAAAACAAATGAGGGCTGTCACTTTAACAATCAGGAGTCATAATTATTCAAAGCACATCAAAATGTTTCGCAGCCAAAGAATATCCAAGGATATGTATAATAAACATCCATTTTTTTTCTCTTCCGTGTTCTCTTTCTATATACGGTGAATTTGCTTATCTTCAGCATTTATTTTCATCTTTCTTATTTTCTTGATTATTCTTTGATATGTTGATTTCTCCAGTTCGCTGCGTTTTATTTGACATTTACCTAATCATGTGAATATCGTGCTATCGACGAAAAACTTTTTTATCGTATTTTGGCTGTCTTTAAAAGATTTTTTTTAAAGCACCATATCGTTTCTTTCTTTTAGTGGGAACGTAGATGCACACAAACATATGTACATACATACATATATAGATAGATAGATAGATAGATATAAGAAATGGATAATTTAAAACTCTTTTATCTTCCCTATTATCAGTGTCATTTCATTCTCATTCGTTTCTCACTTTATATCATATGTTTCTCTGTCTTTTTCTGTCTCTGCCTGTCTCTCTGTCGCTCTCTCTTTCTCTCTCCTCTCTTTATATATATTCATGTATAAATATATATGTGTGTATATATATATATAATATATATAGACATATACATGTAAATACATATATATATATATATATATATATATATATATATATATTATATATATATGTATTATATATATATATATATATATATATATATATATATATATATATATATATATATATATATATATATATATATATATATGTGTGTGTGTGTGTGTGTGTGTGTGTGTGTGTGTGTGTGTGTGTGTGTGTGTGTGTGTGTGTGTGTGTGTGTGTGTGTGTGTGTGTGTGTGTGTGTGTGTGTGTGTGTGTGTGTATATTATATACATATTATATATACATATTTATATACATATATATACAAATATATTCCTTTATATACATATTTATATATACATATATATTCATTTATATACATATAAATATATGCATATATATGTATGTGTGTGTGTGTGTGTGTGTATGTGTGTGTGTGTGCTTGTCTTACGGTGTGTGAGAGTGTGTATAGATGTACATACATATCTGTACGCGGTGCCATTACTCAAACACACTTTGAAAGGCAATGCCCACTCTGCGGCCGTACTTCCTCTACATTGTTATCGTCGCTACAGCATAAAGGAGTCATCATCATAGAAATTCAAAATGGATGCGTCTCTATGTTCGCCAGAAATCATGAATATGGGAAACTGGCGTAAATTTCGGTAATTAAATGCTGCAAGTATGTCGTAAACGGCATTGCCAGACTCCTAAATCATCTGCTTTTATAGCTACATATGGACTTGACTTGGCCCTTGGCGAATTCTGGATTCGACGAAGGCTTCTTCGGGAGATTGGAATGTGTGTGTGCGCGCGCGTGTGTGTATGTGTGAGAGAGAGAAAGAGAGAGAGAGAAACAGAGACAGAGACAGACAGGAAGACAAACAGACAGACAGAGGGAGGGAGAGAGAGAAAGAGACAATCGTACTGACAGACGTGCAGATAGAAATAGAGACAGACAGGTA
>NW_020870077.1:893971-906471 GCF_003789085.1 Penaeus vannamei | reverse complement strand
TGGTATTTTCATTATCATAGTTTTGGTATTTTCATTATCATAGTTATTGGTATTTTCATTATCATAGTTATTGGTATTTTCATTATCATAGTTATTGGTATTTTCATTATCATAGTTATTGGTATTTTCATTATCATAGTTATTGGTATTTTCAATTATCATAGTTATTGGTATTTTCATTATCATAGTTATTGGCATTTTCATTATCATAGTTATTGGTATTTTCATTATCATAGTTATTGGTATTTTCATTATCATAGTTATTGGTATTTTCATTATCATAGTTATGGTATTTTCATTATCATAGTTATTGGTATTTTCATTATCATAGTTATTGGTATTTTCATTATCATAGTTATTGGTATTTTCATTATCATAGTTATTGGTATTTTCAATTATCATAGTTATTGGTATTTTCATTATCATAGTTATTGGTATTTTTCATTATCATAGTTATTGGTATTTTTCATTATCATAGTTATTGGGCATTTTCATTATCATAGTTATTGGTATTTTTCATTATCATAGTTATTGGTATTTTCATTATCATAGTTATTGGTATTTTCATTATCATAGTTATTGGTATTTTCATTATCATAGTTATTGGTATTTTCATTATCATTGTTGTTATTTTTATTATCATTGCTATTTCCAGTATTATTATGATTATTGTTAGCATTATTATCAGTCATGTTATTATTATCATTGTTCTTATTATTATTGTTATTATTGTTATTATCATCATTATTATTTTTACTATTATCATAATCATAATCGTTATCATCACTGTTATCGCTATAATTTTCATTGTTATTTCATTACCATTATTATTATCATCATCATTATCTTTTCCATTCTCATCATTATCATTATCATTATCATCATTATTATTACCATTCTCATCTTCATTATCATTATTATCATTATCACTATTATCATCATCATTTTCATTATCATAATCATTATGAAAATCATTATCATTATCATTATCATCATCCTTATCATTATTATTATTATTATTAGTAGTAGTAGTAGTAGTAGTATCACGATTGCTGTCATTACTATTACTATTATCATTACTATTATCATTATTATTGTTATTATTATTATTGTTGTTGTTATCATTATTGTTATTGTTGTTACTTTTATCATTATCATTATTGTCATTGTCATTATCAGTATTATCATTATTATTAGTTATCATTATAATCATTATTATTATCATCATTATCATTATCATTATTATTATCAATTATATCATTATTATTATTATCATTTTTATAATCATTATTATCATCATTATTATTATTATCATTTTTGTTGTTGTTATAATCAACATTATCATTATTACTATTGTCAATATCATTATTATTATTATTATTATTATTGTTATTATTATTATTATCATCATTATTACCATTATTATTGTTATCATTACTGTTATAATCTTTATCATTATTATCACCATTAGCATTTTCACTATCATTCTTATCATTAAATGATTATCAGTATTATCATTACTATTATTGTCATCAATATCATTATCATCATCTTAATTATTATCATTATCATTATCATTACTGTTATGTCTATTATCATTATCACCATTACTGTTATGTCTATTATCATTATCATTATCACCATCATCATATGTATGTATGAATAAATATATATACATATACATGTGTCTATCAAGATACGTATGTGAAATATGCAAAATATATTAAAAATAATAGAGTAAAAATATATGTTCCTCCATTGAAGTTCCCGCAGACACAATTGGCCAGTTTGCTAAAATTTTGCGAGGCTCGTCCCCAGTTAATATTCATATATACGGACACGCATAAAACAGAAATAAATGCATATATGTCTGTCTGATAGATATACATTCATCTATCTCTCTGGTAGAAATACATGTCCAGAATGAGAGATATGTATTTATTTCTGTGTATATGCAAGTCCGTATGATGAATACGACTTCATTTGTTAACCTAAGCTGTATTTCCTAAAAATAAATAAATAAATAAATGAAAATAGAAATAAATAAATAAATAAGAATAAAAAATAAATAAATAAGAATAATAAATAGATAAATAAATAAATAAAAAACAGGATCAGATTCCGAGTTCTGGCTTTTATAGAGGTTTTGATGCCTTTTAATAATGCGAAGGACCTTTGAACCTATAGAAAGGGGACCAATGGAGAGAAGAGCTGTCTCTGTTGGTCGTCTGGCTACACTACCCACTCTTAGCCCTGGTCTTACCCAATCTACGTGTTGCTTTTACGTTATTTTACATTAGATTTATTTCCTCCGGGCTAGGTGCGTCCAGGCTGGCCCCATAACGTTTATAAATTGTTTGATAATGCTTAACGAATATTCAAGACGGTTATGAGGCACAGATTCGTCTTTCTCTTTGAAAATTTTTGATCTAAGTAGAGAGATTTTTTCTTGGTTGTTTTGGTCCATACGAAAAGGTAATTAATATGATAATAGGTAATAATAGTAGATAAGATGAATAAATAAAAGGTAACTTATATAATAATGATAGCTAACCCAAGTCTTTTTCCAGTCAGAAAAGACTAGTAATTTACATAAAATTATTTAATAGACATTGCACAAATTCTAATGGTCATTGCACCTTTTTTTTCCATCCAGAAAAGTCTAGTCCTTTTACACAAAGTCATTCCTTGATAGACACTGCACAAATCCTAATGGTTATGGCACCTTCTTGTCCCTCATACATTAGAGAAATAGTTATAGATCCCAGAAATGCTCATAACCGGCAGCTCGTGAGTGTGTGTGCTTAAATGTGATAAATCAATATGACTCTACTTTCCCAGGAGAGTGCATGCGATGGCTGGAGGTCGATAAATGCATGTAATATTTATTGTAGTTCTCAGAAGATTTCTTATTCTAAAAAAGTTTTTTTTTTTAATATTCGTGCGAGTATGTCCGCGCTGCTTCGTGAACTTTCCAAATGAATAGATGAAATATTAAGGTTTTTTCTCGTTATCGGGATTAGTGCGATATCAGCAAAAATCTCACGAATTTGCATAGATCAAACGAATGCTAATTTACCTTAGTTACACCAACATAACGCAAAAAAAACAGAAAAAAAAACAGAGGAATAGTCACTCGAAAAATACAAAAATAAAAAAAAAATAGAATAATATAAAACAGCAGTCGCAAATACGAAAAAGATAAAAATAAAAATAAAATAAAACAGTCGCAAATACAAAAAAAATAATAAATAATAATAAATAAAAATAAATAAATAAAAATAAAATGAAACAGGGAATAATCTGTCACAAACTGGCTTTACCGCAACCTTCCTTGACATGACACTCGTTCCCGCTTAAAGCCACGTGCAGCTCGACGATCACGCCCATCCTGCAGAGGCCAACACATCAACAGCGCTGTCACGAGAGGGCATTCCTCGAGGTCGACCTTCAACCCCTTTTTCCATCGCTGGAACGAAAACTTGACCCCTCCCCCTCTCCTTTCCCCTCTCCCTCTTCCCTCCCCTCCCTCTCCCTCCCCGTCACCTTGCCTCTCTCCTCTCCCTCCCCCTCTCCCTCTCTCCCCCTTCCCCCACCTTCCATCCCATCCCTTCCCCTCTCCCTCTCCCCCCTTCCCTCCCCCTCCAACTCACCCTTCCCCTCTCCCTCTACCCTTCCCTCCCATCCCTCTCCCCGTCCCCTCCCCCTTTCCCCCACCTCCCCCTCCCCCTTTCCCACCTCCCCTCCCCTTTCCCTCCCTTTCCCTACCCTTTCCCTCCACCTCCTCCCCCTTTCCCTCCCCTTTCGCCCTACCCCTCCTCCCCCCCTCCCTTCCCCCTCCCTTTCCCCCCCCTCCCACCTATGACCTTAAGTTTGACCACACCGTTTGACCTAACTCACTACATGACACCAATTAAGGTTTCATTACATCTATAATAAGGTTATCAAGCCATCTAAATAAATAAAGAAATACATAAATGAATAAATAAAATGCAATTAGGGTTTTCAAAGCCATCTAAATCAATTCAATCAATAAATAAAATGCAATTAGGGTTTTCAAAAGCCATCTAAATCAATAAATAAATACATAAATAAATAAAATGCAATTAGGGTTTTCTACGAAGATTTTGACCGTTTTGTTCAAATAGTGCTAGTCTCGACCCAGTGAATCTTCATTATGGATAGATAGATAAATGTATATCTATCAGATTCAATAGGAATATATGCATTTATTTATGTGTCTATGTTCGTATGGATATATTCAATGGCTCGGGATCTTGCACAATCTCATGCTATTGACTGATTATCTTTTTACCCGAATATTGAACCGCAAAGCTGACTGTCAATCAAAGAATATATCGCGTTTTCAAGATAATTAACACACACAGGTGTCTCTGAAATTAGATGCTGATAATTACACTAATTTGTCAGGGTGAGGATGCGTATTAATAGAGTATTTAAAACGAATAGGTTGAAGACAGATGGAATTCACTGTGACAAATGTAATATATATATATATATATTATAATAATATATATATATAATATATATATATATATATTGTATGTATGTATACACACCACCACACATACACACACACCATACACACACACACACACACACACACACACACAACACACACACACACCACCACAGCACACACACACACACACACACACACACGTATATATATATATATATATATATATATTATATATATATATATATATATATATATATATATATATATATGTAGGATAAGGATTATTTTTGTGACGAATGCAGAACAAATTATGCATGAAAAGGAATCCTTTTCATTGTGTCAAATGTTGAAAAAAAAAACTGTGAATGAAAAGGAATAGTTTTCCTTGTTCAAATGTAGAGAGAAATTATGAATGAAAAGGAATTATTTTCGTGGTGATAAATGCATAAAAAGGTTATGAATGAAATGGAAAAAAAATAATTGTGACGAATGCAGAAAGAGTATTAAGCGAGGCGTATTAATTACAAAGGTAAGTGATAATTAACCAACATTCTCATATACAGCGCGTCTTCACTTCCTCATTAAAATCAATGATATAAATCTGATATAAATCTAATACTGGGCTTTGATGAAATAACTCGCCTTGTGCAAATATCTATTCTCACTCACGTCGTAATTAGCGAGAAAGTATAACCAGATGATTGTATTTATATGCAAGTCTACCCTACGACTTATATCATAAGTGAGAAACTTTTATTTCAGGGAGTAATGATATAAAAATATAAGTATAAATATAAAATATAATATAAATATATAAATATAAAAATATGAAAATATAAAATATAAAATAAAAATAATAAAATATAAAAATATAAAATATAAAATAGATAAATATAAAATATAAATATAAAATATAAAATAATATATAAATAAAAAATATATTTATATTAAAATATAAGCGGGAAACTATTATTTCAAGAAGCAATGAATCATACGTTTAATGCAGTATTTGAAGTAGATATTTCTTACCGATGAAGACAGCAAGGGAACAAGAAGAATAAATACTTTAGACTTTTTATCTAAATATGAATACGCGACAAAAGCGTGTGTTATATACTCAGTACTTATATACAGTGGCCCACATTCACACAAAAAAATCTAATAAAACAGAATATAAATAAACAAAAAGAAACACCAACAAACACATACATGCCCAATCTAGAACCAAGCTCGATCATCTTATAAATAAACAAAAGCCACGAAAAAAAAATAACAAATATTAAGCAGATCGCCAAATGCACGACACGGAGAAAAATATCTAAGCAGGAATTTTAACTGTGGCGAGGAGACGTGTGTTGCTATTGACAAAATTCATGCACAATCACCTCAATTGCAAAGTGCACAGATCGCTTAGTAATCACTCAGTCACTCAAAGTCACTTAAAGTCTGATTCTGAGATGATATCGAAGCTGTAATGATGTGATTAAAAATAATTCGTTTGTGGATGTAGATGTATGTTTCATGTGAAGCGAAACTTTTAACTGGATGATACCTGTTTATATCGTGTATATAAATTAAGTTTGTCAGTTCTTTGCTAAGCTTCCTGTCAGTGTATAAACATGTGTTGTACACCTTATACTGCATATACAGTATACAGTATGCTGTATAATGAACTGTGCATAAATGTACTAATATTTTCTAGCAAAGGATTAATGAAAAATTGTACTATAAAAATCTATTGTAAATTAGCCATTAGCCACAAGCGAGGGAGAAATAAATGAGAGAAGAGAAGAGTAAGAGAAGGAGAAAGAGAGAGGGAGGGAGGGAGGGAGGGAGGGAGAGAGAGAGAGAGAGAGAGAGAGAGAGAGAGAGAGAGGAGAGAGAGAGAGAGAGAGAGAGAGAGAGAGAAGAGAGAGAGAGAGAGAGAGAGAGAGCAAGAATAAAAGAGAGAAAAAAAGGAAGAGAACGAAAGAAAGAGAAAAGAGCAAGAGAAAAAGATAAAGAGAGCTAGAAGGAGAAAGCAAGAAGCGAGAGAGAGAGAGAGAGAGAGAGAGAGAGAAGATGAGAGGAGAGAGAGAGAGAGAGAGAGAGAGAGAGAGAGAGAGAGAGAGAGAGAGAGAGAGAGAGAGAGAGAGAGAGGTGAGAGAGAGGAGAGAAGGAGAGAGGACAGAGAGAGAGAAGAGAGAGGAAGAGAGAGAGAGGAGAGAGAGAGAGAGAAGAGAAAGAGAGAGAGAGGAGAGAGAGAGAGAGAGAGAGAGAAATAAACAAATAAATATAAAAAGTAAGCGAGAGAGAGAGACGAAGAGAAACAGCAAGAGAAAGAGAGAGAGAGACAAAGCCCAAGAAAGGGAAAGAGAGTCCAACCAACGAAATAAAGAGTGCATGCAAGCACACCGTCAAACTGCGTGCGGAGACGTGTGGTGCATCTGACCAAGGCGGCCGCGGTGGTGGTGGTGGTGGGGGCGGGGTCAGTGAGGGGGGCGTGGTGTGGAGCCAGCCCGCCTCCACTTCCCTCCGTCAGTATTCCCTCAGCCCTCCGCCCGTCAAAGACCTAGCTCGTGGGGGTGAGGGCGTGAGTAGGAGTGAGTCAGTGTGAGTGTCAAGTGATCACGTCGACCTTATTCTTGGACACGAAGGTTCAATTAGAAGTTAAATTTTTTTTTTCTCTTAAATAAGGTGAGTGGAAAGGCTGTGATTTTGTTTCTGTTTCTCTCTTTTTTTTTTCTTTTTTTCTTTTTTACTGTTTTTTCTTTTTTCTTTTCTTTTCATTTTTCTTTACATTTCGTTTTTTTTCTTTACTTTTCTTTCTTTCCATTACTCTTTTTTTTCTTTTCGTTTCTTTTCTCTTTTATCTTATTTTATTTCATCTTATTTCCTTTTCTTTTTCTTACGTGCTGAGAAATACTTTCATCATCTTTATCTCTGAAAAGTGAATATTTTTTTTTTGTGATTAGAGAATTTGGATGGGGTTTGTGTGCAAATTTCAAAATACCAAAAAACATTGAAATATCATATAGTGAATGTGGATTTTTTTTTTTTTTTTTTTTTTTTTTTTTTTTTTTTTTAATCACCCTCTCATTATTATTTCCTTATTTGTGATCAGACCATCTTTTTTCCTGTAGATTAGATATATAATGTGGATAACACTACAACTCAAGGAATCAAATCATATCTTTAATGATAATAATAAATCTTCTTAATATAAATACACAAGGATTATTAAGTTTGATGAATACACTGTTTTTTTAACACAGAATCCGTCTTAAAACAAATGACTGAATCATAATATTTTTCTGTTTCATCATAAATTTCGGCAGATTTTTGGCAGATTTTGGCATACATGACGTAACTTGAACCGTATTCATGCTGACAAATGTAGAAAAAAGCATGAATGAATACGTAACACAAGATTCATAATACATAATTCATAATACAAGAGGTGTATTTGACCGGTTTCGAAATATAACTTTAATTCGAAACTGGTCCAATACACTATTGTATTGTGAAGATATTCATTCTCATTCATACTTTCCTACATAATGAAACATGTTTGAACGTGGTGTCACCATGTTGCGGCCATTCAGCGTTTCAAAAGCACATGTTATCTAAAATGAGAAAGAATCAACATAAGTAAAACAAGAAGACAAAAACGATATTTACAGGAAAAAAATATTAATTGGTTATCAACATCATTTAACTCTTTACCTTTTAATATATTTCAAGTTGCTCTGGCTAAAATGAATATAAGAGCTTTATCGTTCTGTGTATCATGATTCAGTTTTATATTTTTCTTTAGTTCTGTCTCCACTAAACATCACGATATATGATGAAAATACTAATAATAATTTCACTTGGATGAACGATGTGAGGGAGAAGGAGAGAGAGGGGGAGAGAGAGAGAGAGAGAGAGAGAGAGAGAGAGGAGAGAGAGAGAGAGAGAGAGAGAGAGAGAGAGAGAGAGAGAGAGAGAGAGAGAGAGAGAGAGAGAGAGAGAGAGAGAGAGAGAGAGAGAGAGAGAGAGAGGGGGCGAGAGAGAGAGAGAGAGAGAGAGAGAGAGAGAGAGAGAGAGAGAGAGAGAGAGAGGAGAGAGAGAGAAGAGAGAGAAGAGAGAGAGAGAGAGACAGACAGACAGACAGACAGACAGAGAGAGAGAGAGAGAGAGAGAAAATAAGGGGCGAGAGAGAGAGAGAGAGGCTGACTGACGAGTGACTGGCAGACAGATAGACAGACAGGCAGACGGACATAAACTCAACAAAAACACTCAAACAACAACATAAATATCAAGAGAGAGAGAGAGAGAGAGAGAGAGAGAGACTGACTGATTGACAAGTAAACAAACAGACAGACAGGTAGACGGACACATAACCCACAAACAAACAAAGCTACAGCTCCTTATTAATAACAATTAGTTAATCTACATGGTCGACTTTACTCTTGTGGTCCATATTTGTCCTTAATGACAAGCAAATCCTTCCAGTGTGTTTTGCCGAAGAGTAAGTTTAAGTCGAATCACTGATTTTATTTCAGTATAACACCTAATGATAAAGAAATTTAGCATTGTATGAAGAAAGTACAAAATTCAGAGGAAGTAATGAGGAAATTACATTTGTTAATTGATGTTACATAAAAAAATATTAAGAAAATACAGGTCTAATCCTGCACCTGAAATCAATTCATAATTATGATAATACGATAATGATGATAAAAATTATAATGATAATAAAAATGATAAGGATAATAATAATGATAATGATAATAATAATCATAATGATAACATTAACAGTAATAACAATGATGATAATAAATGATGATGATAATGATGATAATAATAATTATGAAATAATGATAATAACGATTATGATAATAATGAAATAGAAATAGTAATGATGATAACAATAATGATGATAGTAACAATATTGATGAAAATAATAACATTAATAAGAGAAAACAATGATAATCATAAATAATAATGTGATGATACTATTACTACTACTACTACTGCTACGATTGTGACTACCCATAATGATAACAATAATAACAGCGATAATAAAAATAACGATAGTTATGAAGATAATTGTAATGATAGTAACAATAACAATGATGATATGAGCGATAATGATAATGATAACAGTGATTATGATGATAATAACAATAACAGTAAACAATATTGAAGATAATAATGATAACAATAATAACAAAATAATAGTGATAACAATAAGAATAACATCAACAATAACAATAATGATAATAAGGATGATTGTGATAATAATAACAATAATAAATACGATAATAATAATGACAATACTATTATGAATAATAATAGTAATAATAACAATAAACTGTTATCAATGATAAAGATTATATTAACAAAAATAATAGTGACAATAAAACAAAAGCACTATCATAAACAAAAGTAGTAATGATGATAATAATAATCACAACAATGATAACAATATTAATTATAATGATAATAATAATGATGATAACAATGATGATAATAACAGTACTATTGGTGAGGTGATGATGATAATGGTAGAATGGTAATGATGTAATCATAAAGTAGTATATTGATAATGATTATAATGGTAATAATAATGATATTTATAATGATATAACAATTATGATAATACTGGTAATGATAACGATAATGATAATAATGTTGTTATCTTTACTGTGTTTATCATTATCATCATTATTATCATTATCATTATACTGTTATTATCAATTATCATTACTATCATCATTATCATTGTCATTTATTATTGTTCTTATTATTATCATTGCAATAATAATAATCATTATCATCATTATTATTATTGTTATTGTTGTTATTATTATTATTAGCATCATCTTTTTCCTGATCAATATTATCATTATTATCATCATTATCATTATTATTATTTATTATTTTATTATTATTATTATTATTATTATTATTATTATTATTATTATTATTATTATTATTATTATTATCATCATCATCATTATTATTATTATAATCATATATTATGATTAATGTTATCATCATTATCATTATTCATTATCATTGTCATTACATTATTCTATACTATTTATTATTCATTATCATTATTCATTATCATTGTCATTATCATTACCATTATTCTCATTACTATTATTATTATCATTACATTATTATCATCAAAAAGTAGAATAACAATGACAACTATCTTTTACATACAAAGTCATCATCAAAATAACCCATTTTTACTTTTAATTTGACGCACTAGTTTTTCTCTTCCCCTCACAGCCCGGGCCGACCGCAGCACCGCCTATCCCTCCGCCATGGGGCTGACCGTCGCCGATTTCATTCGCCAGAAGCGCATGGGCCTCATCCCGGACGACGGAAAGACCACGAAGCCGAAGACGAAGCCACCGACGAGCAGCACGAACCGAACACCGCCAGCTGACGAGAGGAGACGCTAGAGAGAGAAGCGAAGGAGAGGAGAGACAGGGAGGAGAGGGAGAGGCAGGAGAAGTACGAGAAGGAGAGGGAGGAGAAGGAGAGGGAGGCGAAGGAGAAGGAGCAGAGGAGAAAGAGGAGAAGGAGAGGAAGGAAAGAGAGGCGAAGGAGAAGGAAGAGAGGGAAAAGCGAGAGAAAGAGGAGAAGGAAAGAAAAGAAAAGGAAGAGAGAGAGAGGAAGGAGAAGGAAGCGAAAGAGAAAGAGGAGAAGGAAAGGAAAGAAAAGGAGGAGGAAGAAAAAAGGAAAAAGGAGGCCGAAGAGAAAAAGAGAAAGGAGGAAGAGGAGAAAAAGAGAAAGGAGGAAGAAGAGAGAAAGAAAAAAGAGAAAGAGGAAGAAGAGAGAAAGAAAAAAGAGAAGGAGGAAGAAGAGAGAAAGAAAAAACAGAAGGAGGAAGAAGAGAGAAAGAAAAAAGAGAAGGAGGAAGAAGAGAGAAAGAAAAAAGAGAAAGAGGAAGAAGAAAGAAAGAAAAAAGAGAAGGAGGAAGAAGAGAGAAAGAAGAAGGAGAAGGAGGAAGCGAAAGAAAGAAAAGGGAAGAAAGAAGAGGAAAGGAAAGAAGGAAGAAAGAAGAGGAAAGAGAAAGAGAAAGGAAGAAGAGGAAAGGAAAAAGAAGAGGAAGAAGAGAGAAAGAGAAAAGAAAAGGAGGAAGAAGAAAGAAGGAAGAAGAGGAGGAAGAAAAGAAAAAGAAGGAAGAAGAGGAGAGAAAGAGAAAGGAGGAAGAGGAAAGGAAAAGGAAGGAGGAAGAGGAGAGAAAGAGAAAGGAGAAGGAGGAAGAGGAGAGAAAGAGAAAGGAGAAGGAGGAAGAGGAGAGAAAGAGAAAGGAGAAGGAGGAAGAGGAGAGAAAGAGAAAGGAGAAAGAAGAAGAGAGAAAGAGAAAGGAGAAGGAAGAAGAGGAGAGAAAGAGAAAGGAGAAGGAGGAAGAGGAGAGAAAGAGAAAGGAGAAAGAAGAAGAGGAGAGAAAGAGAAAGGAGAAGGAGGAAGAAGAGAGAAAGAGAAAGGAGAAAGAGGAAGAAGAGAGAAAGAGAAAGGAGAAAGAAGAGGAGAGAAAGAGAAAAGAAGAGGAAGAAGAGAGAAGAAGGAAAGAGGAGGAGAGAAGAAAGAGAGAAGAGGAGGAGAAGAACAGGAACAGAGACAGGAACAAGGATAAAGACGAAAACAGAGAAAGAGACAACGAGAGAGACAGGAACAACGACGACAACAAAGCCAGGCCAAGCAGCGACCACAGAGACGACAACAAACCTAGGCCTAAAGACGACCACAGAGACGACAAACCCAGGCCTAAAGACGACCACAGAGACGACAAACCCAGACCCAGCAACGACAGGAGAGACGACAACAAACCCGCACCTCGGTCCAATCCCAACCAAGCCAGACCCCAATCCAGGAACGCCGACGACAACAAACCCAGCCAGGACAAAGAAGCCAACAAGGAAAAGAAACCGAAGAAGCCAAAGAAGCCACGTGAGGAGAGATTCGACGACTTCCTGGCTTGGCTGACGAGCGGGAGCAAGCAGGACATGGGCAGGGCGGGTGAGCTTCT
>NW_020870077.1:873971-878971 GCF_003789085.1 Penaeus vannamei | reverse complement strand
GGAGAAAGAGAGAAGAGAGAGAGAGGAGAAAGAGAGGAGAGAGATGGAAGAGAAGAAGAGGAGAGAGAAAGAGGAGAGGGAGAGGCGAAGAGGTGGATACCAAAACGACCCGTATGAGGAGGACGACAAGAAAGAAAGAGAGAGGAGGAGGAGAGAAGAGAATAGAGACCGACGAGAGAGAGGATACCGGAAAAGGAAATACGAAGAAACGGACGAAAGAAGGAGAGAGAAAACCGCGAACTACGACCGGGCACAAAGCACGCGAGAAGGTGCGAACAGAGACGACAAATACAGGAAGGAGAGAGAGAGGAAAAACCCATACGAAAGAGAGAGGAGAGAAAGCGCTTACGAAAGAGGGAAGAGAGAAAGCGCATACGAAAGAGGGAAGAGAGAAAGCGCATACGAAAGAGAGAGGAAAGAGAAGAGAGAAAGCGCATACGAAGAGAAAGGAGGCCAACCCATACGAAAGAGAAAGAGAGAGAGACCAAAAAGAGAGGAGAGATACTACAGCGAAGGAGAAGAAGAAGACGAAGAACAAATGGAGAGAGAGAGAAAGGACAGAAAACAGAGGCAACCAGCTGAGAATTACCCAAGAGAAGGAATTATCCAAGGGAGAGAGATAACCCAAGAGAGAGAGACAACCCAAGAGAGAGAGATAACCCAAGAGAAAGAGATAACCCAAGAGAAAGAGATAACCCAAGAGAAAGAGATAACCCAAGAGAGAGATAACCCAAGAGACAGAGGCAACCCAAGAGAAAGAGACAACCCAAGAGACAGAGATACCCCAGAGAATCGAACGATAAAAACGGAAGAAACCAACCCGGAGATAACGGGAAAAAACAACAACAACACAATAACACGAAGAAGCCAAAGAAGCCAAAGAAGCCACGAGAGGAGAGATTCGACGACTTCTTGGCTTGGCTGACGAGCGGGAGCAAGCAGGACATGGGTAGGGCGGGTGAAATCCTCATAAGCGATGACTCCGATGATGATGATTGAGATGATGAGGATTGAGAGAGGAGGAGGACGGCGATGACTGGGGAGAGGAGAAGGAGGAGGAAGGCCGGGAGAGAAAAGGAGAGGAGGAGAAGGAGAAGGGAAGGAGAGGAGGAGAAGGAGGATGACTCCGATGACGATGATTGAGATGATGAGGATTGAGGAGGAGGAGGACGGCGATGAATGACGGGGGAGAGGAAGAGGAGGAGAAGGAGGAGGTGGGGGACGAGGAAGAGGAGGAGAATGAGGAGGACTCCGATGATGATGATTGAGATGATGAGGATTGAGGAGGAGGAGGAGGACGATGACTGGGGAAGAGGAGGAGGAGGAAGGCCGGGAGGAAAAGGAGAGGAGGAGAAGGAGGAAGGGGAAGGAGAGGAGGAGAGGAGGAGGACTCTGATGATGATGATTTGAGATGATGAGGATTGAGGAGGAGGAGGACGGCGATGATGACGGGGGAGAGGAAGAGGAGGAGAAGGACGACGGAGAGGTAAAGGAGGAGAAGGAGGAGGACTCCGACGACGATGACTGAGATGATGATGATTGAGGAGGAGGAGGACGACGATGATGACGGGGGAGAGGAAGGAGGAGAAGGAGGAGGACGAGGAAGAAGAGAAGGAGAGATGAGGATGAGGGGGACGAGGAAGAAGGAAGGAGAGGAGGTGGACGAGGATGACGGGGGAGAGGAAGAGGAGGACGAAGAAGAAGAGAAGAGAGGAGGAGGTGGGAGGACGAGAGGAGGAGGAGGAGAAGGAGGAGGACTCCGACGACGATGACTGAGATTATGAGGATTGAGGAGGAGGAGGAGGACGATGAGTGGGGAAGAGAGAGGATGAGGAAGAGAAGAAGGAGGAGTGGCGAGGAAGAAAGATAAGGAAGAGAGAGGACGACGAAAAGAAGGAGGAGGAAGATGACGATGACGATTGAGAAGGAGGGCGGCGACGGGGAAAAGGATTAGGAGGAGTAGAGGAGGAAACGAAAAAGGTGGAGAAGGAGGAAGACGATGAGGAGGGAAGGATAAGGAAGAAGAGGAAGGACAGGAAGACGAAGAACAAGAAAAAAGAAGATGACGAAGACAGAAAACGAGCAAAAAGAAACAGACGAAAAGGAAAATGAAGAAGAAGAAAAAAAGGATAAGAAGGAGAATAAGAAGAAGGAGAAGGAGAGGAAGACAAACGACGAAGAAACGGAAAAAAGAAAACGAACGAAAAAAAAGCGAAAAGACGATGATAAAGAAGACCAAAGAAGTGACAAGATGACAAAAGCGATTCCCTTGACACTGATGATAAAATTAAAAGTGTTAAGTGTTAAGTGAAGTTGGAAAAGTGTAAAGTGCAATTGCAAGTGTCTCGCCCTTATTTTCTGGGCTGTGAGTTTCATGTCTCGAGTAATCTTCGCGTGCTGTTGCAAGCTGTGTTGCTGATCAATTTTGCTTTTAGTCTCGCGTGCATTATTACATGATATATTTATGCGTATATGTGTTGTCTGTGTGTGTGTGTGTGTGGACAATATATGTATGTATGTATATATATTTATTATATATATATATATTATATATATTATATATATATATATATATATTATATTATATATAATATATATACATATATTATATATATAATTATATATAATACTGTACTATTATATATATATATATATAATATATATAGTTATATATATATATATATATNTTTATTTTTTTATTTCTCATTGTAATACACGCACTTTTGTCCGTCCTTTTTGAGGTCTCTTTCGCCTCTCCTTTTGAGTGTCCTTCTCTGTCTCTCATCTTTTTGTGCTCTTATACTGTCCTCTCTTCTTCTTATTGTGCTCTTTCTGCTCTCTCTCTTTCGTGTCTCTTTCTTGTCTCCTTATCTCTCTTTGTAGTCTATATTTGTCCTCTCTTCTCCGTTTTCGTGTTCTGTCTGTCCTGTCTGTCTATTTGGTCTGTCTATCTTCTCTCTTTTCTTCTCTCTCTTCTCTCTCTCTCTTCATCACTCTCTCTCTCTCTCTCTCTCTCCTCTCTCTCATCTCTCTCTCTTCTCTCTCCTCTCTCTCTTTCTCTCTCTCCTCTCTCTTCTCTCTCTTTCATCTCTCTCTCTCTCTCTCTCTCTCTCTCTCTCTCTCTCTTCTCTCTCTCTCTCTCTCTCTCTCTCTCTCTCTCTCTCTCTCTCTCTCTCTCTCTCTCTCCCTCTCTACATATCATTCTCAAATCTATTTCTTTCTCTGCCTCCCCATCCCCTTAATCTTCATCTCCCTCTCTCCCTCCATCATTCCCTCTTCCTCTCTTCCCCTTTATCACTTCCCTATTCTTTCTTATTTTTTTTCACCGCCCCCCCCTCCCCTCCCCCACTCCCATCCCACCCTAGCATGTCCTGTGGAAAATTTGTCAGATGCCTATTATTTTTTTATTCTCTGCCCTCGCTCATTATTATTTATTGCTATTTTCTTTTATTATTATCATTGTTGCCGTGGTTAGTTATTTATTTATCTTATTATTTTTTTCATCATTATAAGTTTTGTTTTTGTTGTCATTATTAGTACTAACATTATTATCCCTATCATTATTATCATTATTATTAGTCATTATTATTTTATATAATAATTATTATAATCATTTATATATTCCGTTGTTGTGTGTTCTTATTGTTTTCTTATTATTGCTGTTGTCATTATTATTATCATTATCATTGTTGTTGCTGTCCTTTTTATTTTTATTATTGTTATTATCTTTCTTATAATCATTATTATCATTTTTATTACATATTTATCCATTCTATTATCATTTATTTATTGTTATCATTATTATTATCATTATTGTCATCATCATCATTATCGTTACTATTACCATTGTTATCATTATTATCATTATAATTGTTATTATTATTGCTGTTATCATATCCATCCGCATTCTTATTGTTATTATTCCTATTATTGCTATTATCATTATTGTTTTCCTCATTAATTAATTATCATTATTATCATTGTTATTATCATTATCAAATATTATCACAATTATCATTATCAATATTATCATTATCATTACTATTACTATTATTCTTTTCATTATCATTAATATCATTCCTATTAATATCATCATTATTATTGTTATTATTATTATTATTATTATTATTATTATTATTATTATTATCATTATCATCATCATCATCATCATTATTATCATTATTATTATTATTATTTATATTATTAATTATTATTATTATTATTATTATTTATATTATTATTTTTATTATTATTATTATTATTCATATATTATTATCATTATCATTGCTATTATTATTATCATCATTATCATTATTATCATTATCATCATCATTATCATTATTATTATTATCAATTTATCATTACCATCATTGTTATTATTATTGTTGTTATTGGTGTTGTTCTAATAACTATTACTATTACTTTTATTGATATTCCCGTTATTACTCTAACCATTATCATAATCTTCATTGGTATTATTATCATCATCATAGTTATTATAATCACTATTATTGTTACTATTATTACCATTATTTTTGTTATTACTATTATCATTATCATTATCATCATCATTACCATTATTGGCAATAGTAATATTACTATCATATTTATTAACATTTATTTTTTATCATAATCATTATATCATTTATATTCTTATCATTGTTATCATTATCAATATTATTGCTCTCGTCATTATCCTCGTTATCACAATTATTATCATCGTTATCATAAATGCTATTATCATAATCATCAGTATCATTATGACAATTGCTATCACCATCATCAATAATATTTGTTACCATCATAGTTATTGCTATAATTATCCTTTTCGTCATTAGTCACCAGTCATTAGTATAATCCTTATCCTAATAGAAGGAGCAGTAGCATCGCCATTAAGATTTTCCCGAGAGCGGCCTGCGGGCTTGGCCACGGACCTCGTAAAAAGACAGAAAGAACCAAACTCGGGCCTTTGCTCGGTAAATAAACTTCACAATACCAAC
>NW_020870077.1:858971-866471 GCF_003789085.1 Penaeus vannamei | reverse complement strand
AAATGAAATCAGATAGTCAATATATAACTGAAACCAAACCAGAAATAAAAATACAATTCCAACAGCCATTGCATAGATACAAAAACACACACACAAACAACCACACACGTACACACACACACACACGCACACAAAACAACCACAAACGCACACACACACACACACATGCCCACACACACTCCCCTCCCCCCCCCCCCCACACACACACGCACACAAACAACCACAAACACACACACACACACATGCCCACACACACTCCCCCCCCCCACACACACACGCACAACCACGCATGTTGTGACGAAACGAGGGTCTCACCAAGGCGTGAGTCAGCGCGTGTCTCCGGCGCGGGTGCCTGAGTGCCCGGACGGACTGCCTGAGACTGAATATGCCAACGGCGCCTCGGACACATTCCTGGCTGCTGGCGCGTGGGCGGCCGAGGGGCGTCTGGCCTTCGGAGGGATGGATCGCATGTCTGGTTCTTGATTTTTTTTTTTTTTTTTGTTATATGGATGGATATGGGGCGATACGTGGTTGTTGATGATAGTGATGATGATATTTTTCATTGTCGTTGTTTATTGCTTTAGGTAGCGACTTTTAATTGTTATTGCTATTGTTATTGGTATCATCATTATCATTACCCTTCTTATCGCCATTATTATTATTGCTGTTATCATTATCATTGTTATTATCATCCATATCATCATCATCATTATTATCATTACTATTTTTGTTATTATCAATATCAATATTGTTATCATTATTGTTATTATTGTCGCTACTGTTCCCATTATCATTATCATTATAACCATTATTATTATCATTGTTCATTTTTATTAATATAAATATCATATCATTATTATTATCATTGTTATTTCATTATTATCATTATCATCACTACTATTGTTATCAGTATCATAAAAATTTACTATCATTATGATTATAATCATTATCATTATGATTGTCATATTATCTATTATCATCATTATTATTATCATTATCATTACTTATTGTCATTGTTATAATAATTATTATCATCATCATTGTCATATTTAATGATCATCATACTTGTTTATTCTTATTATATTATCATTATATTATAGATGTTGTTGATTGTTTGGTTTTGTTTGTTGATCATCATCACACAAGACATTAGACATTATACTAGGATTAAGAACAAATTGACTATCCATCTAATCGTCCCACAATATTTCCGACCAGCATTCATTATTGTTATTATTTGATTGTTGACTGATTTACCAAGCAAAGAAAATCAGTTTCGGTAGCAATCGTTCCAAAATCAGCAATAGAACTACCCCTAAAGATGTGCCAATACAACCCAATCACATGTCAACTTATGTTTTTACTCAACATCATTAACAGTTCCCCATTATTGTTTATTTACTTATCCGAAACATTATCCATTTATGATATGATATACTATTGAATCCTTGTATAGGCATGTTATCATGCTAACAGTCCATTCCCGCCCTCATTGATCGATCGATCATCAATTAAATCAATCATTTTATTGATCATACAAAACATTTCAATATCGATGTTAGCAAATGAGTATTGTATTTAAATTACAATAAACCTAATTATTTATGATCATTAGTTATTTTATCATCTATTATATCAATATTATATATATCATCATCATTTATGATATCATTATGTTATATCATCTGTTATTACTATTATCTCATCATCAACATCGGTTTTATTTATATAATCATTGCCTATAATCATCTACTGCTCTTCTACTACTACTACTACTTATCCTATTTGATTACTAGAGTTAAACTGAAGAACCGCGCCACCCCTCATGCCCCTTCATCTCGCGGTCCTTTAGAATCGATTCATTCACTTATCCGGCTGGAGCCGATGAGCCAATCGCGATAGAACATGTTGAATTCAATAATGATAACGATTAATGAGAGATGTAAATAAAGGAAAATTACAATATACATCATATTCCTCCTTTACACCCACTGAAAATGAAGAGAAACGAATCAAACCTCAGAAAACAAAATAATAAAAAAAAACACGTGAGCTTCAACAGCTACGATCAACACCGCACGAAAACACACCAAGGCACAAGAACTCAGCACGAGACCGGCACGACAAGACACGACCCCACTCCCGCCGCACGCCCGGCCACCTCGCACGGCCCAGCGCCCGCCAGGGAACATTAATGTTTGGTTTTATACGAAATATCAGTTTATTCGCTCGATTTTTCACGTTCAGGTGAGAATTTACTCTCGCTCTCTTCTGCTCCTCTCTCGAGTGCTTCTCTGTTGCTTCTCGCTTTCCCCTCTCCCCCTCTCGTCGCTCTCTCCTCCTCTCTCCTCCTCTCTTCTCCTCTCTTCGCTCCTCTCCTTCCTCTCTCTCTCCTCTGCGCCGCTCTGTCCCGCCCTGTTAGTCTGCCTCTCCCTCTCTCTCCTCTCTCCTCTCTCTTCTCTCTGCGTCTCTCTCTTCTCCTTCTCTATCTCTTCCTCTCTCTCCTCTCTCTAAACTCTCCTCTCTCTCGTCTCTCTCCATTGTCTCTCTTCTTCTACCCCGCTAAACCCCTTCGGCCCTTATCTGGGAGCTCAAGATGATATCAATTCTACCGAGAAGCATTGGGACCATATAAGAGTCCAGTTTCTTCCTATAGATATATTTAATAACTGATGTGAGTATAATAGAAAAAAATTTCATCATCAAATTCTTCACAAAAATCCTATAAATCATAATACCAATTATATAAACCACGATAAAACTATTACTTATATGTTTATGGTATTATTATATTAGCTTAAATAAATAATAATTGTTAATATGTTAAATACGTACTTGCCAATCCATCATTGAATCACAAATCTTACCGTAACAAATTGGGCAATCACGTACTGTAGATAAAGACAACCTTGTGACAGAAAGGCAATAAATAACAATGAATATACACACCTACACACACACAAACACCACACACACACAGCACCACACACAAACACACACACACGACACACACATCACACACATTCGGATACTGTCTCCCTCCCTAGTTAAGAAGTCTGTTTAGTATAATTTAGTATGTAAACTTAAAAGCCAATAAATGAGTTACTTATATATTAGTGGTATATAATATAGTGTATATAAATATAATAGTATAATAATAATATAGTATTAATAGATTTATATAATATAATATATATAAATATATAATGTAAACACAATTAAATTGAATATCGTCCTGTTATACATCTAGCACACTATAATCATACAGGTATACTACCTAGCATATGTTGTTGTGTGGGTGTGCTGTGTCACATGTGTTTGTGTTGGTGTTGGTGTGTGGTGTATCGACACTAAAAGACCGCCACGACTGTGGCGAATAACTAACAAAGGATAAGCCACAAAAATATATCATGATATACAATGTGTCATCTGCCTGTGTCTCGTGTGTTGTTATACTGCACTGAGACTTTGGAGTAAGATCTTAAAATCAGATTACACCAAAAATCTTCCTTTAAGTCTCTTAGTTATTCGGTTTATTTTTTTGTTCATTTTTTTATCATTGTCTTGCTTCGTCACTCCGGTTTGCGAAGAAGAAGAAGAGAAAAAAACGGTAATAATTTCTTCTTGAGGATCAAACACGCGCGACAGATTAAGATATATTTGTGCCACGCTCTCTCTCTCTATCTATCTTTTTTTTCTCTCTCTCTCTCTCTTTCTTTCTCTCTTATCTATCTTTCTTTCTTTCTCTCTCTATCTTTCTTTCTCTCTCTATCTATCTTCTTCTCTCTCTCTCTCTAATCTATTTCTCTCTCTCTTTCTCGCTCTCTTTTTTTCTCTTCTCTTCTCCTCTCTCTCTCTCTCTCCTCTCTTTCTCTCTCTTCTCTCCTCTCTCTCTCCTCTTTCTCTCTTCCTCTCTCTTCTCTCTTTCTTCTCTCTCTCTCTCTCTCTCTTTCTCTCTCTCCTCTCTCTCTCTCTCCTCTCTCTCTCTCTCCTCTCTCTCTTCTCCTCTTCTCTCTCTCTCTCTCTCTCTTCTCTCTCTCTCTCTCTCTCTCTCTCTCTCTCTCTCTCTCTCTCTCTCTTCTCTCTCTCTCTCTCTCTCTCTCTTCTCTCTCCTCTCCTCTCTCTCCTCTCTCTCTCTCTCTCCTCTCTTCTCTCTCCTCTCTCTCTCTCTCTCTCTCTCTCTCTCTCTCTCCTCTCCCCCCCCCCCTCTCTCTCTCTCTCTCTCTCTCTCTCTCTCTCTCTCTACTCTCTCTCGTCTCTCTTCTCTCTCTCCTCTCTCTCTCTCTCTTCTCTCACTCCTCTCTCTCCTCCTCTCTCTCTCTCTCTCCTCTCTCTCTCTCTCTCTCCTCTCTCTCTCTCTCTCTCTCTCTCTCTCTCTCTCTCTCTCGCTCGCTCTCCCTTCCTTCTTCCTCCTACTTCCTTTCCTCCTCCTCCTCCTCCACTTCTCTCTTCTTACTTCTCCCTTCTCTCCTCCTCTTCCTTCCCTCTCTTCTTCCTCCACTTCTCCTCCTCCTCATCTTTTTCTATTCTGTCTCCTCTTCCTCCCGTCCTCCTTCTCTTCCGGCCTTTTTCCTCTTCCTCATGCATCTTCCTACTTTATTTCCCTTTCCTTTTAATCATCCTCCATTCTTAAAGACATTAAGGTTCATTTCCCTTTGATATTACTCGTCAATGTGAACCTTAAGAGAGGGGAAAAGAAACCCAAACCAGTGTTAACAGCGACGAGAGTTGACGCCAGGAGGGGAGATAGGAGGGAGAAGGAAGAGGAGGAGGAAAAGGAGGAATAGGAGAAGAAGAAAAATGAAGAGGAGGATGAGGAAGGAAGGGGATGAGAGGAAGAGGAGGAGAAGGAGAAGCAGGAGGAAAAGGAGAGGAGGAGGGAAAGAGATGGAGTTGGAGAAGATGGGGAGAAGGAGGAGGAGGAAGACGAAGAGAGAAGGAGGAGGAGGAATATAGGAGAAGGAGGAGGAGGAGAAAGGAAGAAGAAGGAAGAAACTGGAAGAAAGAGTGATGAAGGAGGAGAGGTTATTAAGGGAGATGGTTGAAGAGGAGAAGGAGAAAGAGAAGGAAAAAGAAGAGAATGAGAAAGGGAAAGGAAGAAAAGTAAAAAGCGCAATTAGAAGAGAGGGCGAAGAGGAGAGGATAAAGAGGGAGAAGGCAAAGGGGGATAAAGAGGAGAAGAGGAGAATTGGGAGGGAGGAGGGGGCAGGGAAGAGGGAGAAGGAAGGAAGAACGCGAAAGGCGAAAAAGAGTAGATAAAGAGGGATGATAAGGAGGGAGAAGGGGGCGAAAGGAGGGGAAAGAGGACGAAGAAGGAGAGACAAAGAGGGATAAGGAACCCAGGGGCAAACAAGGAGGGAGGAGAGCAAAAAGCGGAGGTAGCGATTTATAAAGAAAGAGAAAAGAGAGGTAAGAAGGAAAAAGGAAGAGAAATAAAGAGGAAGGAGGAGGAGATAATAAAGAATGAGAAAGGAGAGGATAAGGAGGAAGAAAGAAGAGAAATAAGGAGGGAGAAGGAGGATGAGAGAATAAAGAATGAGAAAAAAATACGACAAGGAAGGAAAATTTGAAGAAACAAGGAAGGAAGAAGGAAGAGGAGAAAAGAAAGAAGAAGAGGAGTTACCGGGTGGATGGTGGGGGGGTTGCGGGGGTGCGCAGGGGGAGGGGTTAGGGGTAGGGGGTTATCGGAGGGTTCTCTGGCAAGTAAATAAGGATTGATCGCTCGTAGACGCTGGGCATTATCTCCAAATTGAAATTTCACTCGGCGAGGGGCGGCGGGGCGGCCCACCCTCTCAATTAGGGGCCGACACCCTGTACCGGTGCCAGCGGGGGCAGGGAGGAAGTGGGGGGCAAGGAGGAAGAGGAAAAGGAGGAGGAAGAGGAGAGAGGGGGAGGAGGAAGGAGAGAGGGAGGAGAGGAGGAGGAGAAAAAGGAGGAGGAGAGGGGGAGGAGGTGGAGGAGCGAGAGAGGGAAGAGGAAGAGGAGGACTGGGGAAGAGAAGAGGAGAGAGGAGGAGAGAGGTGGAGGAGTAAGAGGAGGACTGGGAGAAGAGGAAGAGGAGTAGGAGGAGGAGAAGGAGGGAGGGGGAAGAAGAGGAGGAGGAGGAGTTGCGGGGAGAAGAGGGAGAGGAGGAAGGTTAAGGGTAAAAGAGGGGGGAGGAGGAGAGAGAGGAGGAGGGAGGAGAAGNCTCCCTCCCTCCCTCCCTTCCATCCCTCTTACCTCTACTCCTCTCTTCTTCTCTCCTCTCTCTCTCTCTCCTCCCTCTCCCCTCCTCCCTTCCCTCCCTCCCCCCTCTCTCTTCTCTCTTCTCTTTCTCTTTCTTTTTTCCCTGGTTTCTTTTTTTCTCTCCACGACATATTTTCGCACCAGAGGTTGAAATCACAGGGTTTCACAGGGACTCGAGAACCGTGCATTATCAACGATCAAGGCAAAGATAAAAAGCTGAATAATAAAGTTATCGATAGCAGACCAAATTACTGATCAATTAGCATCCTTTCCTGTGTAACTTTTAGGGTTGGAGGGAAAAAGAAGGAGTTAAAAATCCTTCTTATTCTCATATTGATTAAGGGGGGGGGCGGAGGAAGATAGAAGAGAAGAGAGAGAGAGAGAGTCGAGAGGATGAGAGAGAAGAGAGAGAGAGGAGAGATGGAGAGAAGAGAAGAGAGAGGAGGAGAGAGAGAGAGAAGAGAGAGAGAAAGGAGAAGAGAGAAGAGAGAAGAGAGTGGAGAGTTTGAAGAGAGGAGAGAGAGAGAGAGAGTAGACAGTGTAGAGGGGGGGGGGGGGGGGAGAGAGAAGAGGAGAAAGAGAGAGAGAAGAGAAGAGGAGAAAAGAGAGCGATGAGAGAGAGAGAGAGAGAGAGTAAGAGAGAGAGAGAGGGAGGAGATGAGAGAGAGAGAGAGAATACACAGTTAGAGGAGAGAGAGAGAGAGAGAGAAGAGAAAAGAGGAGATAGAGAGAGAGTGAGAGAGAGAGAGAAAAGAAAGTGAGAGAGAGAGAAAGAGAGAGGAAGAGAGTAGAGAACGTGGAGGTGAGAGAGAGAAAGAGGAAAGGAAAAGAAAGTGAGAGAGAGAGAAGAAAGCACGAGAGAGAGAGAGTAGAGAACGTGAGTGAGAGAGAGAGAGAGAAAGAAAAGAAAGTGAGAGAGAGAGAATGCGAGAGAGAGGAGAGTTAGAGAACGTGAGTGAGGAGAGAGAGAGGAGAGAGAAAGAGAAGAGAGAAGAAGATAGATAGAGAGAGAGGAAAAAAAAAGAGAGAAAGAGAGAAAAAGAGGAAAAAGAAAAAAAGAAAAAAACATTCAGATTACATCATCGTAAAGATTCCGTCAACAGAAGCTTTAGAAATGGTGACGTCATCCGCGTCTGCACTGTCATAATCAGCTGACGCGCCCTCCTGGATGGACCTCGACTGACAGAGAACGAGAAGGAACAACTAGCTCAACGTGAAGGATTACTCGGCGTTCGAGGTCCACCTTCGCCAAAGGACTTGACGTTCGTAAAAAGG
>NW_020870077.1:848971-853971 GCF_003789085.1 Penaeus vannamei | reverse complement strand
CCCTCTCCATCTCAAATAGCCCCCCACTTCGCCTTTCCCTCTCCTCCTCTCCCACGGCCTTACTTCCCCTCCCCCTCTTCCTCTCCTCTCTTCTCCTCCTCCTTTCCCCACTTCTTCTCCATCTCCCCTTCCCTCACCCCACGGTTCCCCCCATTCTCTCTTCTCTCCTCTCCATCTCCCCTTCCCTCTCCTCCTCTCCACCTCCCCTTCCCGTCTCCCTCCCCCCACTCTCCATCTCCCTTCCCCTCTCTCCTCCCCCTCCCCCCCCCTCTCCATCTCCTTCTTCCCCTCTCCACCTCCCTTCCTCTCCTCCTCTCCACCTCCCCTCCCCCCTTCCCCCCTTCTCCCCTCTCCATCTCCCCTCTCCCCCCCCCCTTCCCCTCTCCTCCTCTCCCCCTCTCCTCCTCCTCCTCCCAGCTAGTAAATAGGCCACGACGATCCATCAGATATGAGGCTGCCCACTCGACAGATCATGCCACGATTACTGCAGTTTACGCTCTTGTTGTAACTCTAGATCCCACTCGGTTCTGGGTCGTTAAGGAGGTTGTCGAGGCTAGGGGGAGAGGGGGAGAAAGAGGGGAGGGGAGTGGGGGGAAGGGAGGGGGTAGGGGAGGGGGGGAAGGAGGGAGTGGGGTGAGGGGGGGAAGAAAGAGGAGGAATGGGGGAGGGAGGGAGGAGGGGAGTGAGTGGGGGAGGAGGGGGGGAGGGAGGGAGGAGGGAGTGGGAGAAAGAGAGGAGGGAGGGGAGGGGGAAGGGGAGGGGGGGAGAAAGAGAGGAGGGAGGGAGGGGGGTAAAGAGGGGTGAGAAGAGAGTAGGGAGAGGGGAAGAGAGGAGAGAAGGAGATGAATGGAGAGGAGAGAGAGGAGGGGTGAAGGGAGGAGGTAAAGAGGAGAGGGAGGGGAGGAATGGGGAAGAGGGAGGAAGGAGGAAAAGAGTGAGGGGAGGGAGGAGGAGGGATGGGGAAAAGGAGAAAGGGGGAGGGAGGATGGGAAAAGGAGAAGGGAGAGGGTGAGAATAGGAAGAGTGAGAAGACGGGGGAAGAGAAAGGATGAGAAAGAAAGAAAGAGGGAAAAGGAAAGGGAGAGAAAGAAAGAGAAAATAAGAAGGCATAAAAAGGAGAAAAGAAAAGGATGATAAAGGAGAGCGTAGAAAGGAATCAAAATAAGAGAATGACAGACAGGAACCCAAATACTTCCTCCTCAAACCAGCGCAATAATGATAATAATAATAATAATAGTAATGATGATGATGGTAATGATAATGATGATAATAATAACCATAACCATAATGATAACAATAAATATTCAACATAGTATAAACACACATTAACAGTCCCTCCAACATATATAAAATACCTATATTATAAAATATATAATATAAAATACCTCAGTCAAAAAACACATCAAAACCTCCTACGAATGGAAAAAATAATTAATTAATTAAAAAAATAACAATCATCATAAAACATTAATTTCGATTTTGAATTAGCATATTTACAAGCTCGGAAAACTTGTCTTTGCTAACAAAGAAACCAGAGAAACTAAATCTTGAATCACGACTGA
Organism: Penaeus vannamei; assembly: GCF_003789085.1. Classification (NCBI taxonomy): domain Eukaryota; kingdom Metazoa; phylum Arthropoda; class Malacostraca; order Decapoda; family Penaeidae; genus Penaeus; species Penaeus vannamei. The sequence goes on along the minus strand of NW_020870077.1, from coordinate 852,409 downwards.
GAATAAAATTATTATTTGGTGTATCTGAATGGTCTTTACACCGACCGTGAACTCTGACTGGTTAAAGGGAATCATGTTCAGAATTAAGTGAACGTGAATCTCATTAGAACTGTTGTGAATGTAGCTAAAAGATGATAAATATTCGATATAGAAATAGGAGAAGTAAATGCATTTGTGTCCAAGTGTGGTTTAAGGAAAGGTTGCGAAATTCTTTTATTTACACGTTACTTTGAAATCAATTGCAAAGGGTTGTTGAAGTTTGAACCTAATGTTTCTCTCTGTCTCTCTCTGTCTGTCTGTCTGTCTTCTCTCTCACTTTCTATCTCCTCTCTCTCTCTCTCTCTCTCTCTCTCTCTCTCTCTCTCTCTCTCTCTCTCTTCTCTCTCTCTCTCTCTCTCATCTCTCTCCTCTCTCTCTCTCTTCTCTTCTCTACTCTCTCTCTCTCTCTCTCTCTCTCTCTCTCTCTCTCTCTCTCTCTCTCTCTCTCTCTCTCTCTCCTCTCTCTCTCTCTCTCTCTCTCTCTCTCTTCTCTCTCCCTCCCTCCCTCCCCCTCCCCCTCCTATCTCGCTCCCTTCTCTCTCTCTCTCTCCCTCTCTCTCTCTTTCACCCAATTAAAAATTGAATTTTGAAAAGTAAATGAATATTCAAAAAGGTTCATGTAAACATACTAAATTATTACCACCGTTTGTATAAAAACAATTACAACAAAATATGTAGCTTCCAGGTATATTTCCTCAGCAATCGTGCAAGAGAAAGTATACGGCGATATTAATAATTAATTCTCTAATTGTGATAATATCATCGACTTTGATACAATCTAATGATTAATGATAAAAAACAATTTACTTGTGTGTTTTGTTCACGCCATTAATATAAATTATAAATTTTTTCGCATCAACTTTGAAAGGTAATGATAGCAAGGCTGTTGTACTGAAGTGTGAAGTAAGTTGAGTTTAGCCCTATTTGCCCTTTTGTTAAGCTCTTATGCATATCTTTTTTTCTGTTCATCTTTCCTAAGTAGTAATAACGATGATAACGATATTATGATATGATGATGGTGGGAGGATGATAATGATAAATAATAGAACTTATGCAAATGCTTGTTTATCTCAGTAGTAAGAATCATTATCCTAAATATTTTAATAGTAATAACGATAACGATAATAACGATACTAATGATACGAATGATGATGATGATGAGGAGGAGGATAATGATAATAATAGTAGTAATGATAATGATTATAATAATAGAAATAATAATGATAATAACAATAATAGTAATGACGATAATAGTAATGATGATGGTAATGATAATGAGGATAATAATAGCCATAACCATAATGATAACAATAGTAATAACAATGATGATGAAAAAATGATGATAACAGTAATGATATAATGATGATTATAATGACAAACAGTTATACTAACAACAATGATAATAAGCATACCGATGATAATAATAATGATAATAATGATAATGATAATGACAATGATAATTAGAATATTATAGTAAGAAAGTAAACGAGAATGAATGAATGCAAAAATAATAAATGAATAGGAAGTGAGAACGAGAATGATGATAATAACAATGACAGTAATGACAATAAAGATGATATCACTAATAATAAGAGTAATGAAAATAACAATAATTATGACGATGATAGTGATAATACTAATTACAATAATGATAGCAACAATCATGATAATAACGTAAATTTTGATAATGATAATGAAAATAGTAATAATGACGATATTGATAGTAATAAGGATAATTATGATAATAATAAGATAATTTATGTGAGATTCTTTCATTCTCGGGTGACGCCTGTATGCTGTCACTTCATTTTAATGTAAATGGAAGTGATAATTGACAATATAATTAAAGAATGACGCGCATACACACACATACACTCACACGCACACACACACATACACACACGCAAACACACACACACACACTCACGCACGCACATACACACAAACATGCACACAAACATGCATACACACACAAATACACATACACACACACATACACACAAACACACAAACACACACATTTACACGCACAACCATAGCAACACACGCATAAATACACACATATGCACACCAAAAACGCACACACACACACAAAAAAAAACAAACGCAAACACACACACAAACACACACATACAAACACACACACACACACACACACACACATTTACACGCATAAGCACAACACACGTATAAATACACACATATGCAAACCACAAACACACCACAAACAAACAAACACAAACACACACACAACACACAAACACACACAAACACACACACAACACACACAACAAACACACAACACACATTTACACGCATAAGCACAACACACGCATAAATACACACATATGCACACCACAAACACACACACACACAAACAAACAAACACAAACAAACAAACACACACGCAAACAAACACACACACACACACAAACATACAATTAACAAAATATATATATATACATTCACTGGCTTTCGGAAAATGTTTGTGAGAAACTCTACGGGAATATATACCCCGATTTCATTGACTTGCGTTATTCACTGTCCACTGCACACGACCTTGAAAATATGATTTCTCTCGGTTATTTCTCTCGTTCTTTTACTTTTATTATCAAATTCCCTTTTGCCTTCTGATTCGCATTTTCCTCTTATTTATATCAACTTGTGAAAAACGAAAGAGAACTAAGATAGCATCCATGAATTTCCTAAAAAAAATAAATTAGACAAGTCCCCCCTCGCTGTAAAATCCAATAGAAAACGACGATTCTAAACCGAACGAAGAGAAGAGAAGAAAAAAGACTTAGAAAACTAAGAAAGACCAGAAGAAGAAGTCTTTAGAGAAAGAGAGAAAAAGAGAGGAAAGAGAGAGAAGGAGAGAAAAGAGAGAAAGAGAGAAAAAGAGAGAAAAGGAGAGCGAAAGAGAGATAGAGAGAGATAGAGGGAGAGAAAGAGAGATAGAGAGAAATAGAGAAATAAAGAGAGAACGAAAGAAAGGAAGGCAGAGAGAGAGATAGAGAGAGAAAGAGAGATAGAGAGAAATAGAGAGAAAAATGCCTGAAGACGTCAGACCCGTACATGATCGAAGGAAAAAAAAAAAAAAATAATAAAAACGATATGTGGTAAACCGAACACCCATTTTCGTCAATAGGAAAAATCCGAGTAAAGAAGCCAAGGTTTGACTAGTGCATTTAAGCAACAATATCATTATTATCGCTACTATCATAATTATTTTTATTATCATTATTATTATTATCATTATCATTATTATTATTACATTATTATTATTATTATTATTATTATTATCATTTCTGTTGTTTTTGTTGCTATTGTCATTATTATCATCATTATTATGATTGTTGTTATTACTATTATTATTATCATCATTATTATGATTGTTGT
>NW_020870077.1:833971-838971 GCF_003789085.1 Penaeus vannamei | reverse complement strand
GATGTAGGAATTCTAACCACTGTACATTTTGTTGTTGTTGTTGTTGTAGTTGTTGTTGTTGTAGTTGTTGTTGTAGTTGTTGTTGTTGTTGTTGTAGTTTGTTGTTGTTGTTGTAGTTGTAGTTGTTGTGTTGTGGTTGTAGTTGTTGTAGTTGTTGTGGTTGTAGTTGTAGTTTTGAGTTGTAGTTGTTTGTTGATGTTGTCGTTGTTGTAGTTGTAGTTGTAGTTGTTGTTGTAGTAGTAGTAGTTGTTGTTGTTGTAGTTGTTGTAGTTGTTGTTGTAGTAGTAGTAGTAGTTGTTGTTGTAGTTGTTGTTGTAATTGTAGTTGTTGTAGTTGTTGTTGTTGAATATTCCAATTACACAGCTTACGTAGAGTGTGTAAGGTGAACGCACTGATCATTTTGTTTCATGGTTTAGTGGCATGACTTGGCTTAAGCTCTGTCGTGGAAAAAGAAAATGGTATTTGGTATCATTTGTTTTGTTTATTATCACTTCTATGTTCGTGATACGTTTGTTGGTATGTTTGGATTACAATGTGGATTTTGATACGATTTTGTGTTATTTATGATACCTATAAATACAGTTAATTGGGCTCGATCACTTAGATTTAGAATCTTTATTGCTATCGTCTATTACTTAAGGGCACCCAAAATAATGATCTTTAAGACACAATGGATTTAACAAAAAAATACAGAGACACAAAATACGATTTTTGATACACACAAGAAAACATACAGGAATATTACACTAAATACCCACTTCAAAATACACACACACAAATGCATATCCTTTATGGAAACAGATTTCATACGCAGCCACGAACCTTTACTCACAAAAAAAAAGAAAAAAAAAGAGAGAGAGAGAGAGACATAGACAGACAGACAGAGAGAGAGAGAGAGAGAGAGAGAGAGAGAGAGAGAGAGAGAGAGAGAGAGGGGGGGGGAGACAGACAGACAGACAGAGATTCAGACCACACCTTTTCCTGAATGAGCCAGAGAGAGAAGAGAGAGAGAGAGAGAGAGAGAGAGAGAGAGAGAGAGAGAGAGAGAGAGAGAGAGAGAGAGAGAGAGAGAGAGAGGAGAGAGAGAGAGAGGAGAGAGAGAGAGAGAGAGAGAGAGAGAGAGAGAGAGAGAGAGAGAGAGAGAGAGAGAGAGAGAGAGAGAGAGAGAGAGAGAGAGAGAGAGAGAGAGAGAAGAGACAAACAGACAGACAGACAGATCCAGAGAAAGATCCAGACCACAACCTTTCCCCTGAATGAACTAGTACAACCCACAACGCTAAGTGACGAAGTGTGGCAAGGTTCCTGACTCCCCGGGAGACCCGCTTTGCCCCCAACGAAAATAAAACTGACAGATAACATGTACCCACAGATCCTTAATGTCTAAGTGTCAGCATTATGAAAACCCTGTTGTGTGGCTAATAAAGCGAGAATTAGATTAGAGGGTTGTGCTGTTGTGTGTCCTCGGATGGTGGGTGATATATATATATATATATTCTTTTTTGCGTTGGTAATGTCGAGGGTGGTGAGGAGAGAGAGAGGTAGAGAGAGAGAATGTGAGAGAAAGGAGGAAGGGGAGAGAGAGTGAGGATGAGTAAGAAGAGAGAGGGAAGGGAAGGGAGAGTGAGTGAAGAGAGGGAGGGAGGAGGGTGGGAGAGGGAGAGGAGAGTGAGTGAGAGAGAGGGAGAGGAGAGAGGAGGAGAGGAGAGAGAGAGAGAGAGAGAGAGAGAGAGAGAGAGAGAGAGAGAGAGAGAGAGAGAGAGAGAGAGAGAGAGAGAGAGAGAGAGAGAGAGAGAGAGAGAGAGAGAGAGAAGGAGAAGAGAGAGAGAGAGCGTGGGAAAAGATGGAGAGAGAGAGAGAAGAGAAAGAGAAAGCAAGAGAGAAGAGAAGGAGAGGGCGAGCGAGCGAGCGAGAGAGAGAGAGAGCGAACGAGCGAGAGAAAGAGAGAGAGAGAGAGAGAAGGGAAGAAAGGAGAGGGAAAAAAACTGAAATTAGTGAGACAGTAACAGGTACGGGATGGTATGACCTTGCCTAGAATACCTAAAAACCTTAGAATGGGCGCTAACGAGTGCTGTATGACTTGATCAATGTGTTATTGTCCTGTTAGATTTTTCTCTCCTTCTCTCCCTCTTGCTCTCTCTGTCTACCATCTTCTAGCTAATATCCTCTCTGTGTTTCTTTCTTTCTTTCTCTCTCTCTCCTCTCTCTCTGTTTTTCTTTCTCTGCTCTGCTCTCTTCTCTCTCTCTCTCTTCTCTCTCTCTTCTCTCTCTCTCTCTCTCGTCTCTCCTCTACTCTCTCTCTCTCTCTCTCTCCCATTTCCCTCGCTCTCTCTTTCTCTCTCTCTCGTCTCGTCTTCTCTCGTCTCGTCTCTCTCTCTCCTCTCTGCTCTCTTCTCGTCTCTTCTCTCTCTCTCTCTCTCTCTCTCTCTCTGTCTCTCTCTTTCCTCTCCGCTTCCTTTCCTCTCTCTCTCTCTCTCTCTCTCTCCTCTCTCTCTTCTCTCTCGTCTCTTCTCTCGGTTGCCGTCTCTCTCATCGTGTGAGTACATCGTCTCTCTCTCTCTCTCTTGGGTCTTGTCTCTTTTCTCTCATCTCTCTGGAAGGACTGTCTACTCTCGCTGTCCATCTCTCTCTTCTCTTTACACTCTCGCTCCTCCACTGCAATCTCCATCTCTCTCTCTCTGGCCAGTCCTCTCTCGCGGGTCCGTCTCCTCTTCTCGATCTCTCTCTCTCTGCCCAGCAGTCGGGCCCCCAGCAGGGGCGGAGTCTCAGCTTGCGCGTCGGGGTCTCAGTCTCGCGAATCTCTCGCGTGTCTAAATCTCTCTCGTCGTCTTCCTCATCTCCTCTCCTCTATTTCTCTTACGCTCCTCGTCCTCTCTCTCGGTCTCTCTCTCTCTCATCTCGCTCTCTCTCTCTCTCTCGTTCTCATTGCTCTCCTCTGCCCTCGCGTCTTTTTCTCCCCGCTCTTTCTCTCGGCTCCTTCTGCTCGGTGCTCCCTCTGCTCTCTCTCTCCTCTCCCCCGCTCCTTCCCCTCGCTCCTCTCTCCCTCCCTCTCTCTCCTCTCTCTGTCCCCCCCGCCTCTCTCGCCGCCTCTTCTCTCTCCTGCGGTTGCTCTCCCTCCCCCCTCCACGTCGCTCTCCCCCTCTTCCGCTCCCTCTCTCTCTCTCTCTCTCTCTCCTCTCTCTCTCTCTCTCTCTCCTCTCTCTCTCTCTCTCTCTCTCTCTCCTCTCTCCCTCTCCTCTCTTCTCTCTCTCTCTCTCTCTCTCTCTCTCTCTCTCTCTCTCTCTCTTCTCTCTCCTCTCTCTCTCTCACTTCTCTCTCTCTCTCTCTCTCTCTATCCACATCCCCGTCAGTCTTAATGCATTTTTCCCGAGCCCAGGTATTGTTATTGCTTCACCCTCTTTTCGCTCATCTTTCTGCCCCCCCCCCGCGCAACCCCACCCCCCTCCCATTGGTTGTACTAAGGTGTCTCCATTCCTTAGGGCCTTACACAGCACACCTACACTGTCTACAAGACCATGTCAAGACTTTCCTTGGTTGTTCATTTCAATTACCCTCCTTGTACTTTTACAACAAAAGCCCATCTAAGATTTACCGAATACAAAAAGTCCATCAGAGACGTTAAATCCACAAGAGAAATGTCTTACGAGGTACACTTAGTGTCCATTAGATTGATACCATACCGCAAAATACCAAACAGGATACAGAAATCTCATAAATGTACAGAGATATGCTATAGTCCCTCCTGCCTCTCCCATTACACAACGCCGACGATGTTCCTATGCAAATTCCATCACAGAAATGTCTCCAAAGTGTACATAGTGTCTTTTCCTTCTAAAAAAAAGTTGTGTAAGTTGTCCTTTCTTTTTCCTTCTAAAAGTTGTACAGTAGTCTCTTTTTCCTTCTAAAAGTTGTACAGTAGTCTCTTTTTTCCTTCTAAAGAGTTGTACAGTAGTGTCTTTTCCTTCTAAAAGTTGTACAGTAGTCTCTTTTTCCTTCTAAAAGTTGTACAGTAGTCTCTTTTTTCCTTCTAAAAGTGTAGTATCTCTTTTTTTTCCTTCTAAAAGTTGTACAGTAGTGTCTTTTTCCTTCTAAAAGTTGTACAGTAGTGTCTTTTTCCTTCTACAGTAGTCTCTTTTTCCTCTCAAACCCCACAACACCACATATTCACATACACAAAACCCATCACAGCAAATTCTCGACCTAATTTTTACCGTAGAAACTAATTACTCGCTTTCATTTGGTCGGGGATACTAATTACAAGAGTAAAACGAACAAAATTACTATTCAAAATGGTTTCTAAAAAAAATCATTGTGATTATTAATGGTTGTACTTCCTTTGATACTTTGAATGAGGTCAGTTATATAAAAGGTCGAAGTAATTATCTGTATCATCTATTGCGAATAGTATTTGCAAAACAGTTTAATATTGTACGATTCTAGCATAATTTGATGGATTTTCCGCTGTATGAATGATTAGAATTATAGATTGTAAGGGTAGATGTATAGATGGATTATATAGAAATAAAATAGATATTAGATGAAGTTAGCTACACAACATTACAGGTATAGATATATGCAGTATATATATATAGGTAAGGGTATTTCGAAAGGTTAGAGAAAATGAGTGATAGAAACAATAGAAATAGATTTTTAAAATGATATGGTTTAGTAGAGATATTCCTCCTTCCATATCTATATTTAATTACTATTTTTATTTACTTACTTATTTATTTTTTTATTTTAAATTAAACTACATGATTATTAATTAACTTTTTTATTTTTTTGGTTTATTTATTTGTTTTTTTTTTAAAAATCTTTACCGCGAAGTAGAGAAGGGAGAGAAGAAAGAGAGAGAGAGAACTGATGGGTTTAAGGGATCAGAACGATAAAAAAAAAAAAAAAAAAAAAAAAAAGTAAAAGATGAATGATAAAGACACGAGAACAACGATTTTGAACAAAGAAACACACAAAATAATTCGTATTGAAACAGATAACTCACTTTT
>NW_020870077.1:802415-807415 GCF_003789085.1 Penaeus vannamei | reverse complement strand
CGTGACGAAAAAGGACATAGAAAGATTAAAAAAGAAAGAAAGAAAAAAAATTGTCGGCGAAATAAAAAGAAAGTGGGGGGGGGCGGTGCAGATGCTAATGATCTTGAGGTAATGAAGCGAAGGCGATAAAATAACGATGATGATAACAGTAAAATAATTAGGGCTACGGATAATGAGCGATAAAAATAAATGTGGTAAAACTATGTCACAGTGAAGGTCACTTTTTTTTTTTTTTTTTTTTTTTTTAACTGCGTGTAAAATAAATTGTTATTGTCATTTTTGTTATTATTGATATTGCTGTTGATATTCTTTCTCGCTGTCTCTATCTCCCATCCTCTCTCTCTCTCTCTCTCTTCTCCTCTTTCTCTCTCTCGCTCTCTTTTTCTCTCTGACACACACACACACACACACACACACAACACACACAACACCACACACACACACACAACACCACACACACACACACACACACATATATATATATATATTATATATATATATAACTATTATATATATATATATATATATATATATATTATACATACATATATATATAATATTATATATATATATATATATATATATATATATATATATATATATATATATATATATAGAGAGAGAGAGAGAGAGAGAGAGAGAGATAGATTTACATATATATATCTGTGTGTGCTTGTGTATATGAATATCTATTTATCTATATATGTATGTGTATCAATATGTGCGTATAAATCTATATCTATATCTATCAAAACGGCGCATGAAAGTCGTTCATTTCATCCAACTTTTACAGACTTTTCTTTCAGAATCCGTCGCTCAAAATACTTCCCTTGAACACTCCGAAGGCCACGTCTCTGCGACACGTCCTTGAGAACTGAGGTACCCGCCAGTAAACAATTTATTTACATGTCAATTTACGCGTGTATCACTGTCAGACTTTGCATAATTCGCGAAATAGATGTGATTAAAAAAAAGGTGATTAGTTACAGCACAGAGCAGAGTCGTGTCCGTGACGTGGGTAAGTGATCAGAGCAGATTAAAAGGTTTTCTTACTTGGGCATTTGCGTGGACACGTGGGGGGGGGGGGGGTGGCGGTGGCGTGTGAAGTTCGAAGAGAAAGTCATGTTCTTGTACGTTTTGACGCACCCCATCCCCTTTGCATACGCAGACAAACGTAAACACACACGTACAGGCAGACACACGTACAGGCACACACGCGCACACACACACACGCATACAGGCACACACAACACACACACACACACTACAAAGCAGACACACGTACAGGCACACACAACACACACGAGCGCACACACACATACACGAGCACACACACACACAACACACACGCACACACACGTACAAACACACGCACACACACGTACAAACACACACACACACACACGTACACACACACACAACACCACCACACACACACACACAAACAGATAAACACACACAATAGCCCACACACATACATAAAAGATTACATACACAAACGTATATGTCCACACACATACACATTCGAATTCACACACACCGACACACGTATATATTCACGACGAACACAAACACAGTAACGTGTACACAAAGATAAAGAGGAAACAGTCATAATGAGAAATGAAATTGAATGCTTCGAACACATCAAGAATTCGTCATAAAATGCATGAGTAAGAGGTTGTTTATTCGTCTGATGAGGAACTCTTGACGAGGTCGAAACGTGTATATCCACGCATAGAGAGACACACTTAACTTTACACTTATAGACACATCCGTTCATATTCGCACATCATAAAACAAACACACACCACACAAAGACACAAACAAAGACACAGACACACACAACACACACACACACACAACACAAAGACAACACACAACACAAACACAAGACAGACACACACAAACACACACACAAACAGACACATACACACACACAAACAAAGGCACAGACACACACACACGAACACAAACACCCCACCGACACATATACCACCCCACCCCCACCCCTACACAAACACAAACACACACCACCACAAACACACAACAAAGACACAGACACACAAACAAACACAGACACAAACAAACACACAATACACCCCTCCCCCCCACACTACACACAAACAAACACACACGCACGACACACCCACCAACACACCACCACACCCACACCCACGTGCACCCGTATACCCACGAGCATCCAAAAGTATTACCAACGAACTAGGAGGAAAACGACCTCCTAAACTACAGGTGCGATTTCTAAAACGGAAAAAAAACGGATATAAATAAATCCGAAGCCAAGACATATTACGACCTTCGGACACTTTGGAGTCATCGCTGACGTCATCAGTGAGGTCATCCAGTCATCGTCTGGTTTGTTGGTTCCTCCTTCTCGCTTTCTCTCCTTTATGCGTGTCTGTCTGTCTGTTTGTGTGTGTCTGTCTGTCCCGATTTTTTTATTCTTTGTTATTTTTATTCCTTTTTTGTCCTTGGTGTGTCTGTTTGTTTGGCTTTTTTTCTCTCTATTTCTTTTCTTATTCTCTCTCTCTTTCCTTTTCTTATTTCTCTCTCTTTTTGTGTCTGTCTGTTCACCTTTTTTCTCTCTTTCTTTTCTTATTCTCTCTCTCTTTTTTTCGATCTCTCTCTCTCTTTCTTTTCTTATTTTCTCTCTCTTACTTGTGTGTCTGTCTGTTCGCCTTTTTTCTCTTTTCTTTTCTTATTCTCTCTCTCTTTTTTCGGTCTCTCTCTCTCTCTCTCTTTCTTTTCTTATTTTCTCTCTCTTACTTGTGTGTCTGTCTGTTCGCCCTTTTTCTCTCTCTTTCTTAATCTCTCTCTTTTTTCGGTCTCTCTCTCTCTTTCTTTTCTTATTTTCTCTCTCTTACTTGTGTATCTGTATGTTCGCCCTTTTTCTCTCTCTTTCTTTTCTCATTCGCTCTCTCTTTTTTTTCTTTCCGTTTCTCTCTCTTACTTTCTTTTCTCATTCGCTCTCTTTTTCTTTTTTTATTTCGTTTTTTTCTCTCTCTTTTTTGTTCTCTCTCTTACTTTCATTTCTCTTTCGCTCTCTTTTTTTTCCTTTCTTTTTTTTCTCTCTCTTTCGTTCCTTCCTTCTATCTTGCCCTCTCTATCTAACTCTTACTCACTGACTCTATGTATGTATCATCCTCACTAGATATATATATCGTGCAAACACACGCACACATATATTCATATATATATATATATATATATATATATTATATATATATATATATGTATGTATGTATATGTGTATATATATATATATATATATATATATATATAATATAATATTATATATATATATGTGTGTGTGTGTGTGTGTGTGTGTGTGTGTATACATAAACACATATATGTGTATATGGATACACACACACACACACACACATACATATATATGTATACACACACACACACTACATAAACACATATATGTGTATATGAATACACACACACACACACACCACACACACACACACACATATATATATATATTATATATATATAATATATAATATATAATACATATTATATATGTATATGTATATACACACATATGCGTGTGTGTATGTGTATATGTGCACCTACCTACAGGAATGTATACAGATATATATATATATAGAAAGAGAGCGACAAAGAAAGTGTCTCGCGGCCATAAATAGAGAAACGCCATTGCCTCCGACGCCATAACGAGGCTATTTAACGACTTGTTGACATAAAGCTCTTCGGATTTCTCAAAATACCGAAGTTGCATGCACAGCGTAGGGAAACGAGGCGGACCGCTGCTTACGGAAGAAAAACATGTGAGCTGATCTTTTAAACGTATTAATAGTTGAGGCTACAATATCTGAGGGCAATCTATTCCAAAGTCTACAAATAGCAATAAAAAGCATCTATCTATTCAAAGTCTACACAATAAGCAATAAAAAGCAATCTATCTATTCCAAAGTCTCAAATAGCAATAAAAAACATCTACTATCTTCCAAGTCTACAAATAGCAATAAAAAGCATCTAGAAAACTGACTTGTAGACGATCGACTTACATCAAATGTTACTAAATTGAGGATCACAGAACTTCTGGTAATTCTTGCAGGTTGATAAAAAACCGAGTAAAAACTTATAGAGGGGATGTGAATTATCGTTTACAATCTTCTATAACACTGAAAGAGCCCCAATAACTCTACCACGTCCAATCAAATCTATCAAGTTCAGACAGGAGAAATTTAATAAAATTAAAAGANGGCAATCTATTCCAAAGTTCTAACAAATAGCTAGTAAAAAAGATCTAGAAAACTGACTTGTAGACGATCGCTGGACATCAAATGTCAAAGAGAATTGAGGGTCACAGAACTTCTGGTAATTCTTGCAGGTTTGATAAAAATCAGGTAAAAAACTTATAGAATGTGAATTATCGGTTACAATCTTGTATAAAACTGAAAGAGCCCCAATAACTCTACGATGTCCAATGTCCAAATTTAAGTCAGACAGGAGAAATTTAATGGAACTAAAAGAACGATCAAGCAGTCTTAAGTGTGAGTCTGCAGCAGATAACACAAGAAGAACAATACTCAAAATGAGGCAGAATAAAAGAAAAGAAGCACCTACGTGTAATGTTGTCCTCTTCATAGATTTTCTTGCACTTGCGAATGATACCTAACTTTGATGAAATTGCCCGGGCCATATTCCTAATATGCAATTCAAATGTAAGCTTTGAATCAAAAGGTTCACCTAAGAGCTTCAAGTTATCCACCGAAGTGATTAAGACTCCATTAATCAGCAGACTTGGATGCTGAGGCAACTGCGTTCGAAACCGACTCACAATCATTTCTTTAGACTTAATAGGATTTAATTTCATGCCCCACCAAGAGCACTACGATTGAATCATCATCAGGTCTACTGTGAGACTGTCAGCTATTATTTGCCTAGTTGCAGGAGAAGGAATATCAGCATATGCCAACATTTTATTAGTAATGCCAGACCACATA
>NW_020870077.1:763479-765979 GCF_003789085.1 Penaeus vannamei | reverse complement strand
TCATCCGCTTTCTTCTTTTGCCCTCTGTCTCCTCTTCGCTCTTCGCCCTCCACCACTTCTATTTCTCCCTTACCTCTCTCTCTTCTCTCTCTCTCTCTCTCTACAATTCACCTTCCTCCTCTCTCCCTCTCTCCCTCTCTTCTCTCTCTCTCGTTATATATATATATATATATATATATTATATATATATATATATATATATATATATATATATATTAATACTCCCTTCCGCCAGACCATTCTTCCCTCAACAATCCCTTTCTACTCCTCCTTCTCTCTCCTCTTCTCCTCCTCCTCCACCATCACCGTTCGAACTGAGCCTCATCTTTTCTACTTTACTCACTCTCATCTCTCTCTCTCTCTCTCCATCTCTCCTGTCGCTCGTCTCCGTCATCCTTCTCCCCCGCACCCCCTTTTTCTTTCCTCTCTCAACTTCAGATACGCTCCGCCTCTCATTCCCCCGCCCATTATCTCTCTTTCCTCTAGTCCTCTCCTACCATAGTGCGCGCCACCCCCTCTCATTCTCCTTCCCACTCTCATCTAATTACCTCTTACTCCCTTTCCTTCCTCTTCTTTTCTTTCCCCTGTCCCTCCCCAACCCCCTCCACATTTCTTTTTGCTCCGCTTTTTTCTTCCCTATTACTCGTGGCCCCCCACCCTATCCCCTCATTTTCTGTCTCTCTCTTTCCTCCCTCCCATATCACCGTCAATCTGCTCTCTCCCCCTGCTCATGCTCCTCATCTCAACTCCCGGCTCTCACTTGGCGTTGGTGGGCGCGTTAATCGATCTTCTTCTCTCTTCATGTCTCCTTCTCTCTCGCTTCGCTCGGTCGAGGCTTCTTCTCTCTCTTCTCTCTCTTTCATTTCTTTCTCTTTCTTCCACTTTCATTCTGTCTAACCTAATCCTTCTTCTCCCTTCTCTCTTCCTTGTCTTCCCTTTCTCTGGTTTCTTTCCCCTTTGTCTCTTGTCTCCCTCTCCACTCGCTTTTCCTTCCCTTTCCTTCATTACTTAACATTCACCTCTTCTCCTTCCTCTTCAATTCTTCCTGCCATTCACACTCTCCCCTTCCTTTTCCCTATCCTTTCAGTCCCCTCTCCCTCTTACTTCGTCCATTCCTTACCATTCCCTTCTCCCCTCCTCTCTCCCTCCCGTCTATGCCTTCCTCTCTTCCACCTCCCCTTCCTCCTCCCTTTCCTCTCTTGGACTGCACCACATCTTTTTAATCGACCTGCATCCCTCCTCCCCCCCCCTCTGCCCATACACTCGTCTGCTGTCTAGTCAGAGACTTTTACTTACTCAACACAGGCCAGGCATCGGGGCCTTGAAATGCTCCCTTCATTCTATGCCACGTTTATTCATTTTGCTCCGGCCCAACGCAATGAGTTATCTCCTCTCGCATAACGCTGCCTCCTTTCTGTAGAAGGTTGACCGGAGCCTTATATCCCCCCCCCCCCCTCCTCCGGTATGGTTTTGGCCTCCGTTCACTCATTTCCCGGTATCGGTTCAGTCCCTCGTTGCTTTTCCCTGGCCCTCCAATATTCGCATCGCTGTTGTCGAGGCCCTTGCATTGTGTTTGCAGGGATATTATGTTTACCGGTGTTCCTCCAATCAGGCCGGCCAGTCTTCCTTCTGCGTTCTCGGCCCTCGCTGCCCTCCTCCAGGATCCACTCTTCCCTAATTTGCAACATCTTCCATTGAGTCCTCCAGAATGCGTTCCTCCAGCCGGCCGCACCTTTAACGCTCCCCATGTTGGCACTCGAGGGCCGGCTTCATCTTCCCGGCGCGCCCCTACCCCCCCCCCCCCTCCTCGACTGCCATCAGGAGTGCCAGTTGTATTATTCAGGCTGAGTTTGGTGCGAGAGGTGAGGCGAGTTGGAGGAGGCCAGCTTCTGTTATGGGGAGGTAGTGCATCGGTCTGTTAATGTCTTGATTCGTCCGGTCCGCGAGGCCAGTTTTGCCTGAAACTTCTCCAAGGTGGTTGAATGGTTTGTCGATCTGTACGAGGAATAGCAGTACTAATTTGCGTTTATAGGTACTAATTTTTTTTCTTTAAATGCTTTTTACGTCTCCTTCTTCTGCCTGTTCCTTCTTCCTCCCTCTCTTACCAATTTCCCAATTGCCCATTCCCCCTTCTTTATTTTCCTCTTCCTGTTCCTTCCCTTTTCTCCCTCCTCCCCTCCTTCTCTCCCTTCCCACTCGCCTCGCTGTCCGGGCTCTCAGTGTACACAGGGCCGGGCGGGGGACACTGACCACATACAATCTCAAACAAAAACCAATCCTGTGTTTTCGATTCCCGCTCCAACCAATTACATTTTCCTTCAGATGGACCTCGAGTCTCTGTTTATGTTCTCGAGGTAAAAACGCCGCAAGGCTTGATTAGATTAATATCAGAGTAGGCGATTGGGGGCGAGCGCGGAGAGGTGATCTGCCCAAATGGACTTGTGTTTGCGACTTTGCGGTGATTCCTCCTCCTTCGCGGCCACAGGATTCCAATGCTTGT
>NW_020870077.1:742691-747691 GCF_003789085.1 Penaeus vannamei | reverse complement strand
ATATATATATATTATATATATATATATATATATAATAGTATAGTATATATATTACATGCGTGTGTGTTGTGTGTGTGTGTGTGTGTGTGTATGGGTATGTGTGTGGGGTGTGTGTGTGGTGTATGTGGGCTGGTGTGTATGTGTATATATATATATATATAATATATATATATATATATATATATATAAATATATATAATAAAATTATATTATATATCATACTATATGAAATGTATATGTATTATATATGATTGTCGTGTCTAATATATACTTCTATAATAAGACACCATACAATACTATCCACACACCACTTCACTACCACTAACTATCCTATCACAATCTATCTACGCCTGGTATGTCTCCCCCCCCCCACACGCCCCCCCGCCCACACCGGCCCCCCGCCCACACCGGCCCCCCCGCCCAACACCGCCCCCACGTCCGCGCGCCAAGGGCCCGTGTAAGAAAACGTTCCAGAGCGCGGGGAACCGGGAGTGGGCGGGGCCTGAGATCCACGCGTGACTCCGCCCACGCGTCGAACGTGGTGATCTATCTCATCCTTCTGTCTAGCGAACAGAGGCGGGCGTGTGCGGGGACGGAGGAGCGGCACGCCCTCGCAACGCCCGCGATTTGCTTGCCGCTTCGTGGCGCGGCGGATGGGGCGTCGGGGTGAGTGTGCGCGATGCTGGGTGTGTACTGAGTGAGGTGTTGAGTGAGTGAGTTGTGTGTTGTGTGATGGCACGCCGTGAATGGTGTTGTGTGTCTGAGTGTGTGCTGCGGCGCGCGCGTGCGCTGTGTGTACGTAAGTGTATTCAGAGAGTATCTTGGTCGTATGAGCCAAAGGGAGAAAGAGACAAAAAAAGAAAGAACAAAAAGCACGGAAGATAGAGTAGACGAAGCGAAGCCAAACAAAAACAGATGTACAGATAGTATGCTTGGTCGTATGAGCAAAAGAGAGAGAGAGAAAGAGAAAGAACAAAAAGACAGAGAAGATAGATAGACAGGCAGCCAAACAAACAGTGAAAGACAGAAAGGGAAAAGAGAGATCTGACACAGACAGAAGAAACAACAGAGATACACACAGACACCGACTCTAATGAATACAAATAGATATACACACAGACACGATGGCGTAAATATGTAGGCTATATACATACATACAGATAAAAAGACAAGTAGACAGACAGAAAAAAAAATAGACAAACAGGCATACAGATAAACAGATATATAGGCAGACCGAAAAAACAGACAGTACAGAAAAAACAGAAGACAGACAGCCGGAAAGACAGAAAAACAGATAGATAGACAGCAGAAAAGATAAGATAAAGACAGACAGACTTCAAGCAGGATATATATATAAACTATGATTAGATATACAGACAGAATAATCAGGTGTATAAATTATATCCTCAGATCCAGAAATAACAGATATAACTATGACAGACAGAAAAACAGATAGATTAAACAGACCAGAAAAATAGATAGGATAAACAGACAAAAATAAAATAGAGATTGCACAGACAGAAAAAAGACAATCAGATGAAACCAGACAGATAAACAGATATGAGATCTAATATAGGACAGACATACAATAGATCAGAAGTGACAGACAGAAAAACAGATTGACACGGACTAGAATAGTGTAAATAACAGTCAGCAAAATACTATTAGAATACCAACAGTAATCAAAATACATGATAATTCAGATCAGCTCAGTATAAAATAAGAGGATATGACTCATGTGAATGACAGACAGAAAAAGAGATAGATAGACAGAAAACAGACAGACAGAAAACAGATAGACAGACAGACAATCAGGAAGTTAAACAGATAGATTAGACAGACAGACAGAATAAACATGATATACAAATAGGCAGGCAGAAAAAAACAGATAGACAGATTATAGAGAAAAAAACAGATAGACAGACATATCAGTATTAAACATGATAGATAGACAGACAGACAGAATAACAGATAGACAGACAATCAGATAAACAGATAGATAGACAGACAGACAGAATAGCAGATAGACAGAATGACAGACAGAAAACAGACAGACAACAGACTAGAAAAAATAAAACAGATAAATATAGACAGACTAATGATAAACAGATATATAGACAAACAGACAGACAGGATAAAACAGAACGACAGACAGACACATAGTAGACAGGGACAAAAACAAATAAATAAGACAGAGAAAAACAGACAGACAGAAAACAGGTTAGACAGACAGACAAATTCAGATAAAACAGTATAGATAGATAGACAGAATAACAGATAGACAGACAGAAAAAAGACAACAGTACAGACAGCCAACCAGATAGGACAAGAGCAAAGCGGCGGAGGCTGAGGAGGCGAGCCGGAGAGGGACGTCGACGGCCCGTGGCGCAGGACATGCGAATTTATGTCCCGGCTTTTCCTCTCGTCCCGGCACCCGCGAGGCCGAATAAAGGAGAGATAGATCCTTAAAAAAAAACGCTAATAGCCTTATCTAATTGGATTGACACTCTAATTAGAGATAGGAGAATTGTACTGTCTTCGCGTCCCCCACGGTTATAGAATACCCTTAAAGGAATCCCGTTTTCCTTGATAGAAAACGGCGTGGAATCGCTCGTCGCAGGAACGTGTTGTTTTTGTTTTTCTTCCGCTTGCCGTTTCCCAAAGGACGTCGCCCCGATCGATTGCCTTTAAACGCAAGCAGCCCGACAGGCGCGTACCCTTTCCCTGTGGTAATAACCGAGGTACAGCGAGCGCTCATTATCGACGCGGGGAAGGTAACACAGAAGCGCCGAGAGAAAACGAGGAAGATTAAGAAAACAGGAAGAAAATGAGAGCGAAAAATTAGCGGAGACATAAATGACTTCGGAAGAGGGGAAGTTGTAACTCTGACTGAGGGGAAAGGAAGAAGAGGAGAGAAGAGAGGAGACGGGAGGAAGGGGGAAGTGGGGAGAGGAGAGGAAGGGGAAGGAGACGAGACGAGAGGGAAGGAGAGGAGAGGGAGCGCGGACAGGCGCGTTCTCACGTTCACCACGGCCCCCTTCGCAGGCGGCGTCCGTCGACGGCCGCGTCACTCTTCCTCCTCCTCTTCCCTGCTTCTCAGATCCTTTCCTCCGCCTCCAGATTTCTCTCCCTGCACACAGGACGCTCTCCCTGCTTCCTAGACCCTTTCCCTGCCTCCTAATCGTCTCCCTGCCTCCAGAACTCTCTCCTTGCCCCCCAGTCCCTCTCTCTACCTCCAGAACTGCCTCCCGGCCTCCTAGTCCCTCTCCCTGCTTCGAAAACCCTCTCCCTGCTTCCTAGACCTTCTTCCTGCCTCCAGGACCTGCCCCCTGCCCCTTGGTCCCTCCCCCTTCCTCCCGTGCCTATCCCCCCGCACAGAAGGCCAAGGAGAGTCCCCCTTTCTCCCGACGAGAGGTCCTCCCGCAGGAGGGGACCCGCGGCGGCGAGGCGAGAGGGCGGGCGGGCGGCGCGGAGGTGGCGAGAGCAGGGGCGAGTGGTGGGCTGCTGTCGGACGTGTAATGGCGGGGCTATTGGGCACTTCCTTCGGTCCCGCGGACACGGATATCATCACACGCAGAGGCACAAGTTCCCCAACACGCCGATCCCCGCCCTTGCTCGACCCGACGGCGCTGCAGGTCGAGTGTGGGTCCTCGCTGGGGGCGTCGGGGGGGGGGGGGATACGGAGGGCGAAGGAAGGGTTTGAGGGAGACGGTGGGTGGAGGAGGAGAGGAGGAATCAAGGAAGAAAGAAGGATGAAAGGGGGAAGGAAGGGAGGGGAGAGGAGGACGAGGAGGGTGACGGGTTGACGAGTGGACAGAGGATGAGATGAAATAAATAAAGAGAAATAAGATGGAATTGGAAATTGAGAATGCAAATGCAGAGAAAATAAAGTGATAATTATGGAGACCGCAGTCCGTTTTAAGAAGAAAGACAATATTATTCTTTTCGATAAATATAAAGCAAAAACGACGAGAAACCGATTTTGGAAAAAAAAAAAAGCATGACAATCAACGTAGAAAATAACAGAATATAACAACAATGTATACCCATGTTCTTCTCTTCTCTTCTCCCTGTCTCTCCTCCCTTCGTTTTTCTTTCTTTCCTTCCTCCTTTCTTTCCATCCTCCTCCCCTTCCTTTCTTCATTAATTCCTTTCCTTCCTTCTTCCTCTCCTCACTTCCTCACATCCTTCCATCCCTCCTCTCATCTTTCTCTTTCTCTCTCTCTCTCTCATTCTATCCAACCCTTCTTCCATCTTTCCCTCTATCCCTCCTTCCTTCTTCCTTACATCCTTCCTCCATTCCTTCCTCTCCTTCCTCCTATCCTTTTCCTTTTTCCCTCTATCCTTCCTTCCTTTATCCTTCCTTCCTTCCTTCCCTCCTTACATCCTTTCTTCCACCTCCCTATCCATCCACCCATCCTTCCTCCCTTTTCTCCATCCGTGAAGTAGACAACCGCAATGAATTCCTTGAGCCCAGACCCCCATGTCATGCGCCATTGGGTACTGGTCGAGCGTCAAGCATCAATAGGCTGTGTTAAAGAGGCAAGTCACTTTGGATTATCGTTGGTCTGTCTGTCTCTCTCTCTCTCTTTCTCTCTCTCTGTCTCTCCTCTCTGTCTGTCTGTCTCTCTGTCTCTCTCTCTTCTCTCTCTCTCTCTCTCTCTCTCTCTCTCTCTCTCTCTCTCTCTCTTTCTATCTCTATACATATAAATATATATTATATATATATATATATATATATATATATATATATATATATATATATATACACATACATATGTACACATACACGTATATATAAATATACATACACCTGTATCTTTCTCTCTCCCTCTGCCACACGCTACACAACTGATCAGTATAAATTTAATCTAATAAGAGGAAGTATATTTTTTAGAGAACGGCGAGACCTGTCTTTGTCAAAATTCAGCTCGTCAGTCTTGCACAAAACGTATTTTCCATCATTCTTTATGTTTCTATTAAACGCATTGTCGAGAAAA
>NW_020870077.1:730191-737691 GCF_003789085.1 Penaeus vannamei | reverse complement strand
TAAATAGGCATATATAGATAGAGAGACAGACAGATAGACAGATATAGATATAGGTTAGGTATTTTCTTGGAGGCTTGGGAGGAATATATTTTTTACGTCAATTTAGACAGAATTTTGTCCCATTTAATCATCTCCCACATATCAATTAATTGGAATCTTTCCATAAAGTACTTGTCTTGTAGTCACTGACACCATCACACTATTCATAACAAGTAATAATTGAACCTGAAAAGCTGGCAGTCAGTGAACAAGGCCATGGAGATTATTATATATTGGTCGGGGCCAAAGAATGAAAAAGATTGGGAACCACTAACACAGATAGACAAAGATAGATATACAAGTAAATAGAGTTAAAAAGACGGTTAAATTCATTGAATTAATAGAGGGATAAGCAGACAAATTCAGCAAAAGGATTACTGGCAATTTCCATACTGTGAAACTAGCAAAAAAAAAAAAAAAAAAAATAGCCTGGCAAAATTAGTCCCGATAAAAAAAAAAAACACGAGTCTCCCCTACATTGTACTTTATCACTCCGTTCTCTATGAGTCGATATAGGTCTATGCGCTTTCAATTCTTCACTTATTTTCGTCCTTCTGAAGATGGGGACAAGAAGGAGAGGAAATAGAAATATAGAATTATTATGGCATTTCGCTAAGGATATTCATTGATCTACAGACAAGAAGATGGGTGTACAGACATGCAGATAAAGAGGAAATCTAGGTTTATAGACAGAGAAACAGACACAGACATAATAATAATGAGAGTATCATTTACAATCAGATAATGATAATGAGAAAAAACATAACATTCATAACAAAAAAAAACAAAGGAAAAGATCACATGATGATGATTGTGATGATAATGATAACACGAATGAGAATGATAAGATAACAGACATAAAAAAAAACGGAACAACATAATGATAGGTGCGGACCCCCCCCCCCTCCCACCCCTCTTCAAATGCACAGGAAGTTTCTCGTTCAGTTGAATGCGAAAGATAAATAAAAGAAGATGAGAGAAAGAGAAGAAGAAAAAAGGGAGAAGAGAGATAGAACTATTCAGTCATATAAACAGATGGATTATTTCCCAGTTGTCTATTTCTATCTGTTATCGTCTTTGTTTTTCTTCTTTCTCTCTCTCTTCCTTCCTCTCTTTTCTTCTGCTCTTCGTCTCTTCTCTCTCTCTGGCCTCATCTCCTCTCCTCTCGTGTCTCTCTCTCAGCTCTAACTTCTCTGCCTCGTGCTCTTCTCCCCACCCTGTCGGTCGTCTCACTCTCATCCTCCTCTGCACTACTCCGTCTACCGTCTCCGCTCTCTCTCTCTGCTCGTTCTCTCTCTCCTCTCTGCACGTCTCAGCTCCTCTCTCACTACATACACATCTACTGCGCCGGCGTCTACACACCAGGCGGCACGGGACGGGTCTCGCTCTCGGTGTGCCCTCGCCCTCCCTCCGCCATCCTCTCTCTAACTTGGGTGAAGCGTTTTCTCTCTCTCTCTCCTCCCTCTCTCCCTGTCCGCCTCAATTTTCTCTCTCTCTTTCTTCTCCCCCTCTCTCTCTTTCTCTCCCTCTCTTCCCTCTTCCTCTCTCCTCTCTTTTCTTCCCCCTACTTTCTCTCTTCTCTCCCCCTTCTCTCATCTTTCTCTCCTGCTCTCCCTCCCTATACCTCCCCCTGGAGCCGCCCGCCCCCTCTCGTCCTGCTGTAGTCTCGGGTCCCGGCCCACTCATCTTTCTCCTCCCTCTCTCCATCCTCTAACCGTCGCCTTCTCTCTTCCTCTCGTCTCTCTCTCTCTCTCATCTCTCTCTCTCCGTCTCACTCTCTCTCTCTCTCACGTCTCTCTCTCTCTCTCTCTCTCTGCTCGTGCGTGCTGCGTGCGTGTGTCGTCTCTCTCCTCCCTTCATCTGTTATCGATGTAATCTATCTCCTCCCTCCCTCTCTCCTACCCGCCCCCTTCCTCTCCTCTCTCTCTCCTTTCTTCTTCTCCTGCCCTTTCCTCTCTCACTTTCCTCTTCTCAGCGCCGTAGGTCTTGTACGATGGCCCGCTTGACCGTATGCGAGGAGGAGAATAACGGAGCAGAAAAGTGAAGGGTGTCCTGGTCCTGCAAGTGTCGTAGGGGCGCGAGGCAGCTGAAGAGCATTTTGTTCCGAGATTCGTACACTTGGCGCCTTGATGAGAGAATATCATCTACTCGGAATGCATCGGATGTGCGAGTACACTGCACTTTGAATGGTTATTTCGAATGTAACGCATAACGCTGGGCAGGCAGATTTGTTATGAACAAGGGGAAGGAAAAGGAAAAACAAGTTCATTTTAACAGTAAGATATGTGTAGGAATACATGTGTGGGTGGTGTGTGTGTGGTGTGTTTGTAGTGTGTGGTGTGTTTTGTGTGTGTGTGTGTAATGGTGATGTGTGTGTGTGTGTCTGGTCTGCGGAATGATGTGTTGTTAAAGTATATGTTGTGGTGTCGCTGCGTGTGTTGTGTTGTGTAGGCTGATTGAAATACATCTGCAATGTAATAGCAATTTGTGTGTGTGATTATATGTGTGGGCGTGTTTATAGTGTCTGTGGTAACCCAGCTGTTGTGTGGGTTTGCGAATAAGGGTGTAACCTAATTCCGTCGCCTCCACCTATCCCCAATATAACCCCCTACCCCCCGCCCGTAAGAACACGCTCCCACCTCTGAGAGGCCCCACTTCAGGACTCTATTTCGTTTTCTCCTTATAATCTCTCCTCTTATAAATGGCCTCCCAAGGCATAAAAAAAAGTCCTCAGCTCGGAGTCCTACACGCGTCGGTCCTGAAGTCCTTTGTAGAAGATTTCCAAGTCCTCCTTGCGTTAAGGAGTGGCGGAAAGGCGTGGCGTTGGAGTTGGCAGGGCGTGGAGGTGGAGTGGGGGGTGCGTGGGGGGCGTTGGGAGGTCCGGGACAGGCGGGGCGAAGGAGGGGGGGTTGGCGCTTTGTGCTTCTAGTTCTTTGTGGGAAGTGTTGCTTGGGCGAATGGACTCAGACTAGCGCGCTGAGTTCACGTGTGCACATCTTTATTTATATGTGAATATACATATTTTATGGAGGGACATTTTAGGTACGTTTTGAACTAACCACCCAATTCACTCATATTACCCCTCGTCTCTACTTCATACTCTTGGTTGGTTTTTCTCTCTTGATCTCTCTCTGCTTCCTTCTCTCTCTCTCTAATATATATATATTATAATATATTTTGCCGACATTGTGATTGTTATAATATACTTATATATATAATTATATATACATATATATAATAATATATATATAAGGGCGGATATATATTTTTAATATTTTATTTTTTTTATAGAGAAAGATTAGAGAGAGAGAGAGGAGAGGAGAGAGAGGAGAGAGAGGAAGAGAGAAGGTAAAGAGAGAGAAGCCCAGACGAATGGAAAAACGAATAGCCAAACATACAATAATATAAGAGACGGTGAGGTGAAACACCAGGCCCCAGTCCCTTCACCCCAGACAGCGGCAATATATACAGTAGCGATCAAAGGACACGTCCCATTTAAATCTTCCTCTGCCCGGGTTATTGTTTATTGTTAGCCTGGGTAGATCGAGGTGGTTTGCACCTTCTTTCTCTATCCCCCACCTTCCCATCTCCTCAACGGCGGCGCT
Organism: Penaeus vannamei; assembly: GCF_003789085.1. NCBI lineage: Eukaryota > Metazoa > Arthropoda > Malacostraca > Decapoda > Penaeidae > Penaeus > Penaeus vannamei. The sequence goes on along the minus strand of NW_020870077.1, from coordinate 734,047 downwards.
CTTATAAATAAACCTTCACTTTAGACTTACGACCGCGGCGGGCCTCATTAACCAAACATGTAGCGGCCACAACATGACCCCTTCGACTGGCTTCTCTTGCGCCTCCTCTTCCTTCCTTCTCTATTCCCCTCTCCCTCTTTGCCTCCCTCTCTTTAATTACATATATATAGTAATAATACGGTATATTGGGTGGTGTCGTGTGTGTGTGTGTGTGTGTTGTGTGTGATGTGTTGTGGGTGTGTCTATATATATATACTTATATATTTAATATATATATTAGTATATTATATATATTTATATATATATATAATATATATATTGGTTAGTTTATATATAGGGTATATATTGAGGTACTATATTATTAATATAGTATATTAATAATATATTATAAATTATATACACAGCACAACCCACACCATACACACACACACAGCACACACACACACACACACACAACAACACACACACACACACATACACACAACACACACACACACATATAATATATATATATATATATTAGTATGTACCAATTATATATATATATATATATATTTATATATATAATATATAGTCAACCGATAGTGATCCGAATCGTCATCAAGGTCGAGTCCTTGTCGCTGCAGGTCACAGTTCGTAGACACATCTTCGAATAATCACCCCATTAATCCTATCAATTGGTGGATTTCTGTCAGAGGTCAATGACGATGTCACACAATCAACACGAGGGCTTCCAGGGGTCATTCAGGTCATTATGATAAAGGAATTATCATAATTGGTATCATGGTTCTTCTCACCGTCATCATCATTGTTGTCAGTGTGTTTTTATGTGTTTGTTATCACTTTATTATCATTTTGTGTGATATACTTACGAGTGTGTGTCATATATGTGTTATGTTTGTGTATTTGCGTACAAAGCTCACGACACGTATTGCACGATGTACACACCACATAAAACTCTCTCTCTCTCTCTCTCTCTCTCTCTCCGAGCGGAATGGCTCTCTCCTCTCCTCTCGTTCTCATCTCTCTCTCTCTCTCTCCTCTTCTCTCTCTCTGCTCTCTCTCTCGTCTGCTCTATCTCTCTCTCCTTCCAAACACACACACACACACAGATACACAAACACACACACAGACAGCACACACAAATACACAAATCACACACAACACACAAGTTTGCGTCAACACGACCAACGACCAGACGTACGCACACTAAACCATGCACCGACCACACCGCGCGCCACCAGCGACCCTCCCTCGCATCTTGAGCCATAACGCTAACAGCTATACCTAGACACAACCTAAACCTAACCTTCACGAACCAAATTACCGTATATATATAATATTACACAAACACACGTACACCACAAAAACAACAACTCACAACATAACACACACACACCCAATAATTCACACTAACAAACACACGCACACAAATTCACACACACAACACACACATACAATACACCAAAACTTAATTAGCTACGTAAATAACAATCGTATCATTTCATATAACAAAAGTTACACATAGCTATAGTTTGACTTAGTCTAATTCATGTGGTTTATTTATTTCTTATCATCTAACACAATTGATATCGGTTACAAGATTAGGCTCTGGTCATATCGACCACGCGCAAGACCAACGAAACCACACAAACACAAACAATAGAATACAACAAACAAAAACACCACACAACCACTATCATTACTCCCACCTGCACCACAAAGAGGCCATCGACCCAAGTCAATAGCATTCACTGCATTCATCATTCAGCAACGGCCATTCATCACACCAGATCACGTGACCCGAGATATGAGGTCATAAGCGCCTGGACGATGCAACCTGCTCTTCGATGCAGAGTTGCCAACGTTGCAATAGAGAGGAATTAAGAGGAATTCTCCGTTATATGAGAAGATTAAGAGGAAAAAGGTTCGATGTTTGTCTCTCCTCTCTCTCTCTCTCTCTCTCTATCTGAACTATTCCTTTTTTTTCCTCTCTCTCTCATCTCTCTTTCTCTCTCTCTCTTCTTCTCTCCTCTCTTTGTCTCTTGTCTCTCTCTCTCCATCTCTCTCGTCTCTCTCTCTCTCTCTCTACTCTCTCTCTCTCTCTCTTACTATCTATCCTATATACATCTCTATCTCTATTTCTATCTCTATCTCTCTCTCTCTCCTCTCTCTCCTCAGCTCTCTTCCCTCTCACTCTGGTCTCTCTCTGCTCATCTGCTCTCTCTCTCTCCTCTCTCTCTCTCGTCTCTCTCTTTCTCTTCTCTCCTTTTCCTTCTCTTTTCTACTTTCTCGTCTCTCTCTCTCGTCTCTCTCTGCTCCTCTCCTCCTCTCCTCTCTTCTCTCTCTCTCTCTCTTCTCTCTCTCTCTCCCCTCTCCCTCTCCCTCTCCCTTGCCCTTTCTCCCTCTCCCTCTCGCCTCTCCCTTCTCCCTCTCCTTCCATTCCCCTCTCCTCTCCCATCTCCCTCTTTCTTTCTATTCTGTTTTCTTTCTTGTCTTTCTTTTACTTGTGTCTTTCTCCCTCCTCTCTCTCTCTCTCTCTCTCTCTCTCTCTCTCTCATCTCTCTCTCTCTCTCTTCTCTCTCTCTCTCTCTCTCTCTCTCTCTCTCTCTCTCTCTCTCTCTCTCTCCTCTCTCTCTCTCTCTCTCTCTCTCTCTCTCTCTCTCTGCTCTCTCCCTCTTCTCCTCTCCCTCCTCTCTCCTCTCTCTCTCTCTCTGCTCCCTCTCTCTCTCCTCTCTCTCTCTCTCTCTCTCTGGCCTCCCTCTCTCTCTCTCTCTCTCTCTCTCTCTCTCTCTCTCTCTCTCTCGTCTCTCTCTCCTCTCTTCTCTCTCTCTCTCTTCTCTCTCTCGCTCTCTCTCTCTGCTCCCCCTCCTCTCTCTCTCTCTCCTCCTCCCTCTCTCTCCTCCTCTCTCTTCCCCCCTCCCTCTCTCTCCTCCCCCCCCCCTCTCTCTCTCTCCCCAATCCCTCCCAGAAGCAGGGACTGGGAGAGCGAGCAGAGAGTGATTGACAGGTGAGTCTGCTCCTCGGTGCAAATCAGTTGATTATGAAAACTGACTCTAATCAACCTAAAATCGCCGCCAGGGAGAAGAAAGCGAAAGGGAGAAGGGAGGTCGATAAGGGAGTAATCAGGGAGGAAAAAAAAAGATTGACAGATTGACTGATTGACTGATATACGGAGATTGAAAGAGAGAATGCGAGAGAGGGAGAGAGAGGGAGGGAGGTTAGGTAAATGAGATGGGAGGAGGGGGGGAGGTAGATGAGGGAGAGGGAGGGAGGGATAGGGGGAAGGAGGAAGAAAGCAAAGAGGAAGGGGGAAGGAGAGAATAGACAGAGGGAGACAGAGAGAAGAGAGAAGAAAGAGACAAGAGAGAGGAGAAAGAGACAGAGACAGAGAGAAAGAGACAGAGAGAGAGATAATGGGAAGGGACAGAGTGTGTTGAAGGGGAGGAAGAGAGCGATGAAAAACAGAGAGAGGAAGATAGAGTAAGAAAAATTACCATTAAACTCCCCCTCCCTCCCCCCTCCCCCCCCCCTTCCCCCAATGAAGATTTAATTTCGGATTTGACATAAAACTCAAAGGCTTAAAGCATGGTAAGAAGTATACTTAATTTCTTCCTCCTCTCTCTTTCTCTTTCGTTTTTTTCTCTTGCTCTCCATTAATCCCTAACATTCACTCTGGCTCTATCATCTACTAAACGCAGAGTGTACGTACTTGCAGCACAACCACCCCCCGCGCCCGTACACACAACACACATCAACAGCACACGGCAAAAAGCTATAGTATTGAACACTTCGAATATACATGAATATTTCCATTTACATGATATACATCATAATATATATTCTAAAAATGTGT
>NW_020870077.1:716862-724323 GCF_003789085.1 Penaeus vannamei | reverse complement strand
GAGAGAGAGAGAGAGAGAGGGAGGGAAAGAGAGAGAGAGAGAGAAAGAGACAGAGAGACACATATCAAGAGATCGAAAAAAAAATCGAGTAAAAAAAAAAGAAAAAAAAAAAATCCGCTTACCTCATCCAACCCCCCAACCCCCATCCCCCCACGCCCAACCACATCACCACCCCCCCTAAAACCTCCTCCTTCCCGCCCACAGCCCGACGGAACAGCCCATCCCGACGTGGACCGACGGCCGCACCACCACCACCACCCCGCCCTCACTCACGCCCATCGCCATGTCACGCCCACGCTTCTCCTGCTCGGCGGCGGACGTCAAGCAGGCGATCAGGAACAACCTCCTGCCTATCCTTACCATTTCGGGCGTGACGGGCGGGATCCTGCTCGGGTTCATCCTCAGGTGGGTGGCCATGCGTGGGCGTGGGCGCTCTCTCGGGTTATTTTTAGTTTTTGTCTATATTATTTTTTATTATTATTAGTATGGTTAATCAGCTATTCGGTAATTCTTATTTTTATCTTTATTGTTATGATTTTTATTATTGTTGTTATTGTTATAATTAATCAGTTATTTTGTCTATGTATTTTATCTATTTATTTTATTTTATTAAATAGTTGTTCACGTTTTTAATTATCTTTTCTTAGATTTCTTCTTCTTTTCCTAATTTTCATTGTCCTTATTGCGTATGGCTATATATATATATATATATATATATATATATATATATATATATATATATATATATATATATATATATATATATATATACATATATATATATTAGCAATACTAATGTTATCATTATAATATTTATAGATCAATATGTGTTCGAAACTTCTGTAACATGTTAATGAGAGTATTTTTTTCCTGTTTAAAGTACTCGACATGACAATAACTATAAGCATGATAGAGCTTTACAATATATATCTCTTGGTGGCGCTAGATGTTCTATTTATATTAGATATATGTTAGATAGATGTTATATATCAGATAGATATTACATATATAGTTATTGCATAGATAGGTACAGCTTGTTAGATAACACATCGATAGATATTTCATAGATAGATATTATATATTAGATAGGCATTATATCTTAGATAGATGTCTACATATATATATATATATATCATATACTATACAGATATTACATAGATATAAAGATAGATATAACACAGATAGATATTACCTATTTGAGAGATATTACTTAGAGAAATATTAAATAGATAGAAGTAAACAGAAAGAGATCATATAGATAGATATCAAACACTTAACTCGTAGATACTTAGATAGATATTTCACAGAAATAGCCCAATCTATTTTCTTGCAACTTAGATAGGTATTGAAAAAATAACCCGATCTATTTTCTTGCAACTTAGATAGGTATTGAAAAAAATAACCCGATCTATTTTCTTGCAGGAAATTGTTCAAGCTTTTCCTCCATTGCAGAAAGATCTTGCAGACCGTGTTGCATGTCGCTTAACAGGAACTTCTCTGACTGATCTTTTGTTGCAGAAATCTCGGGTCTTAATGGATGTTGCATTGTCTTGCAGGGGGATCTGGCCAATCACGGGAACGCAGAACTTACTGGCTGATGCAGAAATAAATTGTCTCGTTCTTTGTCGCAGAGAGGAATGTAAATAATCATATGTTGCAGGAATAATTTATATATATATATATATTATATATATATATATATATATATATATATAATTTTCTTCTCTCTCTCTCTCTCTCTCTCTCTCTCTCTCTCTCTCTCTTCTCTCTCTCTCTCTCTCTCTCTCTCTCTCTCTCTCTCTCTCTCTTTTACTTGTTTACCTGGATGTCTAGTTTTTAATTTTCATTTAGATTATATATCTATCTATCCATCTATTTATTTATGTATGTATTTATTCATTATCTTTTTAAGAAGTTGCACTTACCTAAAAACCTGTTGATGACTGAAGACAGATCGGTAAGAATAATCAATTGGTGTGACAGGCCTTTTAAGAAAACGTTTTTGTAAATATAATTTGTCTATTTTCAGACTTATAGCATTCAATTGTCAAGTTGGTCTTTTAAATATGAAAGAGAAGAGTGAATGATAAGAAATAAATAGATAAAGATTGATAAGAAAAACAAATAAAAAGGAAATGTCGAATAAAACTGAGCATAGGTGCTTTGCAGACACTGTTTCAACAGAGAGCTAATCTAAGTCCTCCTAAGTTGCAGGAACTTAGTGGTGTAGAGTATAAACTTGTACGTTGTTTCCTGTTTCCAGGAACTAGTTCAGCTGTTCACATGTTGCAGAAACTTAGATTCTACGGTATATTCCAGATTTGCAGGGATGTAAACTTTGCTGTGTGTTGCATAAATTATTATTTTCTGTTTCAGGAACTTAAACTTTCCTGCACAGATTTTTGTCTTTATTTTTTATTTTTTGCAAAAGCAGTGATCTGTAAGATACAGAATCTCATACCTTGCTACATGTTGCAGAAAATCACCTCGCTAAATGTTGCAGGAATTCATGTATTTCTTAGCTGTTGCAGACACACAGAAGCCCGTACCTCGCTGAATATTGCACACATTGCTCATAATTTCTTGCCTATTGCAGTCACTAGCTATGTGCACCTCCCAGTCCTCGCCCTCTCCCTCCCTCCCCATTCGCCTTCCCTCTCCCTCCTTCCCCATTTGTCTTCCCTCTCCCTCCCCCATTCTTCCCTCTCCCTCCCTCCCATTCCCTCTCCCTCCCTCCCATTCCCTTCCCTCTCCCTCCCTCCCCATTCACCTTCCCTCTCCCTCCACTTCCCTCAGCCCCTCTTCCCTCCCTCTCTCCTCACCCCCTCTTCCCTCCCCTTCCCTCACCCCCATCTCCAAACTCTCTCCCCTCTCCCTCACGCTTTCCCCCACCCACGCCTACGCTCTCTACCGCCCCCACCGCCCATTGCAGGTTCTCCCTCACGCTCTCCCTTTCTCCCTCCTCCACCCCCGTCCCCGCCTACTAACAACCCCGCCGCCCATTCCAGGTCCTCCCTCACGCTCGCCCCCACCCTCTCCCTCTCCCCCAATCACGCCCACGCCCCTCTCACTCACGCTCTCCCCCGCCCCCGCCCACGCTGCCTATTGCAGGTTCCCCCTCGCCCTCATACTTTCTCCCTCACGCCCACGCCCTCTCCCTTTCTCCTCCCCTTCACCCTCTCCCACACCCTCTCCCTCCCCTCTCCCTTTCTCCCTCCCCCTGACGCCCTTCTCCCCCTTCCCTAACGCCCCCTGACGCCCTTGCCGGCCGTTGCAGGTTCTCCCGCAGCGAGCGATGGTCGAAGCGCGAGGTGATGTACGTGGGCTACCTCGGGGAGCTGTTCCTGCGGGCGCTGAAGGCGCTCATCATCCCGCTCATCGTGTCCTCGCTCGTCTCCGCTATCGGTCGGTGCCTCTTCCCTCTTTATTATTCTTTATTCTCCTTTTATTCGTTTTTTTTCTCTTTGTTCTCTCCAGTCTTTTTTTTTTTTTTTTTTTTTTTTTTTGTCTCGTCGCTCGTCTCCGCTATCGGTCGGTGCCTCTTCCCTCTTTATTAGTCTTTGTTCTTCTTTTATTCGTTTTTTTCTCTTTGTTCTCTTCAGTCTTTTTTTTTTTTTTTTTTTTTTTTTTTTTTTGTCTCGTTGCTCGTCTCCGCTATCGGTCGGTGTCCCTCTTCCCTCTTTATTCTCTTCCCTAGTTATTCTTTTTATTCTTCTTTTATTCGCCTTTTTTCTCTTCACTCTTCTTTTATTCGCTTTTTTTTGTCTCGTCGCTCGTCTCCGGTATCGGTCGGTGTCCCTCTTCCCTCTTTATTATTCTTTATTCTCCTTTTATTCGCTGTTTTTCTCTTTGTTCTCTTCACTCTTCTTTTATTCGCTTTTTTTCTCTTTATTGTCTTCATTCTTCTTTTTTTTTTCTTTTTTTTTGTCTCGTTGCTCGTCTCCGCTATCGGTCGGTGCCTCTTCCCTCTTTATTCTCTTCCCTAGTTATTCTCTTTATTCTTCTTTTATTTTTATTTATTTATTTATTTATTTTTTTATTTATTTTTTTTGTCTCGTCGCTCGTCTCCGCTATCGGTCGGTGCCTCTTCCCTCTTTATTCTCTTCATTCTTCTTTTATTCGGCTGTTTGATTTTTTTTCTCTCTCTCTCGTCGCTCGTCTCCGCTATCGGTCGGTGTTCCTCTTCCCTTTCCTTACTTGTTTGTTTATTTGTCTTCCTCTCTTCATTTCCCTTGTTATCTTTCTTTCTTTTTCTTTTTTTCGTCCTCTTCTTTTCATCGTCCCGCTCATCGTCTCCTCGCTCGTCTCTGTTATGTCTCTCTTCCCTTTTCTTCCTTGTTTGTTTGTTCGTCTTCTTTTATTCGCGTCTTCCATTTCTCTCTCCCTCTCTTTTTTGTTGTCTGTTCTCTCTCTCTGTTTATATCTGTATCTATATTATATATTATATATAATATATATATATATATATATATATATATATATATTATATTAATATATATATATATTATATATATATATATATATATATATATATATATATGTATATATATATACAGACATACATACATATGTAATATATATATATATATATATGTATATATATATATATATATATATATATATATTATATAGATATATATATACATATAATGTATATATATATATATATATATATATATTATATATATATATATATATATATATATATGTATATATATATATACAGACTCCCTCCCGCCCTCACTCACCCCCCCCTCCCGCAGGCTCCCTGGACCTGTCGCTGTCGAAGAAGATCGGGCTCCGCGCCATCGCCTACTACATCACCACCACCGTGTCAGCTGTCATCCTGGGCATCATCCTGGTGGTGACGATCCACCCGGGGAAGGGCAACGACGACGACATCATCAAGCGGGGGAGGCCAAGGCGTCCTACAGCCCGACCTCCTCATGGATCTGCCCAGGTGAGGGGAGGGGGTGGGGGGAGGGGGGTGGGAGGAGGCGGGGGAGGCCAAGGCGTCCTACACCCCCGACCTCCTCATGGATCTGCCCAGGTGAGGAAGGGGTGGGGGGGGTGGGGGGGTTGAGGGGTTGGGGGGAGGGGAGGCCAAGGCGTCCTACACGCCCGACCTCCTCATGGATCTGCCCAGGTGAGAGGGTGGGTGGGGGGTGGGGGGTGAGGGGGGAGGCCAAGGCGTCTACACCCCGACCTCCTCATGGATCTGCCCAGGTGAGGAGGGGGTGGGGTGGGGTGGGGGGAGGGAGGGGAGGCCAAGGCGTCCTACAGCCCGACCTCCTCATGGATCTGCCCAGGTGAGGAGGGGTGGGGGTGGGTGGGGGGGAGGGAGGGGAGGCAAGGCGTCCTACACGCCCGACCTCCTCATGGATCTGCCCAGGTGAGGAGGGGGTGGGTGGGTGGGGGGGAGGGAGGGAGGCCAAGGCGTCCTACACGCCCGACCTCCTCATGGATCTGCCCAGGTGAGGAGGGGGTGGGGTGGGGTGGGGGGGAGGAGGGGAGGCCAAGGCGTCCTACACGCCCGACCTCCTCATGGATCTGCCCAGGTGAGGAGGGGTGGGGGGTGGGGGGGGGAGGGAGGGGAGGCCAAGGCGTCCTACACGCCCGACCTCCTCATGGATCTGCCCAGGTGAGGAGGGAGGTGGGGTGGGGTGGGGGGGAGGGAGGGGAGGCCAAGGGCGTCCTACACGCCCGACCTCCTCATGGATCTGCCCAGGTGAGGAGGGGTGGGGGTGGGGTGGGGGGGGAGGGGAGGGGAGGCCAAGGCGTCCTACACGCCCGACTCCTCATGGATCTGCCCAGGTGAGGAGGGGTGGGGGTGGGTGGGGGGGAGGGAGGGGAGGCCAAGGCGTCCTACACCCCCGATCTCCTCATTTGGAGGCCCCATAGGGTGGGAGGAGGTGGGGAGGGAGGGGTGGGGGTGGGAGGGGGGGGGGGGGTGGGGAAGGATGGGGGAAGGATGGAGGTTGGGGTGGGATTGGGGGAGGGTGAGGGGTTGGGGGGTGGGTGGAGGGGGAGGAAGGGAGGGAGGCCAAGGCGTCCTACACCCCCGACCTCCTCATGGATCTGCCCAGGTGAGGGGATGGGGGTGGGGAGGGGGGAGGGGTATTGGGGGGTAATAGGGACCTCCTCATGGATCTGCCTAGGTGAGGGTTGGGGGTGGGTGAGGGGGTGGGGAGGGGGAGGGTGGGGGGAAGGGGGGATAATTGAGGGACCTCCTCATGGATCTGCCCAGGTGAGGAGGGGGTTGGGGTGGGGGGAGGGGGGTGGAGGGGGGAAGGGGGGATTGGGGGAGGGGTCGGGGGTATTGGGGGGTGGGAGGAAGGGAGGGAGGCAAGGCGTCCTACACCCCCGACCTCCTCATGATCTGCCGGTAGGGAAGGGGAGGAGGGGGGAGGGTATAGGGGACCTCCTCATGGATCTGCCTAGGGAGGGGGGGGTGGAGTGAGGGTGGGGAGGGGGAGGGGGGGGGAGGCGGGGATAATGAGGGGACTCTCTATGGATCTGCCCAGGTGAGGAGGGGGTGGGGGCGGTGAGGGGGGGGGGTAGGGGGTAGGGAAGGGGGATTGCGGAGGGGGGAGGGGGTATTGGGTGGGGTGGGAGGAGGGGAGGGCGAGGCCAAGGCGTCCTCACGCCCGACCTCCTCATGGATCTGCCAGGTGAGGATAGGGAGGAGGGGGGAGGGGAGGGGGGTATTGGGGTGAGGGGGAAGAGGGGATAATGAGGGACCTCCTCATGGATCTGCCCAGGTGAGGGGTTGAGGGGGGGGTGAGGGGGTATTGGGGTGAGGGGTATTGGGGAGGATTGGGTGGGTAGGGGAATGGGGGAGGGTAAGGAAAGCGGGGAGGGGAGGGAGGGTAAGAGATCATGGATCTGCCCAAGAGAGGATTTAGAGGGGGGATGGGGATGGAGAGAGGGGGAAGGAGAGGGGGAGGAGGGGAGGTTGGTAGAAGGGTGTGGGAGGACGATAGAGAAAGGGTAGCAGGACAGGGGGAGAAAGGAGAAAAAGAGACAAGTAGGAAAAAATAGAAGAGGAATAGGAGAAGGAATGGAGGAGGGAAAGGAAGGAATAAGAAGAAAAGGAGGATAAGGATAGAATAAAAGGAGGAGCAATAAGTGGAGGAGAAGGAGAAAGGAAGAGAAAGAAGGAGATAGGGAGAGATGAAAAATTAAGAGGAACAAGAGGGGGGAAAGGAGGAATAGAAAATAGGAGAGGGAATAGGAGAGGAAAAGAGGATGAGAGGAAAGAGATAGCGAAGATAAATAATTATTCATTTCTTTCTTTTATATTACTAACAATAATGGTAATAAGATATAAATTATATTATAAAAAAAAATCATTATGATAATGATAACAGTAATGGCAATACTAATTGATAATGATAGCATTAATATGGAAACAATTATAGTAGTAATAATGAAGATTGAGTAAAAAAGATAAACAGAGAA
>NW_020870077.1:709362-711862 GCF_003789085.1 Penaeus vannamei | reverse complement strand
GTGGGGAGTATTTGATATGAACAATTAACTTGAAAACTAAAAAAAAAAAAACAAAAAAAAAAAAAAAAAAAAAAAAAAAAAAACGGAAAAGTTAATTGTTAACCGGTTAATTTGAATCTCTAAAATTAATTGTCTTTATTGGATGGGACCCTTCAGATTGTGCGAAACCCGACACAATGAATATTCAATTATACGGACATAGGCCTACATAAACACAGAAATAAATGTCTGTCTATTTATCTGATAAATAGATATTCATAGAACTATTTGTCTGATAGATATGCATATCTGGACTGATATATGATATATGTGTGTGTGTGTGTGTGTGTGTGTGTGTGTGTGTGTGTGTGTGTGTGTACGTGTGTGTGTGTGTGTGTGTGTGTTTATTTCTGCGTATATGCAAATTAAAATGAATATCATCCGGTCGAACGTCGTACAAAAAAAAAAAAAAACGGCCGTTAGTCATTTATGTAATCCGTCTCCAGTCATGGTAATTCTAAAATGAATAATGTACAACACAAACACTAAAAAAAACACATAAAACTCGCCTTAACCTTCACGTTTACAAATCGGTCAAGGTTACCAAGGTATAAATAAACACACGATACCAGAAGAAAAAAAGAGAAAGTTGGCCGAGGCAGTATAAACAAAGGCTGTTTTGAGAGATGTGAACGAACGGGTGCGTCTTGACTGGATGTGATGAAGGAGTAAAGTCTCTCTGCAATTTAGATATTTTCTGCTTTGACTTATGCTTTATAGGAAAAGATATATATCTTTTACGCTATTTATTCTTTATCAGCTGTGGAGTATCGAGAAAATTACAAAATTTGACTTATAGGCCTCGGTCAGGTGTCTGGAAATGGATGTGAAGGAAGGTTTCGATATGTCAATATATTTGTTTTTATTAGTTTTTAAAATAATTAATTAATTTCCCTAATGTGATTCAAAATTAACAAGGTAAAGAAACATTTATAAGGTCAGTCATATCTTATTTTATTGACTAGTGATACAATTTTTAAAAAGAATATTAATCTTTATCTTTGAGATAAGTGAGACATAAGAATCTTCAGTAAATATTATAGCGAACAAAAAAAACACGTGACTAGCGTAAACAAAATTCAAACTTTTTGATTTACAGTTTTATAATAATTTCGGATGCGTTTTTAAACAAGAGAAATGAGTATATATATGTATGAGAGAGAAAAGTATATTTATTATATATATTAATACATACATTTAACGCATACATACATTTGTATATATTTGGCACTTTAATATTTGTTTATAAAAGTTTTTTTTTATCCTTTAGAATGTGAGAAAAAAAACATGAAAGAACAGAACTAAAAGAAATACAAGTAAATAAAATGAGAATAATAATGAAAATACTGAAAATTTATCAACACCGGAAGTCGATCCATGAGAAAAAATCTTCTCATCTCACTCATAATATTCATATTTCCTCACAATGAGTAACCTCGCTAGTCTATCTCACTTCTCTTCCCTTTCTTTATTCTCTTGTCCTTTTCTATTTTTCTTTCCTTCACTCGTGGCTTCGCCTTTTCTAATTTTCTCTCTGTTTCCCTCTTTCTCACGTTTTCTTTCTTCTCTCTCTTGTCTCTTCTTTTTTTTCTTCTTCTGTCTATCAGTTCTATCTCCCCTCTCTCTTTCCTTCGCCTTTTCCTTCTTTCTTCCTTCCCCCTCCCCTCTCTCATCCTCCTCTGTATCCTCCTTTCTCTCCCTCCTCCTTTCCCTTCTTTTACTCTCTCTTGCTCATTCTTCTTCCCACACTTCCTCCTTTCTCTCTCCCCTATTTCTTCTGTCCTTTCTCCCCTTTTTCCCCCCCCCCCTAATCTTCTCTCCACTTTCCTCCCCTCCTCTCCTTCCCTTCCTTCCTTCCCATTCTCCTCCTCCTACCCCCTCCCCTTCACCCACCCTACCCCCTTCCTCCCCTTCCTCCCCTCCCCCCTCCCTACCCACCCCCACCCACCCCACACCCGCATCCGCCATCACCCGCCCACCACCACCGCGTAAACCCCGACCAAACCCAAGCCCACGAGCGCCAGCGTGGGCGTGGGGGCGTGGGCGGCGTTGCAGAGGTCCGTGGAGCAGTAGCAGGTGAGGAACGACGAGATCGGGTGGGTCCAGCAGCCGTCCTGGTGTCTGCTGCCTCGGAGACTGCGCTGGGGCGTGCAGCCGCGCACCGCCCGGCTCTCTGGGCGGGGGAGACGGGGGGTTAGAGTGGGTGGGGGGTGGCGGGTGGATGGAGGTGGGTTAAGGTGGGTAAGGGGAGACGGGGGGGTTTAAAGTGGGGTGGCGGGTGGATTGATTGGATGGCGGTGTGGGTTAAGGGGGTGATGGGGGTGCGGTTAAGGGGGATGGCGGGTGGATTAAGGTGGGTTAATGGGGATGGGCGGGTCGGTTAAGGGGGATGGGCGGGTGGATTGAGGTGGGTTATGGGATGGCGCGATGGGTTTAAGGTGATGGCGTGTGGATTAAGGTG
>NW_020870077.1:695824-709263 GCF_003789085.1 Penaeus vannamei | reverse complement strand
GGAATTTTCACGGGAGATCATTTTATCTTTTTTCGACGCTGCTGACCCGTGTTTGGGGTGGGGGGGAAGCCTTGTTGAACATTGTGTGTCATGTGGTTGCTGGTCAGCGAGGGGGTAACGGCCTTGGCTGCGATGAGACATGTGTTCTGGGTCAGGCTTTAACAATGCACGCACGCCCATGCAAATGCATCCATCACTAACGAATACACACGCAAAGAAAAGAAAAAAAAAAAAAGAAAAAAAAAAAAAAAAAAAACAACAGAAAAAAAGAAGAAAAAAAAAAAATAGAAAAAAAAAAAAAAAGCGGAAAAAAAAAAAAAAAAAAAAAAAAAATAAAATGAAAAAAAAAAAAAAACAAAAAAAAAAAATAAAAGAAAAAAAAAAAAAAAAACAAAAAAAGAAAAAAAAAAAAAAAAAAAAAAAACAAGCAAAAAAAGGAAAAAAAGAAAAAAAAAAAAGAAAAAAAAAAAAAAAAAAAAAAAAAAACAAAACAAAAACAAAAAAACAGAAAAAAAAAAAAAAAAAAAAAAAAAGAAAAAAAAAAAAAAAGAAAAAAAAAAAAAGAAGAAGAGAAAAGAAAGAATGAAAGAAAAAAATAAGAAAAATAAAGAAAAAAGAAAAAAACAAAGAAAAAAAGAAAAAAAGAAAAGGAAAAAAAACGAGCTTCAACCCATACCAGACACATCAAACAAAGAAGCTAACACAGACGAATTAACAACACAAACTCTCCACCATCCACAACAACACACATCAAACAAAACAAGCACACAACATATAGCCAACCAACAACACAACAACAACAAGCACACAACATACCCAACCAACAACACAACAACAACAACAACCATACAACATACCCAACCAAACCCCCCCACATTCAACCCCATGCAACAGAATACAACGGCCGCCAAGAAGGACCTCCCCAAGCACACTAAATCAACAGCTTTACTCACTCCCCAATTAACGCCTCTGTGCAGTAATGACTAACAGATGAGGATCCTTATGATACTTGCCAATGACGCAACACCTTTTTTCTCTGATAGCGGTGATGTGCATCCGGGCTCTCGGGCTCACCTGGAATAATATTGATAATTAGTTGGAATAGTAGTATAGTAGCAGTAGTAAAGTAGTAGTAGTAGTAGTAGTAGTAGTTAGTAGTGTAGTAGTAGTAGTACTACTACTAGTAGTAGTAGTAGTAGCAGTTTTAGTAGTAGTAGTAAAATACTTAATATTAATGATAATGATGATGATTATCACTAATAATAATAAAAACGATATAACAACAACAATAACAATAATAGTAATAATAATAATAACAGCAACAATCACAATGATAACATCAATAACAACAATAATAATAACAATGACAATGAAAATAACAACTACTATAACAATACTAATAAAGATGATAAATTATTTACTACTTCCATTATTAACAATAACCATATCAGCAATAATAATGTCAACAATCGCAAAATAACATACATCTTGAAGCAGATTACCATTCACAAAATATACCCACATATATATCACAGCGCGTTTCTATCAATCAATCTCAGCATTAAAAAAGAAAGAAATAAGAAAGAAAGAAAAGAAAGAAAGAAAAGAAAGAAAAAGAAAAAGAAAAGAAAAGAAAAGAAAAGAAAGAAAAGAAAAGAAAAGAAAAGAAAAGAAAAGAAAAGAAAAGAAAAGAAAAGAAAAGAAAAGAAAAGAAAAGAAAAGAAAAGAAAAGAAAAGAAAAAGAAGAAAAGAAAAGAAAGAAAACAAGAAAGAAAGAAAACAAGAAAGAAAGAAAGAAAGAAAGAAAACAAGAAAGAAAGAAAGAAAGAAAAAAAGCACTTACCTTTCAACTTCAAAAAACAACATCGAACACGACATGCATAATAAAACGCAAAAATTAAACCACAGACACATTCACACACACACAGGTAACAACCCCACAATAACATCCAACATTACGTAACAAGCCACACCAAGCATGATACGCAAGTCTGGTCCATGGAAGGAACGGGATAAAGATCAGATATGCTTGCACGCAAAAATTAATCTGACTTGCAATCATTGTTCAAATGTGTTAGTCGACAGGGTGAAAATATATATAAAAATCTATATATCTATTTACCTGTCCATTTTTTATTACATATTACTTATTACGTATTTACACATACATATATCTAAATATACATGTAAATAGATTTTAAAAACATATGCATATGGATATACATAAATAAATTAGTGATAATAAAAATAATATATATACATATATATTAGATAGATAGATGGACAGATAGGCAAATAGATAGATAGATGGATCGATAGACAGGCAGACAGATAGATAGAGGTGAAACTATTAATAGTCTAAATATAATTGGTTACCTGTCATATCTTTATTACTAATATTATTATCCTTTTTTGCATATCAATGACCTGGGCTTCTTTACCAGTCATATTTCTGTGTCATTTTCATATTTTACGTTAAACGAGTCTAGCTAACGTTAATTTTACGTGAACGATATGGTCCCAGAAAACTTGAACGTAACTATATTTTTCCACAATTTTCTATACATCATTTGTTTTTCTACAATTTCCTATACATCATTTGTTTTTCTACAATTTTCTATACATCATTTGTTTTTCTACAATTTCCTATACATCATTTGTTTTTCTACAATTTTCTATACATCATTTGTTTTTCTACAATTTTCTATACATCATTGTTTTCTACAATTTCTATACATCATTTGTTTTTCACAATTTTCTATACATCATTTGTTTTTTCTACAATTTTCTATACATCATGTTTTTCCACAATTTTCTATACATCATTTGTTTTTCCACAATTTTCTATACATCATTTGTTTTTCTACAATTTTTTATACATCATTTGTTTTTCTACAATTTTCTATACATCATTTGTTTTTCTACAATTTTCTATACATCATTTGTTTTTCCACAATTTTCTATACATCACTTGTTTTTCCACAATTTTCTATACATCATTTGTTTTTTATTTTCTATACATCACTTGTTTTTCCACAATTTTCTATACATCATTTGTTTTTCTACAATTTTCTATACATCATTTGTTTTTCTACAATTTTCTATACATCATTTGTTTTTCCACAATTTTCTATACATCAACAAATTTTGTATACATCATCTGTTTTTCTACAATTTTCTATACATCATTTGTTTTTCCACAATTTTCTATACATCATCTGTTTTTCTACAATTTTGTATACATCATTTGTTTTTCTACAATTTTCTATTTCATACAATTTTGTATACATCATCTGTACAATTTTGACAATTTTCTATACATCATCTTGTTTTTCTTTTTCTATACATCATTTGTTTTTCTACAATTTTCTATACATCATTTGTTTTTCTACAATTTTCTATACATCATTTGTTTTTCTACAATTTTCTATACATCATTTGTTTTTCTACAATTTTCTATACATCATTTGTTCTTCATATATATCAATAAAATCACGATAACCATATTCTATGCAACAGTATTCAACTTGTATCAGAAATGTATCGTTAGTTTCGTCGCCAACAATCTTGGTTGTGGTGCAATTTCCCAAGAGACGTCTAGTTCTGTTTTGTTCACGCATTGCAAGAACAACAAAGCGACGTTCTTGGTTCTGTGCTACTAATGAGTGTGAGCTTCATTGCAACGCTAGTTTTTTAAGTTCTTATTATGTTTCCACTTCTCAAATGCAAGTCATGCTACGTCAGTCTCCTCTGTGTGTGTGTGTGTGTGTGTGTGTGTGTGTGTGTGTGTGTGTGTGTGTGTGTGTGTGTGTGTGTGTGTGTGTGTGTGTGGTGTGTGTGCGTGTACGTTGTGTGTGTGCGTGTGTGGTGTGTGTGCGTGTACGTGTGTGTGTACGTGTGTGTGTGCGTGTACGTGTGTGTGTGCGTGTACGTGTGTGTGTGGTGTGTGTGTGTGTGCGTGTGTGTGTGTGCGTGTGTATGTATGTGCGTGTGTATGTATGTGCGTGTGTATGTATGTGCGTGCGTGTATGTGCGTGCGTGTGTGTGTCTGTATACCTAACGAACAGCAGCCATGACAGTCGGAAGTGGGCACTCCCCGTGGGCAAGGCGAGCCGCACACACACACGCCCGCGCCCTTGGACTTCCGTCGAAGAAATGAGATTTTTTTACAACAAAAACCCCCAACAGGTGATCGCAAAAACAAACCTTATGGAAAGAAACCCTTAAGGCGGCCAACACCTCACCTGACCTTTGGAAAATAAACCTAAACGGAAAGGGTTAAAGAGGCGAAATCGTGGAGGGAGGCGGTGGGCGTGGGCGGCAGACAGTGGGCGTCGAGAGAAAGAGGCGCTGCTCCGGCTGGGGGCTTACTCGTTCCTCTTTAATGCTGACGAGGAGCGGGAGCGAGAGTGTGTCACGGGGCGCTCTCCTACGTCTTTCTTGTACTTCTGCGAACTCCTGCTTTCTATTTTTCTCTGCATTCATATGATCCATCTCAAATATTTCCATTAAAAAAAAAAAAAAAAAAAAAAAAAAAAAAAAAAAAAAAAAAAAAAAAAAAAAATAAATATATATATATATATATATAATATATATATATATATATATATATATATTATATATATATATATATATATATGTCAATGGCAAAATAAAATAGAATAAAATAATCTCCTACGATCCATCTCAAATATTCCATAAAAAAAGTCAATGGCAGAATAAAATAGAATAAAATAATCGATCGGTCTTCCTCGAACTCCTATTTTCTATTTTTCTCTGCCTTCCTATGATCATTCTCAAATATTCCCTTTAAAAAATATGATAATGGCAGAATAAAAGAGAATAAAATATTCGATCGGTCTTTCTTGAACTCGTTTACTATTTTCCTCTGCATTCCTACGATCCATCTCAAATATTCCATAAAAAATATATATATATGTCAATGGCAGAATAAAATAGAATAAAATGATCGATCGGTCTTTCTTGAACTCCTGCTTACAATTTTCCTCTGCATTCCTAGGATCAATCTTGAATATTCCCTTTAAAAAAATACGTTAATGGCAGAATAAAATACAATAAAATAATCGATCGGTCTTTCTTGAACTCCTGTTTTCTACTTTTCTCTGCCTTCCTCTGATAAATCTCAAATATTCCCTCTAAACAATATGATAATGGCAGAATAAAATACAATAAAATAATCGATCGGTCTTTCTTGAACTCCTGTTTTCTACTTTTCTCTGCCTTCCTCTGATAAATCTCAAATATTCCCTCTAAACAATATGATAATGGCAGAATAAAATAGAATAAAATAATCGATCGGTCTTTCTTGAACTCCTGCTTTCTACTTTTCTCTGCCTTCCTCTGATAAATCTCAAATATTCCCTCTAAACAATATGATAATGGCAGAATAAAATAATCGATCGGTCTTTCTTGAACTCCTGCTTTCTACTTTTCTCTGCCTTCCTCTGATAAATCTCAAATATTCCCTCTAAACAATATGATAATGGCAGAATAAAATAGAATAAATAATCGATCGGTCTTTCTTGAACTCCTGCTTTCTACTTTTCTCTGCCTTCCTCTGATAAATCTCAAATATTCCCTCTAAACAATATGATAATGCAGAATAAAATAATCGATCGGTTCTTTCTTGAATACTTTTCTCTGCCTTCCTCTGATAAATCTCAAATATTCCCTCTAAAACAATATGCATAATGCAGAAATAAAATAATCGATCGGTCTTTCTTGAACTCCTGCTTTCTACTTTTCTCTGCCTTCCTCTGATAAATCTCAAATATTCCCTCTAAACAATATGATAATGGCAGAATAAAATAGAATAAAATAATCGATCGGTCTTTCTTGAACTCCTGCTTTCTACTTTTCTCTGCATTCCTAGGATCAATCTCAAATATTCCCTTTAAGAAAACATGTTAATGGTAGAGCAAAGCACAAAAAAATCTCAGCATAAAAAACACTTACCTTTCAAAACACAAAATCCAACCAGACTCAAAGCCTCTCTTTCGAACCCGCCATGCATAATAAAACCCAAAATTAAACCCCAAACAAATTCACACAGATACAGATAACAACCCCACAACAACATCCAACAAGCCATGAATAATAAAGCAAGCAATGAAGACAAAAAAGAAGAAGACAAAAAAAACGAAACGAGCAAAGAGGCGAGCGAAGAGCGAAGACCAGCGCGCGGTCCCGGCTTCTCGCGTTTTATGTCGGAGGCGCATGAATAAGTCACGATGCCTTGCTTTTGCCCTTCCTCGCAAGCAGCCCCATGACGTCTTGCTTTTGCCCTTCCTCGCAAGCAGCCCCATGACGTCTTGCTTTTGCCCTTCCTCGCAAGCAGCCCCACGACGTCTTGCTTTTGCCCTTCCTCGCAAGCAGCCCATGACGTCTTGCTTTTGCCCTTCCTCGCAAGCAGCCCCATGACGTCTTGCCCTTCTCATGACGTGCCCTTCCTTGACGTCTTGCTTTTGCCTTCCTCGCAAGCAGCCCCATGACGCCTTGCTTTTGGCCTTCCTCGCAAGCAGCCCCATGACGTCTTGCTTTTGCCCTTCCTCGCAAGGACGTCTTGCTTTGCCCTTCCTCGCAAGCAGCCCCATGACGTCTTGCTTTTGCCCTTCCTCGCAAGCAGCCCCATGACGTCTTGCTTTTGCCCTTCCTCGCAAGCAGCCCCATGACGTCTTGTTTTGCCCTTCCTCGCAAGCAGCCCCATGACGTCTTGCTTTTGCCTTCCTCGCAAGCAGCCCCATGACGTCTTGCTTTTGCCCTTCCTCGCAAGCAGCCCCAGACGTCTTGCTTTTGCCCTTCCTCGCAAGCAGCGATGACGTCTTGCTTCTGCCCTTCCTCGCAAGCAGCCCCACGACGTCTTGCTTCTGCCCTTCCTCGCAAGCAGCCCCACGACGTCTTGCTTTTGCCCTTCCTCGCAAGCAGCCCCATGACGTCTTGCTTCTGCCCTTCCTCGCAAGCAGCCCATGACGTCTTGCTTTTGCCCTCCTCGCAAGCAGCCCCATGACCTGCCCCATTTGCTTTGCCCTTCCTCGCAAGCAGCCCCACGACGTCTTGCTTTTGCCCTTCCTCGCAAGCAGCCCCATGACGTCTTGCTTTGCCCTTCCTCGCAAGCAGCCCCATGACGTCTTGCTTTGCCCTTCCTCGCAAGCAGCCCATGACGTCTTGCTTCTGCCCTTCCTCGCAAGCAGCCCCACGACGTCTTGCTTCTGCCCTTCCTCATGACGTCTTGCTTTTTGCCCTTCCTCGCAAGCAGCCCCATGTTGCTTTTGCCTTCCTCGCAAGCAGCCCCATGACGTCTTGCTTTTGCCCTTCCTCGCAAGCAGCCCCACGACGTCTTGCTTTTGCCCTTCCTCGCAAGCAGCCCCACGACGTCTTGCTTTTGCCCTTCCTCGCAAGCAGCCCCATGACGTCTTGCTTTGCCCTTCCTCGCAAGCAGCCCCATGACGTCTTGCCTTTGCCCTTCCTCGCAAGCAGCCCCATGACGTCTTGCTTTTGCCCTTCCTCGCAAGCAGCCCCATGACGTCTTGCTTCTGCCCTTCCTCGCAAGCAGCCCCATGACGTCTTGCTTTTGCCCTTCCTCGCAAGCAGCCCCATGACTCCGCCGCGCACCCACAGGCGTCACGCCACGACCCCGCGACCACCTGCCTGCAGCGGCCACGACTCGGGGGAGGAATCGAGAGGCTGCTTTTATACAATGCAGAGATGAAGTTGCGTGTCTGATTAACGAGCGTCAGATAAAGAGGGAGAGAGAACAAAGGCTGACAAAGAGAAGAAAGATAAATAAAGCTACAAGAATTGAAGACAAAACTAGCACTTTTTATCGGAAGTAACCAAGATGCAACAGCAATTCCAGATAAAGAATAAAAAGACCTTTATAAACAATCAAACAATAAACAAACCGTAAACTACAAATGATAACCAGCGCTACCTCTCGTGACGTAAACGCGCCCGTCTCACCGGCACGGCCTGCGAACTGGCTGCAATTACCTCAAGGGTGACTTAGTAACATCCCGCGCAGGTACACGCTCAAGTCCCAAGGCTCGCAAACTCGAGACAATCTCGCACGTCACCTTCATTACTCGACGCAACCGAGGAAGAAGGAATTCCCACGACACGTAGCGTACAAAAGAGAGTCCAGATACACGGTACGTTTCCCCGCGTGCAGTTCACGCCGATTAATTACGTCAAAACATCCGCCCGTAGTTAAGGGGGGGGGTGAAATGAATGAATGAATGAATGAATGATGAATGTCTCTCCACACAGCGCTTTTTATCTCCGCGTCTCCCTCTCCCCCCTCTCCTCTCGTCTCGTGCAACTGTCTCCTCGTCTCCCCCTTCCCCCTCCCCCTCCCGTCTCGTGCATCTGTCTCCTCGTCTCCCCCCCCCCCTCCTCCCGTCTCGTGCACTGTCTCCTCGTGCTCCTCCTCGTCCCTTGCATCTGTCTCTCGCCCATGTGAACCCACAGCTGAGACCGATTCTTCGGCTCATTACACTAGCATCAACTCGAAATGGGTTTCTCACGCCATAATTTACCAGAACACACAACCCTACACCCCCACCCCCCCTACACCCTTCCAGCCCTCTTGAACCTCGGGCTGGCCTTATTTGGGCTGCGAGTTACTTTGCGATGCACATATACTTACGGGGAGTTGGGTCTGGGTGTGTCGAAGACGTGGGAGAAGTTTTAAATATAATGGAAATGTATGCCCCTTAGCATGGTTCTGTTAGATTATTTTCGGTTCCTACGCACCTTTTATTTAATTATCTATCTATGTATCTATTGATTCATTAATTAATCTATTCATCTACTTACTATAATCCCGATCATCCCCATCATTATTCAAAAAAAGTTGGTCCCATATCCGATCCGGACGTAGGGGACATGTTTTGTAGAGAAACATGCTTACTAAGCCGCGGGATGATGCGGTAGGGCGGCCAGTTCCTTTCCGCCCCGACTTTGACCCCAGTATGCTGACGTCAGCATACCAGTGCTCATTCACAGCTGAGTCGACTGAGAGGGGCAGCCGGGCGCGAACCCAGGACCATGGCGATTGCAAAGCCAGCGCTCTACCACTGAGCTATGCCACCTCTATTACTATCATCATTATTCTTACTGTTACCATTACTATTACTGTTATCATTATTATTACTGTTATCATTTTATTACTATCATCCTTTTTATCATCAATTTTATCATTATCATTATTATTACTTCTATCACCACCATGCAATATACCCGAGTTTCTCTTTCCAACCCAGACATGAAAGCACGGTGTACACGACGCTTTCCTCGTGCTAATCTCGCACCGTAATCGCACGCCAGGCACAGCATTGCGAGAAAGTGTGCAAGCGGTGCAAGAGCGAGAGTGCATGTCGCTGCGTCCGAATTCGCACTGAAGCTTGAAAACCCGTGCGACCGATAACCTACATGCTGGACATTCGCGATTACATTCGAATGCTAGAACTGGTCCTCGTGGAATCTCGCCAAATCTCGAGGATGACCGAGGTGGACAATAGGCTCAAGGTATTTCTGCAGACTTGCCGAAATTCTGCTTTATTTGAAAATTGACAGTTAAGTAGACAAAATCACCAATATCGAGAAAATCTTCTATCACACTATATGCGTTTCGTAGTGTGTGTGTGTGTGTGTGTGTGTGTGTGTGTGTGTGTGTGTGTGTGTGTGTGTGTGTGTGTGTGTGTGTGTGTGTGTTGTGTGTGTGTGTGTGTGTGTGTGTGTGTGTTGTGTGTTTATATATATATATATATATATATATATATATATATATATATATATATATATATATATATATATATATATATACATGTTATGTGTGTGTGTGTGTTTTCGCACGCGCGCCCACGCATTATTAAAAGATATTTTGCCAAGGAAGAGAATTTTACGGCTACCGGATAATCGCGAAGACACGCCCAATCTACAGACCTCCTCCGAAGTCACCAACGTCGACCCCCCACCCCACCCCCACCCGCCCGCCCGCCCCTCGCGACCAGGAAGCCCTCGCAGCGACGGCTCTCCGACGCGCTCTGCACATGTCGCGGCACCCGACCCCGTGCGACATCAAACACCCTTCCCTCTCGTGGCGGTCACCGCTCCTCGCGAAAATTTCAGGGAAGTTTGAAGAAAAGAAAAGAAAAAAAAAAATCAGGGAAGTTTGGAAAGAGAAGAAAAAGAAAATTCAGGGAAGTTTGAAAGAAGAAGAAGAAAATTCAGGGAAGTTTGGAAAAGAGACGATGAAAAATTCAGGGAAGTTTGAAAATTCTGAAAAGAAGAAAAAAAAATCAGGAAAGTCTGAAAAAAGAAAAAAAAAAAAAGAGGACATGGAGGTGGGAAGAGAGGGGGATAATAAAATCGAGCGAAACCCACCACAGAAAGTGGAGAAAGACCCCAAGCATGGCCCAGCTTCCCTCATCTTCGACCCTGACCCTCCTCCTTATCTTCCACTTCCATCTCACTGCAGGAACAAGTCTACCGCCCGTATTCGCGCCGCTGTCGATGGCGTCTGCGCGGGGCTCGTCGCCTTGCGGTACCTCCATCGGCGGGGCTTATTGTTCAGTGACCCGGGGTTCTCACAGCCATTAGCGGCCGCACCTTGTCCCACGCTGTGAGGGCGGGAGGGGTTGGAGGAAGGAGGGAAGGAGGGAAGGAGAGGGAGGGTAGGGGGGTGGGGGTGAGGAGGGTAGGGGGGTGGGGGTGGAGGAGGCTAAGGTGGAGGGGGCGGGTAAGGGGAAGGAGAGGGAGGGGGAGGTGGGTAAGGGGAAGGAGAGGGGGGGGGAGGGGAAGGGTAACGGAGGGTATGAGATCACGTGTTAGACTCTTTAATGGTACACCGAGAGCCCCAGCGGCGCCGAACTGCGGCGTGGCATGACGCGATCTTTCGGGGCCTCGGATCGCTATCTCGAACCCGGAGGAGGGAATGCCCGGCCGCGGCGCCCCGCCCGGAAGCCTCTCTCAGGAGGGCTCAATGGCCACCGAATTGCGAGCAGGAAAACACAGCAGAAAGCCCCTGTGCCTTTCTCCCTTTCTCCTTTCCCCATCGCGATCGTCTCTCCCCTCGCGCGCGCTCGCATAACGCGCGCACAATCAAGAAACGAGAGCGCACGAACCGTGCACGTACACTTACGCGCGTGCGGGAGCTTTCCCCGTCCCTTCCGCAGCCCGCACGCCCGCCGCAAGCACCGAAGGACCCCGGGTCGCCGCCATACTGCCGCAGGGTCGTGTTAACAGTTACACCGATCTGCCACCGCTTCCCGGCCGACCCACCCTGGGAAACGCGAGGCATTTTCGGCAAATGGTTCGACCCCAAATCAGCCCAAATAGGTGTTTATGTCATCATCTCGTTATCGACTTTGCGCTTCCTCTCATTGTCTGCATCCTCTCTCTCTCTCTTTCTCCTTTATTACTTGCGTATCTATTTCTTAATCTCCGCCTTGTCTCACTCTGCTGCATTTCCCGTGGATTCATAGTCATCTTCTATGACTATGAATTTAACTCGATTTTTAAAACTCCCTTTATTTCTCCCTCTTTCCCAGTCTTCATCAATAAACATAAATATTTTTTTTTCACTTTCCCTCCATTGTCGTTTCTTGTCCCCTTCCCTCCCCTTCTCTTCCCTCCTCTCTCTTCATGCCTTTTTCTCTCATGTCTTTCTCCTTTCTCTCTCTACCATCCTCTGTTCTCTCTTGTTTCGTCTCTTTTTTTCTTTCTGCTTCCTTCCCTTATTCTCTTATTCCAACCATTCTTCCCCTTTACATTTTACCTTTTTTTCTCTTCAATTGTTCTTCTCTAGACTTCTTTATTTTCATTTCCCTTCTTCGCTTCCACTTAACTCCTCTCTCTCCTATCTCCTTTCCTCCTAAATTTTCACCCCTTTCCGTCCTATAATTTTATTTTTTTTCCTTTTTTCCATTTCTTTCCTTCATTTGACTTTTATGCTTTCTCCTCAGCTTCCTTCCTTTTATTTTCATTATTCCATTTATTTATTTCGTTTTATTTTCATATCCCCTCCTCCTTCCTTTCTTTTACTTTCATTATTTCATTTTTTTCCTTTCCTTGTATTTATATCTTATCCCTTCTCTTCTCCTTTATTTTCTTAATTTTTCTTACTTTTAAGTTAATCTCCTCCATCTTCTCCATCCATTTTTCCATCTTTCTCCCTTTTAACTTCATCTTTTCCCTTCTTCCTTCCTTCCATTGACACCTTTATCCCTCTCCTTCCCTTTCTTCCCGCATTATCCATCCTTCTCCCTCCTCCATCCGTTATTTCCTTCTGCGCCTCTTCCCGTATTCCATAAGCACGGCCTCCTTCTAATATCTGAATGAAAACCCGTTAGCCTTGATCGCTCTAATACGACTTCACTTCCCTCTTCCTCTTCCTCTTCCACTTGCCTCCACCATTCTATTTCTCTGTCTTCACCTTCACCCCCCCCTCTCCACCTTCATCATCTCTCTTCTCCTCTTCCACTTGCCTCCACCATTTCTATTTCTCTGTCTTCCCCTTCACCCCCCCTTCCACCTTCATCTCCTCTCTTCTCCTCTTCCACTTGCCTCCACCATTCTATTTTCTGTCTTCCCCTTCACCCCCCCCCTCTCCACCTTCATCTCCTCTCTTCTCCTCTTCCACTTGCCTCCACCATTCTATTTCTCTGTCTTCACCTTCACCCCCCCTCTCCACCTCCTCCTCTCTTCTCCTCTTCCACTTGCCTCCACCATTCTATTTCTCTGTCACCTTTCCACCTCTGCTCTTCCACTGCCTCCATCATTCTATTTCTCTGTCTTCACCTTCACCCCCCTCTCCACCTTCATCTCCTCTCCACTCCTCTCTTCTCCTCTTCCACTTGCCTCCACCATTCTCTGTCTTCCCCTTCACCCCCCCCTTCTCCCCTCCAGCTACCTCCATCTCCTCCTTTCTTCTCTCGTCGCTTCGTCTCCAGCCCTTTCTCCTCCTTTCTTCTCTCGTCACTTCGTCTCCATTCTTGTCCTTTCCTCTATTTCCAATGGTATCTTCTTTCTCCGCCTCCGTCTCATTCTTGTAATTCGACCTCCACTTTTTACCCCAGTTGTGTGTCTCCACTTTCCCCCTCTTTCTCATTCATGTAGCTCCACTTCCACTTTTCTCGTGTCCCCTCGTGTCGTCACTTTCTCTCTCCGTCATTTCGACCCGTTTTTTTTTTTTCTTTCCGTCGATTTTTCTTTCCGTCTCGTTCTTTCCTTCATTTCGATTTTTTTTTCTTTTCATTTCGTTTCTTTCCTTTTCTTTCCGTCGAGGTCCGATTTATTTTCTCTTTCCGTCATTTCGACTTTCCGTCGATTTTCATCATTTCGATTTCGCTTTCCGTCGATTTCGTTTCGATTTTTTTTCTTTCCGTCATTTCGATTTTTTTTTTCTTTCCGTCATTTCG
>NW_020870077.1:688324-690824 GCF_003789085.1 Penaeus vannamei | reverse complement strand
AGAGAGAGGAGAGAGGAGAGAGAGAGAGAGCGAAGAAAGAGAGAAAAGAGAGAAAAGAGAGAGAGAGTACTCCATAAAATATGAAAAAATCGCACGACAACGGACCGGACGGACAGACAGACAGAGTAGGGGGCCACAAGAGGACCCAAGATCATCTGAACCGAGACCCCCCCCCCCTGTGGATGACACCATCTGACCCGAATGCACATACCCCCCCCTAACACCCCACCTCCTCTCTTCCTTATCCCTCTCCCCTCTCTTATCCCTCTCCCCTCCCCTTCCCTCCCCTCACCACTCCCTCCTTCTTTCCCCCCCCCAACTCCCCCTATCCCCCCTCATTCCCACTCCCTCACTCCCCTCCCACTTCCCCTCTTATTCCCTCCCTCCTCATCCCTCCCTCTCTCCCCTTCATCCCTCCCTATCCCCTCTCCTTCTATCCCTCCCTCCTCCCCTTCCCCCATTCTTTGCGGATGACGAGGAGCGAAAATGTGTAATAAGTGGTGCTAATAAACTGTCCGGAAAACGTAAACAACGAAACCGCCCGTATTTCAGCCTCTCGGGTCTGACAGCTTCCCTTATTCGCTCGCTCGCTCTCCCGGAAGATTTTTTTTATTTCATTTTTCTTCTATTTTTTTTTTTACTTATTTACTATTTCTTATTTCATTCTTTTTTTTAATCGGGTCGAACGGGCGGGACCAATCTGTGACGGGAGTGGGGTATGGTGGGGCGTTTGAGAAGAGGGAGATGATGGAGAGAAAATGAGGGGGTGGTGAGGACCGAATAGGAGGAGATAGAGGAGGGAGAACTGGTAGGGTTCCGACAGGAGGGAAGAGGAATGAGAGGGAGTAAAGGGGAGGAGAGAGAGACAGCAAGTAGGAGTTAGGAGGGGAGAGGAGGACAGGAACACAAGGAGAGGGCACAAAAAAGGAGGAGGCAGGCGACAAGGGCCCGAAAGAAAAAGAAAAACGATGATGGAGTGATGACAGTAGTAAAAAAAAGTTCAGCTAACAAAATTAGTAATGAATGATATAATAAAATGACATGATAATGATAATAATACAATAATAAATACATTATAATTCCCAATAATTTATAATTAATGTTAGTAATAATAATAACAATAATTAATAACAATAGATAAATATAAAATAATAGACAATGACGATGAAAGATGACGACAGTAAAGTAATACGACGATATAATAGGTGGTAATCAAAACAAATGGACGGGCAGAAGGCGACCCGAAAAAAAATAATAAATATAAGAAAATAAGGATGAAAATAAGAAAATATATTTCTTAAGAAACATAATAAAAGGTAAAGCGAAATAGAAGACGAGAAAGAACCGAGAGAGATAGAGAAAAAAAATCCTCTATAAACAAGTAAGGATATAAATGAGAGCAAAACAAATAAAATTAAAATGTTAAAAAATACATAAATAAGCATATAAATACATAAAAGTGTCAAGCGAAGCCGAGCAAATGCGAGGTGCTGCCATCTATCGGCGCGCGGGTCAAACGGCCAAGGAGGGCAACATAGCGACGAAGAATAAACCGTAATAAACAACCTTCAAAAGCATTTATTCTCTCCCCTGGAAAGCAATAAAATGCGAAATGCACGTCAGCGGCGTCGTTGTTATAATCATCATTAAGATTACTGCCGAGCTCTTGAATCTCGAAAGGAGAAAAGGTGTTGACAGCTCGCTCGCTCGGTTCTCTCTCTCTCTCTCTCTTTCTTAAACCTCCCTCATTTCTTCCCCTGTTTCTCTTCTGTTCTTTCTTCCCCCTTCTCTCTCCCTATCTCCCCCCCCTCTCCCTAGCCGCCATATTTCTCCTCCCCCTCCCCACTCTCCCTCATCCCATCTCTCCTCCTCTCTCTCTCCCTTCCTCTCACGCCGTCACCTACCCTCTCCTCTCATCCTTACCCCACTCTCTCTTCCTCCCTCCACTCCCACTCCCCCTTCCCTCTCTCTCCACATTCCTTCCCATCTCTCCCATTCCCTTTTATCTCTTTGCCCTTCCTCTTCTCTCTCTTCTCTCCTCTCCCCTCTCCTCCCTCCCTCCCTTCTCTTCTCTCCTTCTTCTTCCTCCCTCTCTCCTTTCCTTCCTCCCTCCCTCTCTCCTTCCTTCCTCCCTCCTCTCTCTCTCTCCCTCCCTCCTCCCTCCTCCATTCCCTTCTCCCAGGCGTAAGGTCAGATTCCCGGGCTGATCTCCGAACTGCTCCTACGGGGGGGGGAGATGAGAGGGGGAGAGTTTAGGAAGATGAAGAAGAGGGTGGGGGGTGATATGAAGGAAGGTGAGGGGGGGAGGGTTGGAGGGAGGGAGGGAGGGTTGGAGGGAAGGGAGGGAGGGAGGGAGGGAGGGAGAGAGGGAGGAGAGGGAGGAGAGAGGGAGGAGAGAGGGAGGGAGAGAGGGAGAGAGGGAGGGGAGAAGAGAGGGGAGAGAGAGAGAGAGAGAGAGAGAGAGAGAGAGAGAGAGAGAGAGAGAGAGAGAGAGGAGGAG
>NW_020870077.1:685731-688224 GCF_003789085.1 Penaeus vannamei | reverse complement strand
AAAAGACTCAAACGCCTAACGGGACCCCTCTCCTTTCAGCACAGACGACCATCGATTGCAGCCGGTGCTCGGGCCCAACGACTCAACGTAAGTCTTGCACGGGGAAGCGCCCACGCATGCGCGCTCGTACGGATGTGGGTGTCACACTAGACAATGTTGTGGTGCAATATTATATATTATATAAATATATATTATATATATATTATATATATATATATATAGAGATAGAGAGAGAGAGATGAGTGAGAGAGAGATGGAAGGAGAGAGAGATGAGAAAGGACAGATATAGATATATGTAGCATGTATATATTGTGTGTGTACTATTATTGTTATATCTGGTATATATATATATATATATATATATATAATATATATTATATTATATATTATATATTATATATATGTGTGATGCCGTAAAAATCGCGTGAACTGTGCGTGTGTGTGATGTGTGTGTGTGAGCCATATTTTATCAATGTAGTGTGTGTGTGGACCGGCATTTCAACTATTCATCGCATCTCCGAACATAGGTCTAGCGCCACTTGTTGTGTGTGTGCGTGATGGTCTTATAATATAATTATATAGTTATAGTGTATTTAACTATTCATTAAATATATATATGCTACTTAATATATAAATATATGGTATGCTATGTTATCATGCATGTGGTGTGTTTGGCGGATGCTTAACTAAGTAGTTGATAATCGCAATAACGAGGATAATAGTATATGATTTAACGTGTAAACAGTAGTATACGTTCCAATAACAGACATACTATTTATATCAAAACTTTAATAATTCTGTGTGCTTTTTGTTCACATGTTTAGTGTTAAGTCTTGCCAGCCGTTTCACACAATAGCCAATTATTGACTTAAAACTATTCTAAAGGCACAGATATCTAAATATCTAATTTACTCAAGAGTTTTTTTTTACCTTTTAGAATTGAGGGCAAACTCTAGATTAAGTACAACTCGAATTAATTCACGCATACTTTAATTTGTGTGTCAGATTCGATAATCCAATCACCCCTTCTCTTTATCCATCAATATATCCTTTATCCACACTTCCTCATTTCTTATAACTCGCTAAAAACTAAGATTAAGGTTAAGATTAAGATTAAGATTAAGGTTAACTAAAATTAAGATTAAGGTCAATCTCGCTAACAACTCGTCCCAAGGATTTATTATTCCCTCGGCATCGCCACCCTCCCTCTAAAACCTAATTTCCAAAGCTCTAATTTTACGCTTAATATCGGAAGAGATTCCCCAGCCTGCGTCGAGGCTTGTTGGCGCTCACCACTTAGTAGGATCAAGTTAGCTTCTCGTGAACGGGCCTCCTTGTGCGGAAGCGGAATCCGACACCACATCTTGGGTCTTGATCGGATTGCGAAGTCAGGAAGCGATGTGTTTGTGTTTTCTCGCGCTTTTAACGTGCTTGAGAGAGAGGGACTGAGAGGGAGAGGGAGAGAGAGAGAGAGAGAGAGAGAGAGAGGGAGAGGAGAGGGTAGAGGCAGAGGCAGAGGCAGAGGCAGTAGGCAGTGGGAGAGGGAGAGGAGAAGATAGGAGAGGGAGAGGGAAGAGGTAGAGAGAGAGGAGAGAGGGAGAGGGAGAGGCGAGGGAGAGAGGAGCAGAGGCAGAGGCAGAGCCAGTGGGAGATGGTAGAGGGAGAGGAGAGGAGAGGGAGAGGGAGAAGGGAGAGGGAGGAGGGAGAGGAGAGAGAGAGAGAGAGAGAGAGAGAGAGAGAGAGAGAGAGAGAGAGAGAGATGAGAGAGTGAGAGAGAGAGAGAGAGAGAGAGAGAGAGAAAAAAAATAGATAGATAGAGAAAGAGGATGAGAATGAAAGAGGGAAGTGAGAGGGAAGAGAAGAGAGTAAGATAAGAGAAGCAGGGAAGGAAAGTGAAAGGAAAGGAGGAAGGGAAGAAAAAGGTAGTCTTCATAATCTTTAAGAACAAGTAGACATACATTAATAATTTACTTTTCCCCTTCATCTAATCATCCGCCCATATATCTTCTTAGATTTTCGACTTTCTCAACTTCCCTTAAAAAAAATATGTCACATTAATATCATACAACTTCCCTTTAATAAAAAATGTCACCTTAACATTCATACAACTTCCATTAAAAAATAAAATAGAATAAATAGAATAAAATAGAATGTTACATCATGTTAGCAACCCCCTCCTCATCCCACACCACCACCCACGCTCCAAACCACCTCACTCATCACTCATGATTCCTCATTCCTCATGACTCACGCCTCCTTCTCTTTCAGGAATTGAGATCTGGGAAGAGAAATACAACTGGACTCGGCTATGACAGCACTTTCCGGTAAGTACGTTCCAAGTGTTTGGGTGTGTGTGGTTTGGAATTCGCTGCTGTTTTACATGCTGTTTTTCTTTCTCTCTTCATCGCTGAGTCATTCAGTGGTAGAATTAAGAGTTGTTCGTATCTTTATTCTAACGATAATAAATAGAATAAAAAGATATATATTATATAT
>NW_020870077.1:670731-680731 GCF_003789085.1 Penaeus vannamei | reverse complement strand
AAAGAAGAGGAAGACGATAAGCGACAGTAGTATGTATTGCCTGTTTGATAATTAATTATTTTTGAGCATCTACATCCTCGTGTTCTAAACTTGTCGAATGACTTTTCTCTTAAATTATGTGTCCGCTCGTATACTCTGCTCTTTGACCTCACCCAAATGAAAATAATAAAATAACATGAACCATAAAAACATATCCAAAAGATGACATAAAACCTGAAAAAACCCCACTCGCAAACCCGCCCCCCCTTTCTCACAATTGATATAAAAACCTTTGAAAAAACCCCACTCGCATACCCGCCCCTTCGCACAAATTAATTTATACCTCTGCCTGCACTTTAGTTCAGGTAATCCCTGCCTCGGTTAACTTTCCAATGCCTTGAGGAGAAGAACAAGATTCGACCTCGCTGACCCGCTTCGTCATCCCCAGTCGACCATCACATGGACGGCACCGCCCTGTTGAGGCCGTCGCCGCCATCTTTTCATCGCCCAAGTGAGGGGGCATGTCGCTCCCATCGGGCCAGATCGTCGCATCAGGTGAGGAGGGGTTGCAAGATTTAAGATGTTTAAGATTTAGTTTTTGATTTCATTCGTTACTATGGAATATTCTTCGCTGTGATGATATAGTGTTAAAAATTTGGCCAAATCTCCCCCTGTGTCGAGGGAGTGGCCGGGATTGACTCGTGAGCCGGGTATATATCGAACGCAGGTCCGCAAGATTGCTAGACCAGCACACTTACCGCTGGGTCTAGCAATTGCTCTAACCAAGAGGGTAAGGGGTGGGAGGGAAGTGGGAAGATGGGGGAAAAGGTGGAGGGAACGATAGACAAAAGGGAGGGGAAACGAAGTGTTGGAAGGATAGGGAAAGGAAGGGC
Organism: Penaeus vannamei; assembly: GCF_003789085.1. Classification (NCBI taxonomy): domain Eukaryota; kingdom Metazoa; phylum Arthropoda; class Malacostraca; order Decapoda; family Penaeidae; genus Penaeus; species Penaeus vannamei. Next base: position 679,859 of record NW_020870077.1, on the reverse strand, counting down.
GGGGTTCTGCTTTGTTTTTCTTTAAGGCTCTGTTTGAGAGGTTGTTGTGGGGGGGGGGGTAGAAAGAGGGGTTTCTGTTCCTGGCTCCTTTAAGGTTCTGTTTTGGAAGGGTTCTGCTGGGGGGGGTGTGCTAGAAGGGGTTCTGCTCCTGGTTTTTTTAAAGTTCTGTTTTTGGAAGGGTTCTCTGCTGGGGGGAGGAGTAGAAGGGGTTCTGCTCCTGGCTTTTTTAAGGCTCTCTTTTTGAAGGGTTCTGTTGGGAGGGGGGGTAGAAAGGGGATATTAATGGGGTTGAAGAGAAGATTTGGCTGGAACGAAGGGACGCCATTGCTGCAGCTGAAAGGGCACCACTGGGCTAGCTGAAGGGTTGCCATTAGGGCAGCTGAAGGGGCACCATTAATGTAGCTGAAGCGGCTCCATTAGGATGGTTAAAAGGGCGCCATTAGGAGAGCCGAAGGGATTCCATTAAGCTAGCTGAAGGGGCACCATTAAGAGAGCCGAAGGACCATTAATGTAGCTTAAACGGCTCCATTAGGATGATTGGAAGGCCGCCATTAGGACAGCTGAAGGGGCACCATGAAGCTAGCTGAAAGGCCACCATTAAGAGAGCCGAAGGAGCACCATCAATGTAGCTGAAGCGGCTCCATTAAGCTAGATGAAAGGGCGCCATTAGGACAGCTGAAGGGGCACCATTAGGACAGCTGAAGGGGCACCATTGGAGGGCTTAAGAGGAAGGCCGAAGGGGCGCCATTAAGAGAGCCGAAGGAGGACTATTGGAGGGCCGAAGGGGCGCCATCAGGAGGGCCGAAAGGACACAGGAATCCGAGAGAGGCATTTGGAAGATAAGAGAAAAAAATCATGATAATAGCAGTCGTGATAAATAATCATAACGAAATAATGATAGTGAAAAGATAATAATAGTAGTAGTAATAGTAACAATGATGATGATATTGATAATAATGATAATAATAATAATGATGATATTAATAATAATGATGATAATAATAATGTTGATATTAACTGATAATAATGATGATAATAAAAATAATAGTAATAATAAAAATATGATAATAATATAATAATATAATAATAATAATAATATTAATAATAATAATAATAATAACAATGATTATAATAATAACAATAATAACAATAACAACCCACCCCCCTTGCCAACCCGCTACCTCCCCCGCAGCATCACCGCCACCGCCGCCGCCATCGGGGCCGCCGGCATCCCGCAGGCGGGTCTGGTCACCATGGTGATGGTGCTCGACGTGGTGGGGCTCCCGGCCGAGGACATCACACTCATCATCGCCGTCGACTGGCTCTTGTGAGTGGAGGGGTGGGGTTTTATTGTGTTTGGGGGGGGTGGGGGATGGGGGGTACGTGTGTGTGTTGGGGGGGTGTATGTGGAGGATGTATGTGTGGGTGTGGGTGGGAGGATGTGTGTGGTGTGTGGGTGTGGTGGGTGGGTAGGAGGGTATGTTGTATGTGTGTATGTGGGTGGAGTGTGTGTGGTGGGGGGGGAGGTGGGTGCGTGTGTGAGGGGGGGTGTATGTGGGTGGGAGGATGTGTGTGTATGTGTGTGTGTGTATGTGGGTGTGTGTATGTGTGTATGTGGGTGGAGATGTGTGTGTGTGTGGTGGTGAGACATGTGTGTGTCTGTGTGTGTGTGTGTGTGGTGGGTGGGTGTGTGTGTGCGTGATGGTTTGTTGAGACGGCTGTGTCGGTCCTTTTCATGCATCGAAAGAAATTCCAATTCTATTCAAGTTAACTGCCTTATGCTTATTCCATCGGCCATCAACTATCCTTTCCCATTGGTTGATTCATTCCTACCTATCATATGTCTATTTTCATCCTAACCTATTTATATTATTCTCAATCCACAGTTCTCCAATTTCATTTTTTTAGAGAGTGATTCTTTACCTTAACGATCGTGTTAACTTTCAAATTAAAGGCCTTATTCATGTTCCATTAGTAATTACCAATTCATTTCACTAATCATTCCTACCTGTGTTTTTATTTTATTTTTCATATATATATATATATATTTTTTTTCACACCATTTTCATTTTTTTTTTTTAATATTCCAATTCGCACCCTCCATTTTCCTTTAAATACATAGAAAAAAATCCAATCCCACACCTCCATTTTCATTGTCTTTTATCTATTCTAATCCACTCCCTCCATTTCCCTTTATTCTATTCATTCTAGTCCACCCCCTCCATTTTCCTTTATTCTATTCATTCTAATCCACCCCCTCAATTTTCCTTTCATTTTTTCACCCCCCCCCCTCCGCTCCTCCCCCAGGGACCGCTTCCGCACCCTGATGAACGTGCTCGGCGACAGCATCGGCGCCGGCCTGGTCTACGAGCTGAGCAAGAAGGAGCTGGAGAAGATGGGCAACGTGAACGCCAACGGGGACCTGGAGCGTCCGTCCAGCGAGATCGGGATGGACGCCGTCGAGTCCAGCAAGATGTGAGAGGGCGGGAGAGGGACGGTCCCGCCGACGCCCTGAGCTCGAGCTGCCGAGGGACGAGCGCGGCCAGCTCCTTCGACCGGTTCCTCTCTCGCTTCCACGCTACAGGCTCCTCCCGCAGGCTGTAGCACACCCTCCCGGGGAACCTGCGCAGGGCTGGAAAGGGTTAGAAGCCTCCCGAGACGAAACACTTGACGCAGGGTGGCGTTCCGAGGCGCTCGCTGGGCGCCTCACTCTCCCCCCTCCCTTAAAAGAAGGATAAATACACAAACGTTTACGTAAACAGGGAAAAGTAACTCTTGGTCAGGGTTTAACCTCTGGAAAAAAACATCAGGTATGTGTTGTTTTTTCGGTGATCCATATTTCCTTAAGGTGGGCAGTCGAGGGCGCTAGAACCTTAGTCCTTCTACACGCTGAGGCGGTTGAGGTCCATCGCGCGTCGCAGTGGAATGCCGATTCCAGCGTCTAAGACTTCCACGCTGTCTAATTATAAGAGCGAAAATATGTATTAAAAAAATGATGTCTTGTAGAATTACTGTGGTCTGTGAAGATAAAACTTCCTTTCCTTCGATGGTATTATCCTTCTCTTTGGTTTATGTTTTCAAAATAATGTTGCCAGACTTTCTCTTCCTCTGGTGACTGTGATTTCCTGAAGGGTTATTGTAAAGCACTTTCTACACCACACTCACTGTCATGTTTTGTATCAGATCTTGACTTCAACAACTTGGCTACCATTTTTGTATGTATAATTTCCTTTCCTTTTATAATTATCAAACTATGTATAAAAAAAACATTTATGCCTTTATCTATTCTTGCACTGTAATATTATGATTTATTTTGTATTTTGTTGACTGGCGAGTGAAACCATATCATTACTGTAGAAGAGGCTGAGGGGCCACACCAAAGTGCATAAAATAAGTGCATTTATTGTATATCAGAAGAAAATTAGGTAGATATAGCGTTTTGAATTGTATAGAGAGCAGTTTTGTAATTGTTGTGTTATTGGAAAGTCTACAGATATATATTTGTTGTAAAGTAGTTTGGAATTTCTCAGTGGCTGTCTGTGTTGATGTTTACTGTTGGGGTCGAAGGCCTGTCGGTCAGAGTCAGAGTCTGATGAAAAGGTTCAGCAAAACGGACGCAGAAGGAGGTTCCGCTGATGGGTATATGTACATGTGTATACATATATACATACATACATATGCATATATATATATATATATATATATATATATATATATATATATATATATATATATATATATATATTATATATATATATATATATATATATATATATAAATATATATGTGTGTATATACATGTATGTATGTATATGTATGTATATATATATGTATGTATATATGTATATATATATATATATATATATATATATATATATATATATATATATATATATATATATATGTATATAGATATATATAATATATATACATATATATGCACATATATCGATATGTACACACACACGTATATGTTTATTATATATATATATATATATATATATATATATATATATATATATATATATATATATATATATATATATATATATATAGATATATATATATATATATATATATATATATATATATATATATGTATATATATATATATATATATATATATATATATATATATATATATATATATATATATATATATATATATATATGTATATATATATTTGTGTGTGTGTGTGTATATATCTATACGTATATATATATATATATATATATATATATATATATATATATATATATATATATATATATATATATATATATACATACACACACACACACACATATGTACATTAATGTCTTGGAGGACGAGAACCAAACTCCTCAGGTCACTTTTGCTAAAAGACGAACCAGAGGATCCCGCGCGAGGAACGGTTCCAGATCATGTACATTTTAGAAAACACAGTATTGTACATTTTTCATGAGATTTCTTCGAGGAGTTGAAGCATCACCTACGCTGTATATATCCGGTGAAATGTACAGAGAGAAATGCGGTCCCTGAGTGTCTCCGTGAGATGAGTTCCTTCTGTGGGAAAAAAAAATTAATAAATTGGGGTCATTGGAAGGTTCATTTGTGTCACGACGCACACGCGACTTGTTCCAAAATATTGTTCATACTCCTATAAATTAGTCATTTTTTTAAGACAGAATATTGTTCATACTCCTCTAAATTACTTAGAGTATTTTTTTAGACAATAACATACATTTGTCAGACATTTTTTTCACTTTTTTTGTACCTTTCACTTTTTCTGTTCTGTTGAGCATTGTTTTAAGTATATATCTGATTACCTTTTGGTGTAGTCACTACATGGGCGGTTATGAAATTGTTCAGGGATATATAAAAGACGTTTAGTTCAAGAAATAAAAGGCAGAACGGACGTCTCGCTAACCATTTGTGTGTTAGTACATGTGAATATTTTTTTTGAAATACTACCATAGAGGGAGTCACATCATGCACACAGTTAGGGACTGCATATGTCTGTTTTCCTTTCCTTTTTCTTTTCTTTCTGACCTTTTTTCCAGCAAAGAAACAAGTGAACACAAGGATGAATCCTATTTAACTTTTAATATTAAAGAAGGGTAGTTGTAGCAACCGCGTGAATGGTACCTTGCGTTCCCTGAACTGTTGCGAGCCAGACTGGGTTGTGTCCCCCGCCCCCAGCGCCGCCACCCGCAGGAGGCGAGCGAGTCTTCGAGAAAGGGCGTCTACGCGAATCTCCAGAGCGATATTTGGTCGTAAAATAAGCCTATTCCGTAATAAAAGTTTCCTTTCTGTGTATCCGGTTGCTGGAAGTGTTGTAACTACAATATATTGCTTATTGATGCTGTTAGTGTCATCGTTATTGGAAGAAAGTCAGCCAAGAGACGTGTGACATTTTTTATCTATTTATTTTTATTTTCATTATCTTGGCCAGCGCGGGAACAAAATTTCATGGTTTTACGAAGAAAAAAAGTTATTCTCGGCGATTGATATTTTGTTTGCTCGGGATCACAATTCAAGGAAGGTTTGCTGTTTTTTTTTCTCCTTTATTTTTGTGTGAAAGTTTTTAATTGTAAGGATACGGTTTTTTTTTCTTGGAATCTTACTCTTCTTAATAATTGTACTTGAATCTTGTAGCTACATTTTTTATATATAGAATATAGATAGGTGAAGTAAATTTTAAGGACTATTCGTGCTTAGCATCAAATAACCACAGTTTTATGTGAAGTATCTATAATGAAATTAAAACTTGATTTCCCTTCTTGAAGATATTTGTAATCTGCACACGACATAAATAACATATTTCCGTCCCACATACAAGCAAAATAATGATAATTATAATTACAAGTCAATTCACAAACCCAAAAAATAAATACGTGCTTCCCACATTTTTTTTCTTCATTCAAAAAAAAAAAAAAGTTCTGTATATGGGACCTAAATTATGTTATTGAATAATACGAATGCAGTTGAATAAGTTTTTTTTTTTTTTGAACGAACGACAACCTGTATTATACATAAATGCCGTACAAACTCGCGGACCAAAAAAACAAACAAAGAAAAAATCACAACAAAATTGTGGATTTTATTTATGTAATCAAAGTCAAATGGTCAGTAAGGAGCAGATCACGTGATGTGCGAATCTAAGGTTAACTCTATTCTTCTCCTAAAGCAAACTGTATGTTAAGGTCGAACTGCAGTATGAGTAATAAAAGTTTATAATACAAATGGAAGTTGTCTTATTGCATTTATACACCTGTTGTTCTCCTGGTATTGGCATTGGTATTAGTTCAATTGAGAAGTTAAGGATTTTTTCATATTTATCTATATATATCTATCAATTTATCCATTATTATGATTATTATCATTATTATTATTATCAATCTTTGAGTCAAAGGGTACACTTGAGAGCTTCAGGTTATCCACTGAAGTGATTAAGACTCCATTAATCAGCAGACTTGGATGCTGAGGCAACTGCGATCGAGACCGACTCACAATCACTTCTTTAGACTTTGTAGGAGCACCACGATTGAATCATCATCAGGTCTACAATGAGACTGTCAGCTACTATTTGCCTGGTTACCGGAGAAGGAACATCAACATAGATCATCAGCATATGCTAACATTTTATCAGTAATGCCAGACCACATATCGTTTGTATATAAAACAAAGAGCAAAGGGCCAAATACACTTCCCTGGGGAACCCCAGAAGACACACGGGAATACGAGCTGAAACTACCATCAACATGAACACGCTGCTGCCTGCCAGTTAAAAATTCTGATAAAATACCTAAAACTTTACCACCAACAGATTGTGACAAAAATTAAGCCCTTGTGGACACAAAAGCTGCACTAAAATCCAGCGAGACAAGGCTTGACTCATGACCCTTATCTAAAGCAGACTGCATTTCATGCACCAACATAAGCAGTGCATCATTGCAGCCGAGTCCCTTTCTAAAACCAAACTGAGTCTCTGGATGAAACGGTCTCAAATGAACAGAAAGACGTTGGCCAGCAAACGTTCAAAAACCTCGGATAAGATTGGTGTAATTGAAATAGGCCTATACTCAGTAAGTAACATTACCAAAGCGCCAGCACTCTGAAAATTACCCTTTACGAACTAAAAGGCGTAAGATTACGGCTAATTTGGGAGCTAATTAACCATTTAGTGTTTTTAAAATCAAAGGAAACAAACCATTAGAGTCTACTCCACCATATTCATCTAATTCTGATAACATATTGATTTCAGAGAACCTGAAAGCAAATAAATTAAAGCATGGCAATGGGTGACATGAAAGAGGAAGTTCAATATCTTTTAAACTTTGTTTTGAAATAAAACAGTCTGCTAACAAGGTAGATTTCTGAAACGGACTATACATAACACTACCATCAGGTTTCATTAAAGGAGGAATGGAAAACTCAAGACCAAACATGATTTTAGTGTTGACCACCATTTATGCGGCTGTGAGGCTTGTGAGAAAACTTCTTTTAAATGAGCATTATATTCAGATTTAGCCTCCTTATAAACATTAGTTGCTGTGTTTCGCATGACAACATAATTCTCCCAACAAAGACGAGTACGGTTAGCAGACCAGAGATGGTAGGCAGCATGTTTGTCCCTATAAGCCTGGTGACACCGTTATTAAACCATAGTTTATCGTGTGAACGAGATTTCAGAGTTTTGCCGAGTACAAACCTCGTTATGATGTCCAACAATAAAAAGTTCAGAGCTTTAACAGGACAAGGAGCATTATAAACATTTCGCCAAACATTGCTATCAAAGGCATGGTAGGCCCCATTCCAGTTAATTCTAGACTTCAAGAAAACTTGTTTAGTCAGAGTAAAATCCGGTATAGGAAAGTCCAGCTGGATCTTACATGCTAGACTACAGTGGTCGGAAGAACCTATTGGCGCGATGGAGTCTACATCAACTACCCCTCTCACATCAGTTAGCAAAAGATCCAAAAGATCAACACTCTTGTGAGTTGCACCGCGGACTAACTGCTCACACCCAACCACATCTGCGAAATCTGAGGCAGAAATGCCATGTCGGTCAGTTGGGGACAGAATTCAACCAGTCTCGGTGGTGAGCACTAAAATCACCTCTAAATATATAGCAAGATTTACTCATTCCCTTGAATAGAAATATACGAAGTCAACCAACAATCATGAATGCTGACATCGGAGTTGGGACTTCTATAAAGACTAAAAATGCAGAAATGATTAAAACGACTACACACTCTCACAAACCATGTATCCGTGACAACCACATTCATACGACTAACATAAGAACCAACCCTAGAATTTAAACACAAACGGGCTCAAGACAGAGAATTCCTACATGGCAACAAGGGTTTATTATAATTGGGTAAAAACAACACTGATGTGTACCTTTCAGCACAACAAATAATGTCAAATTTTGTCGAGATAACTGCAGATCCATTCAAATTCCGATGAAGTTCACGAATATTACTAAAAAGTAAGTTACAACACTTTGGACGGCAAGGACCAGGATTCAGCTCAGCATCACAACAAAGCAACAATGCCACAAGAATAATATAACCATAAATTTAAGAAAGAACAATTATACACATATATGTATATATATACACATATATACATACATACACACACACACACACACACACACACACACAACACACACACACACACACACACACACACACACATATATATATATATATATATATATATATTATATATATATATATATATATATATATATATATATATGTGTGTGTGTGTGTGTGTGTGTGTGTGTGTGTGTGTGTGTGTGTGTGTGTGTGTGTGTGTGTGTATGTGTGTGTATGTATGCATATATATATATGCATATATACATATAATCTCTCTCTCTCCTACTCATTTCTGGAAGAAAAGAATTCCAGAAATGAGTAGGAGAACTAAGGATTTTACTAGAGTCACCCATCTAAAATAACGTTTTCTGAAATTAGTTTATTTATAGTAGAAAACGAAAAGCTGTGAAGAGCTAATACTAACTCCGATATTTTGATCATCATTTCCATTATTACATCTACAGTATGTACTCCTGCTGGCATTTTATCCTATTGATGGTTAAATAATTAGCAATAGCACTCTAGAATGCAACAAA
>NW_020870077.1:633231-648231 GCF_003789085.1 Penaeus vannamei | reverse complement strand
GAGGAGGAGAGAAAGGGGGGGAAGAGAGAAAGGAAGAGAAAGGGAGGGAAGAGCAGAAAAAGGGAGGGAATAAGAAAGAAAGACGGGGAAAAGGGGAGTGTAACCAAACGGGAATCAAGGGTGATTGAAATAATAACGAGGATCTGTACATTATTATTATTTTTTTTTTTTGTTTGTTGCATTTATATGATACTACAAAAATATCTTACAATGCAGAAATGGTCGCTTACATAACAACACTAGAAAATGCATCTTTGGTGTGAGAGTGGTAAGGGTAGTTCGTCGACACAGAATACGGTACAGCTCCTTTTCTCAGGTACTTCTGCTTACGTCACCTGTCACGTGACCAGGCGAACAGCTCATCGACTCCTATGCTAAATAAGACTAAAAAATATAATATATAACCTGTGCGCATTAAGTACAAAATAGTGTACGCTTGTAGGCTGAATTTTTTTTCGCCTACACACGAACGCTGATAGACACATACACACAATCAATATCACGCAAATACACACACACATACAATGACTCTCACACAAATACACACACAATCACTATCACACAAATACACACACACGCACAATCACACAAATACACACACACGCACGCTATCACACAAACACACACACTATTACACGCAAATACACACGTACTTGCACACACTGACACACACACATACCAAGACAATCCATCTGTGACTGACAACAGTACACACGCCCCGACAAAGCACAACCGCAGCACAATACAGGATATTACAGCGCAGTACAGCGGCGCCAGAGCACAAAATTCGTCCCAGCGGGTGGCCCTCCTCTCCAGCTTGAGGGGGGGGGGGAATGGCAGCTGGCTACCATATGGTTATCCACAAAGACGGTATATTGGCTCCGGAGGTGTCGCCTCGAGGGACCGCTTCGTGAGCGCCGTGGCGGGGTGTGCAATGCGTGCGGGCGTGTGTGAGTGTCGGTGTGGTTGTTTGTTTGTTTGTTTGTGTGAGTGTGTGTGTGTGAGTGTCGGTGTGTGGTTGTTTGTTTGTGTGTGTGTGTGAGTGTGTGAGTGTGTGTGTGTGTGAGTGTGTGTGTGATTGTGTGATTGTGTGTTGTGTTGTGTGTGTGTGTGGTGTGTGTGTGTGTGTGTGTGTGTGTGTGTGTGTGTGTGTGTGTGTGTGTGTGTGTGTGTGTGTGTGTGTGTGTGTTATGGTGTTTTAGTTGAGGCATGTATAGTGTAAGCTTATAGTTTTGTTTAATTAAGATGTGGAGAAGGTGTTTTTTTTTCCTTCACTGTCTGTAATACTTTTTTTTTCTTTTGATATAAATATGGTGTGTTGTGGTGTTTTCTTTTAAGGGGAAGTGTAGGTTCAGTTTATATGCTACAGTATGTGTTTTTAACGAATAGTATATGTTATAATGGAAATAATTAAAGTTTCTTCTCTCTTATTTATCTAATTTTGTTTAGATGGGTGTATGGTGTTATCTTACAGTGTTGTGTGGTGTGCCTGTGGTGATGCGTGTGTTAGACTGGTGTACCGCCTGAGATTATTATTAGTGTGGTGTTCTACGGCGTGGATGGCGGACACCAGGTCTGCGAGATTACATTCTTGTGGGCGTGGGTCAGGAACACTCTCCCGCCCACGCTTACGAATACGGAGACAGGGTCTTTCGTTCGCTTTTCTTTTCTTTCTCTCTCTCTCTATCTCTTTCCATTTCTTTCTCTCTCTTTCTTTCTTTCTCTCTCTCTCTCTCTCGCTCTCGATCTGTCTACCTTCTCTCTCTCTCTCTCTCTCTCTCTCTCTCTCTCTCTCTCTCTCTCTCTCTCTCTCTCTCTCTCTCTCTCCCCCTTCCGTCGCCACTGCCCTGGCCCCCCCAACCACCAGCTGTCTGCCCGCGCCTCCCTCCGTCTGCCATCTGCCGGCGGGGCAGCGAGGGGCAGGCAGGACTCCGTGTGGCGAGCGAGCAGAACGCTGCACTGTGCACCTGGGTCTCGAAATTATCCTTCTCTGGGATTATATGTATTTACACGCACGCACACTCTCTTACGTACACATACACATGTACAGACAAACGCACGTACATGTCTTTCGACTCACACGCTCGCACGCGCACACATGTCCAGACAAACACAGGCACATGTGTTTCGACTCGCACTCACACACATACGTACATAATATTTCGGCATATACCTACACACTAACAAACAGGAATGTGCGTTTTTTTTAACTGAATATCTTGAAGGACAAAAAAAGAACGTCTTTGGGAAGATCCTCATCGGGACATGGACACAACTCACATTAAAAAATAGGAGATAAAATAATAATAATAATACACAAGGTGCATACATGTGCTACACGAAAATAGCACATGTAGCTAACACGTAGGTGTGTGGGGGTCATACACAGGGTCCTCAGGCTACCTCGGGGACCCTCATGACCCAACGCAGGGAATCTTAAGCACGGGGCCCTCAAGATCATGGACCCGCAAGCACAGGGAACCTTTTTAAGCACAGGGGTCCTCAAACAATGGACCCCTTAAACACAGGACCCCTTAAACACAGGACTCCTCAAACAATGGACCCCTTAAACACAGGACCCCATAAACACAAGGATCCCCCAGGCACAGGGACCCACAAACACACGGGACCCTCAACACCCTGACTATCTATCACCTGTTCAGAAGCATCGACGCGGCCTCACACACGTATTTCCGTCACGCGGGCTTCTGTCCACCACTGCGAATCCCTCTCATTTTCTCTCTATTCATACATATATATATTTTCTCTTTCTCTATCTCTCTCTCTTTTTTTTTTCCGAGAGGTCACAGCTGGATCTCAATCGGATTCGTGGATAATTTGCCAGAGGAATGTGGTCCAGAATCGGAAGGACGCGACGAACTGAAGGAGTCCTGGGGAGTCACTCGGTTGTCACGGACGAAATCTTTGGTTCTGGGGCGTCTGGCTCCGGACTCTTCTTGTGAGACACTCGGGAAGGTCAGTGACTCTCCGGAGAGAAAAAAAAGGGGGGTGGGGTGGTGGGGGGGAAGGGAAATATCAAATAGAATAATAAAAAACGAAAGAAAAAAAGAAGAAAAAATGGACTTTGAAACACAACTCTTTCGACAAAATCCTTCTTTTTTTCTTTTTTTTTTTTAATCAAAATAATCCTTCGACAAGAATCCGACGGATCTGTAGGATTCTATATATATACATATATTCTCGAAGGAAAAAAAGAGAAAATCGATCCATATTTCAAAGGACCTTTTTCTTTTCTCTTAATTTTTAGTGAGGGATCTTAAAGATTTTTTTAAAGGGGGGGGGGGTTAAGGAGCGAATTAAAGCGTGAGAGAAAAAACACTGGGTTGGGGTGAGGGATGGGGGGTAGGGGTGAGGGATTGGGGTAGGGGAGAAGAGGGGAAGAGGGGGGAGGGGGGATTCACGTGCTGCCCGGCAGTGTGTGGCTGATGGTGGTCACTCTGCTCGTGGTCTTGGTGACGTCACGGCGCATCTGCGAGGGGGGAGGGGAGAGACAGGGGGGTTAGTTCATACTGGCTGGTTTTGGAACGAGAATGAGAACATATATTTTTTTTAATCATTAAAAAATAAAGAAAATAATATATCTATGTCTGCTTATGGAATTATAATGCGAATAGAAATAATAGATATATAAAAATCCATGTTCTGATATAAATAATATACATCTATATATATAAATAATATATATATGTGTGTGTGTCTGTATGTATGTGTGTGTGTGTGCGTGTGTGTGTGTGTGTTTGTGTTTGTGTTTGTGTGTGTGTGTGCGTGTGTGTGTGTGTGTTGTAAACTCTAGTGGTAATATCTGAAAATGTGAGACCTTTAACAAAAAAAAAAGAAAAAAAAAACAAACCTGACGGTACCTGGTAATCCTATCATCACCTCATAGAGAAATAAATAATTAAATCACCCAACATGGACACCATCCGTCAATACATAACCACAACATCAAAGAAGCTGTCATGTGTTGAAACAATATTTAAACTACGTGCATATGACACTATCATTATTATGTTGCACCATAAACCTGACACTTCTTTTAAGGTGAGAATATGTATGTTTTGTGATTATGAGGCGAAGACGTATGTGGCTATGAGGGTTATTTTTCTTAGGAGAGTTATTATGTATAATTTGATTATGTTTTGATGGCAATGATGCGATAATCACGATGGTAATAATAAGGTTGATGATAATTGCAATGATGCTGATTGGATGAAAGTGTGAAGGAATGATCGTGCAGAGATACATAGATAAACACACACACACACACACACACACACACACACACACACACACACACACACACACACACACACACACACACACACACACACACACACACACACACACACACACACACACACATATATATATATATATATATATATATATATATATATATATATATATATATATATATATATACATTTGTGTGTGTATACATATAATTTGTTATAGTAATACTAACCACTACATAGAAATTTAGTGAAATCATATAATCAAACCATTTGCCATGACAACAGACTGCCGTATGACAGATTGTCATGGCGACAAACGGAAGCGTGATGTCATGCGTCTGTCGAAAGGGATATGATGACATGACAATACATGGTCATGTGAATGTACTGCTATGTTGTCATGTGGCTATGCGATGGCTATTTCGCGACATATGTTGATATGGGAATAGGGAAGGATTTAAGGGTTGGGGGGGGAGGGGGTTAAAGGAGGGTTTAAGGTAGGTTTAAGGTTTTTTTTAAGGGTTTTCTGTAAAGGAAGGAAGGAAGGGGAAAGGGAAAGTAAAGGTAAGGATTAAGGGAGGGAGGAAGGAGGGAGGAAAAGGGTTTTCTGTAAAGGAAGAAAGGAAGGGGAAAGGGAAAGTAAAGGTAAGGATTAAGGGAGGAAGGGAGGGAGGAAAGGGAGAGTGAGTTTACCTTCCTCTTGATCTATTAATCTGTTGTGTATGGTTAATGGTGATGATGATGATGATGACGTGATGATGATTATGGTGATGATGATGATGATTATGACGATGGTGGTGGTGATGATGATGATGATAATGTTAATGATAACAGTAATGATAACAACAACAACAACAATAATAATAATAAATAAATAAATAAACATGAACATGAGGATAAAAACGGTAACACCAGCAACACCAATAACAACGAAAAAACAAGAACCAGATAAAAAAAGAAGAAGAAGAAAAGAAAACACGAGACACCAAGGCGAAAGAAAAAAAAAAAAAAAAAAAAAAAAACAGACAGACAGACAGAAGTCAGTGACAGCCTCCGATATCCTGTCCTGTCCCATTTCTCCGCTGGTGGCTGTCTGTGCATGACATGAGGGAGAGCATGAGGTCGTTTGTGCATGAGAGACAGTGAGGAGAAGTGGGTCACGGTTGAGGGGAGAGGGAGAGGGAGGGAACCACGAGTGCCGAAAGATCGGAGAGTACGCAACTGAATTCGCTTATTATTGTTATTAATTTTAATGTATAGAGGTGGATGTATTTGGAGGAAAGGTAAGGAGGATGGGAAGAATCTAGAGAAGATTGAGGGAAAGTGGGGAGGGAGTAGTTATTATTTATTGAATTTAATAAGTAGTCATATGAGATGTAATAGGGGATGATATATTATAGTATATTGAATAAGTATGGAGATATAGATGAATATGGATTATTATTATTATATTATTGATGAGTAAATATAATGACATCATCATCACATCATCATCATTATTATTTATCACATAATAGTTTTATTAGTTTTATCTTATTATTGATATTAATAGTTGTTCACATTCTGATTGTTAATATTCATTGTTCATATCGCGATATCTTCATCGTAATGAGGTAGATCAAGGTTTGATATTTTATTTCTTATTCTTATTGTCACGTATATTATTTTTTATTATTATTATATTTTAGAATGTTAAAGCTATGTGCATTTGAAGCTGTATGATGAGGATAGATGAAATTAGGTAATAAGGTGGAGGTAATATACGATTCATCAATTATATATATACATATACTACTATTATTCATAGAATCGATCATACTTCATTTTGATTGTGTAATTATGTCGCTGGCGGTACCATTGATGGAGGGATTGAAAGGATAAGGTGGAGAGTTGAGAGATTAGTATGAGCAGGCTGAGATGAGGGTGAGCGAGGATTCTCGAATCGGATGTAGAAAAGGTAGTTTAAGGGAGGGATAAGGTTGGAGAGGGGATGGGAGGTAAGGAGGGAAGGATATATAATCATTAGGATGGCAAGTCGGTTGATATACTTATGGGAATTAGGTACAGCTCTACGAGGGCGGAGTGTTGTGGCCTTCAAAGGATTAGAGCGTTCGGGTTGATCGATTTTCTTAAAATAATCAAACTGTTGGCAGTAATCATTATCCCGGTCATTATGGTTGAGATCATCGAAAGACGAAGGAGATGTAGGAAACTGAGGGAAAGATGACATCGAAGAGGAAGTCACCACGGAATGGCATCCCTAGAAGTCAGTAGAGGTCTCGGAGAAGCGTGCACCCCGGCGCCGACCAAGACCAGTGCACAGGAAGACACAACTCGTGACGATACTCAGGGGCGAGACTTATAATATTTCTTAGTTCAGTTCACTCGTTACACAAAAAGAAAGGATAGATATATTAGCGAATCACGCAAGATACGGCACGGCCAATAATGAGATACGAGATCGTTGCAGGTGACATATTTGAGAATACCGGATAGGACAAGTATAGCGGTGATGAAATGAGGAGCTGAGGTGAAGGAAGATGGCACCTTTTGTTATGGGTAACCTGAATACTAGAGCTAGAGAGAAGTAGGTACATAATGATTGTTCAGTAGAGATCTACGTAATCACTTGTCTCATTTGTCAGTTGAATTGTACAGAAAATTAATAATATCGTACATCCTATATGCCATATTATTCAGTATGTGGGGAGAATTCTCCTAGCTTTAGTTGCATAATCTTGTTTCGACTTTCACACGAACAGCACGCTACACGAGCCAGACGATACTGTTTATAACAAATGTGACGCACGTACATAGAACTCACGTGACGTGTACCCAATCTCATTCAAAACTGACGTTCCTTCCATTCATTCATCACGCGCCGGAAACGAACAAAGTGCGAGTGTCTGGATTTGTGTGATCAAAGTGTAATGACAAGACTGGCTATCCGCGCCCTGCTACTCCGATGAGAGCCCTCTCGCCTACTATCGTCGCCTCAACTGCACTGTTTTAATCGGAATGCATCAATGTGTTGATGCTCGGCACGTGGTCTGACGGTTTATCCCCTGCTCTCTCTCTCACGCAAAAATAATATATCTAAAATTCTTCCAGGCCGCTGTCTGCCCTAAATCGGTGTACTGATGTCTGTGTCAAATTACTTTGAGAGTTCCAGAATGTTCCCACGCTATGGCCAGCCTCTCACATGCAGCGTCGTCCGCCGGTAAGTGGGTGAAGTTGCCTCGATGATCCGCGTCGATTTTCGCTCATAAAATGCGAAATGCAACTGAACTCGTCATTCTGTCGCGCGTTCGGAAGAGTGCCCTGTTTCCTCGTGGGTGTGCGCACCTCACTCCCTACTTCGCCTGATCTCGCATGATGCGAGCTCTGCCGCAGTCCCAGACCGGCCGAGACGGAAGAACGCTCCTGCCTCTTCGCGATGCCGAGCGGGCGGTCTGGGCATGGGGATTGCCTGGTGTCAGGCAGCGCCGCGCGCGTGTGACGCTCTCCGCAACGGGCGGCTCGTTAACCCACCTTGAAACGCTGGCAGGTGGCGGCCGCGGCATGTTGGGTCCACCTGCCCGGCGCTCGTGCAGGCGAGGACGGCCCGGACACGCCATGTCACGGGGGGAACCTCTCCCCCCTTTCCCTCCCCCTCCCTCTCCCTCCTTCTCCCTCCTTATACCTCTTCTTCCAACCCCTCCTCATCCAGGCCAAGAGGCTTCCCTCTCCTCCTCTTCTTGACCTCCTTCTCTTTTCTCCCCTTCCACAGCCTCTTTCCTCTCTTCCCCTTCTCAAAGTTCCACACGCTCCTCCTCCCTCTCCCTTCTAGCTTACTTCCCCCATATTTCCTCATCTCTTTCCCTATAGTTCCACTTCCTCTTCTTCGCTGCTCCGTGCACCCATGAGGCCTCTGTCACCACCAGTTTCCCCCTTTAAATCGTCTAAGTGATCCTCATTTCCGCTATCTCTTTTCCCCCCGCCGCTTTTCCCTCTCGCTCCCGCCTCCCCCGTTCGCAGCTCTCTCCGAGCGTTTAAGCTCCTCTGAAGCAACAAGTTCCGTGATGTGCCGGCGAATCTGAGTACACACATCCCGCAGCACAGCACACACACCCCGTACTACACACGACGCACCACGCCACGCCACCAACCACAGCCGGACGTCCCGGCAGATGGCAGACGACGACCCTCGCCTGCTACTGCCGCCCTCTGCCCTGCCAACGCAGCCCGACCCTTCCGGGCAAGGGAAAAGCCTCTCTGGGCGGTTCGGTCGGGCAGACGGGCGGGCTTGATACAGAAATTCAAATGGAAGAGGGAGGGAGGGAGGGGAGCTAGAATGGGGAGGTCGAGCGAAGAAGGATTGGAAGAAGAAGAAGGAGTCGTAGCGTGATGGATGAGATGAGACACGTACGAGCTACTGCATTCTAACTTCTCTCCTCTGGCTCTCTATACTCCTCTTCCTCACTTCGCTTGCACACACACACACACCCTAATCCCTCCTGCTCCTCCCTCCCCATACAAGACCCTCCCACAACTCCCCCCCTCCCCCCTCTCCTAATCACCTCAAGCCCCCTCCCCCCCCCCTCGCCGGACAATCTTCGTCCCTTCCTCAAGCCTCTCCACCCGGTCCTGCGATCCAACTTGTGCGCTAATTAATGTTCTTGGAAACTGTTTGCTTCCCTAATCTTTTCCCACGGCTGGCTTCCAGCCTCGCCACCTTACATGAGCACACGCACCACATGGACGCCACTGGTCACGTGCGCACATCGCTCACCGTACACACACCTGCTCACTACCACACCCTCCACCCGTTGTCACGGTACACACACGCTCGCGTAACACACGACGCTCACGTGCACACATGCTCACGTACACACGGCTCACCGCATACAACGTCACTACACACGTTCAGTACACACCACCAGTCACGTACACACCACATCGTCACCGGACACACGGTCTCCGTACACCACGCACACACTCACGTATACACGTTCATGTACACAAGCACACTGTCACGTACACCACGCTCACGTTCACCGCACACAAACGTACACGCTCACGTATACACGCACACGGTCACGTTCACACTTCACACGGTAGCTACTACACGCACGCACAAGCTGACGTACACACGCTGACGTACACACGCACACAAACGCACACGCTCACGTACACACGCCTCGCCGCAGTCAGCCTTTTCATACGAACGAAAACGCGGCTTCGAGCACACGACAGCACGTACCCATCATGCATGCACGGAAGGCAAGAAGAAGAGGAAGAAGAGGTGGAGGTGAGAGGAAGGGGAAGAAGGAGGAGAGGGGGAAGGAGGAGGATGAGAAAGAAGCCAAGAAGAAGAAAAAGGAGAAGATAGAACGTAATAAGAAAAAAGAGAACGAACGAAGAAGAGAAGAAGACGGAGGAGGCGAAAAAGGTAGAAGCAAGAACACTATTAAGTAACACAGCTATGAACACAAAACAAAAAACAACCATCAGTCAAACAACACCAAAAAAAAAAAACCTATTAAAACACTTAAACTAACAACCCCCCAACAACCTAACAACAAAACAACTCCACCAAACTTCAAAGCAATAAAAATAAAAAAAAAAAAAAAAAATTGCCAGACGAAATGGAAACAAAAACAGAGAATACAAACACGCGATCATCGACATTAGCCGAACCTCCATCATTTCATCCTAACCCTGCTCTTCACCTCGGCCCCATACATTCATGCACGAGGCTGCGTGGCCACGCTTGCGAATATGTTGTGCATATCGACCATGGAACCGCCCTCAGCTGGGAAGCCTCCAATCCTTGTGATCTAGAATCCCACTCCTCTCTCTTTCTCGTGATACATATCGTAAATTTGGAGTATTGAGGGGATGACTGGCTTTCGTCTACACGGAGAACAGCCGATTCCGAATACACCCTCCCCCTTACCCCTCTCCCCCATCCCCCTACCTCACGTCCCTCACTTCCCCACCTACGCCCCCTCCAATTACCCCACTTCCCCCTTCCCATCCCCCTCCTTTCCCCCACTTTCCCCTCCCTCCATCCCCCACTTCCCCCCCCTCCCAATTCACCCCCACTTCCCCCTCCCTCACCTCCCCCTCCCTCCCCAACCCTTCCCCCCAAACCCTGAACAATGCTGGGGGGAAGGGGGGGTGACTTGAATGGGCGGAGGGGAGGTTCTTAGATCAACAATGCTTCCCTCCTTTCAATCCCATTTCATCATCGACCCGCGTTGGCCCCGCTCGCCTCGTGGACTTGGAGGGGAGGGATAGTGGATAGAGGGAGGGAAGTGGGAGGGAAAGAGGGGACATGGGAGGTGGGAGTAGGGCTATGTATGGTTATGATATATTTCATTCCCATTTTATTTCTTTTTTCAGCTTTTTTTTTTTTTTATTTTTGGATGGTAGACTATTTTGTAGTGGGTATGGGTTCTGTGGGGGAAGTTGAAGGGGACGGGTTAAAGATTTTTTGGTGTTTGGTGTTTTATTGTTGAGGTTTGTTATGATAGGGGTTGGTTTTGTTTTTGTTTCATCTCTTTATTCTTCTTCCCTTTTTCTCCTCTGCTGCCTGTCTATGGTAGTTGTCTTTCTTACTGTAAGGTCCTTTTTCCTGTTTCTTGTCTTTCTCGTTTAGAGAGAGATGGATCCCGAGACTAATAGATGATTTTAACTGAGCCTTAGAGGAGAGGAGGGAGGGAGAAGAGGGAGTGGGAGAAAGAGGGAGGGAGGGAGAGAGAGAAGAGGAAGGGAAGGAGGGAGAAGGAGGAAGGAGGGAGGAGGAGGGAGGAGGAGAGAAGAGGAGAGAGGGAGAGAGGAGAAGAAGGGAAGAGAGAAGAGAGAGAGAGAGAGAGAGAGAGAGAGAAGAGAGAGAGAGAGAGAGAGAGGAAAAGAGAAAGGAAAGAGATAGAGAGAGAGATGCCTGGCGAGCGGAGGGGCGCAGGCACTGATCTGGCACGGAACTTGTCTGTTCGGATTCCTCGGAGGGAGGAGGAGGGATAGGGAGGGAGGGGATGGGGAGGAAGAGGTGACCTAGGAGAAGAGAGGAATCGGGAGAGAGGGAGGAGACACTGTGCCTTTGAGGAGAGAGGAAGAAGTGGGGGAGAAGGAGCAGAGGAGAGAGGAAGCCCTCTGGCCTGGGTGAGGAAGGAGTTGGGGAAGAAAAGGTATAGAGGAGAAAGGAGGGAGAGGGAGGGAGGGAAAGGGGGGGTCCCCCCGTGACCTGGCGTGTCGGGCCGTCCTCCGCCTGCATCGGGCGCCGGCAGGTGGACGCCACCTGCCGCGCCGCCCACCTGCCAGCGTCTTCAAGTTCGGGTTAACGAGCCGCCGTTGCGGAGAGCGCACACGCGCGCGTGCGCTGCCTGCCCCCTCCCCTTCCCCCCCGCCCGCCTCGCCTCGCCTCCGCTCCCGCTGAGCGCCAGAGCCACTCATGCAGACACGCATGTGCACACGCACGAACATAGACGCACACACACCCAGAAATATGCACACAGACACACATATACAGACACAGACACACACAATAAATGAACAGATAAACCTCAGACCACTGCCGACCATCACACATTATGCATTCCGCATAAACACATCAACACCATGCACCATACACGCCCATGAGCCGTCATGCATCACACTTGAACAAAAGATGTGCGTCCTTCAGTGTCTGTCTGTGTGTACGCGGCTGTGTGCGTGTATGTCCGTGTGCGCACATAGGATCCCAATGTCTGTGCATTTACGAAGACAGTGTCATTACCACCATTCTCATCATAACACCATCATCATCCTCATTATGATCATTACGTCATCATTATCTCGGGCGTGCGTGCGTGTGTACATTTTTGTGTACACGTGTGAACGAACTTTAGCCTCGCCCTGAGTACACACGTGTTGTGGTGTGGGGGGGGGGGAGTGCGATAATGACAGGGGATGGTGGTGATGATGATAATGGTGATGAAACCATAATGACAGGGATAATGATACTGCAGTTGCATATTTTAAGAACAATCAGAATAACACCCACAGCAATTTGAAGGCAACAACAGTAACGATAATAATGATCAAAAATGATAATGATTATAATAACAACAATAATAATGATGAGAATGATAATAATAATAATCATCATGGTAAGGATAATAATCATAATAATAATGATGATAATAATAAATAATAATAAATAATAATAAGAATAATAATACTAATCATCATCATCTAATCATAACAAATATATAACAATAACACTAAATATAATGAATAATAAAAAAATAATAATTAATGACCAATAAGAATAAGATAAAACAATAATAATAATAATATTATTAACGATGAAGATTGATCGCATAAACAATGAATATTAACAAAAACATGTGAACAAAGAATAATATCAATATAAAGATAAAACTAATAAAAACTTATAGTGATAATAATAATGATGATGATGTGATGATGATGATAATAATAATAAATAATAATAAATAATAATAATAATAATAATAATAAATAAATAATAATAATAATAATAATAATAATAATAATAATAATAATAATAATAATAATAATAATAATAACAATAATAATGATAATAATAATAATAGTAATAATAATCATAATAATAATAATGATAATAATAATATTGATCATAAAGTAACAATAATAACAATAAAAATAATGATAACAATGATAACAATATTATACAAGAAAAAAAATTTCAACGAAAACAATAAAACAAATATAATCATTTGATAGTGATAGCATAACATGATAACAGTTGTAATAACAATGATGACCAATGATAATGTTAAGGATGAACTATTAATAATGATAGATAAAATAAATATAGATTAATAATAATAAATACTACTAAATTAATAATAATATATAATATAATGATATAATAATAATAATAAAATGATGATTAATGCTAATAACAATAATAATAACAACAATAATGATAATGATAATATTATAACAAAAAAACATCACCAATAAAGTTTTACAATGCCTATGTTTTTTTTCCTTTTAGTTCTCTCAATGAACAACTCTTCGGCGATGCAATGAAGAAGAAGAAGAAGAAGAAGAAGAGGAGGAGGAGGAGGGGGAGGGGAGGAGGAGAAGCGAGGAGGAGAAGAGAGGAGGAGGAGAGGGAGTGAAGAAGAGAGAAGAGAAGGAGTAGGGGGAGAAGAAGAAGAAGAGAGGAGGAGGGGAGGGAAGAGGAGAAGATGGAGGAGGGGGGAGGAAGAGAGGAGAAGAGGGGGAAGAAGGAGGAAGAGGAGAGGAGTAGGAGGAGGAGGAGGAGTAAGAGTAGGAGGGGAATAGAGAAGAGGAGGAGAGTAAGAGTAAGAGAAGGAAGCGAGAGGAAAGAGAGAAGAAAAGAGGAGGAGGAGAAGCAAAAGGAGCAAAACCGACACCTTTTGGCCCAAGCAACCCCGTGCCTTCAATCGCACACTTTGCAACCTTCAGAACGATCTTGTGCAGACTTTGCAACCTAGATTGGGTTTGCTTGAGTTCTGTTTTATTGTCATTATTATTATTATTATCATCATTATTATTATTATTTATTATTTATTATATGTTATCATCATTATTATTATTATGCTGTGTTGTATTATTATTATTATTATTATTACTATTATTTCATCCATTATTATTATTTATTGTTTTATTATTTATTATTATCATTATATTATATTATTATTATTATTATTATTCAGTAATTATTATGTTTCTTCATCTGCTTTTTACGTTATCTCTTTTTCGTATTGTTGTTTCGGTATGATGATAATAACAAACAAACGAAAACATATCGATGATAATATTTATTATTTTATTAATGTATTTATTATTATATCATTATTATTATATTATATCTTTATTTTTATTTTATTTCAATTTTAAATTCATTTTATAATCTTCTTCTATCTCCCCAATTATCTTATTATCATTATTATCATTCCGATATATCATTATCATTATTATTATATATTATCATTATTATTATGTCAATTATCATCTATTATTTGTTATTATTTTTTTACATTATTATACCACTTCTACATCTTCTTATTATTCATTATTATTATCACTATCCTTATAATCATTTATTCATTATCAATATCATTTCACTCTTAGTTAGCATATTATTTATATCACTGTATTATTATTTACTGATTCATACTATATTAATTCTATTATACTACGAAAAATCTAACACTTTCTATTATTTGTATCTATTATCATCATTATCGATTATCATCATCATCAATATCATCATTATCATCCTCTTTATCATTTGTTATATCATCATTATCATCTTATCAATTATCAGTATCATAATTATTCCTCATATCATCGTGATTTAATTACCATCATACCATTACTCATCATCATCTAATCACCATCCATACTAATCATTATTTTATATGTTGTTATAATGTCGTTTCCTGAAAGTATTCTAAAACGCAAATAAATGAGATAATAACATAATAAATTGAATATATAGATAATAATAATAGATAATAATATAGATATAATCTAGATATCACTATAATAGTACTGCATAATAAAGTATTAAACTATTAAATAATAAATAGATAGATATAATAATAGATATAATTAACAAGATAAATGATAATAGATCACTAAATTAGATAATAATTAGTAGATAATAACTTAGCTAGAAATAATAGTACGATATGTATAATAGATAGATAATAATAGTAATATTAATAATAATATGATA
>NW_020870077.1:621256-631256 GCF_003789085.1 Penaeus vannamei | reverse complement strand
GCGCGCGGATTCTCTCTAGCATGTCACGCCTTGCTTGTGCCTTTGCATCATTCATTATATCTCGTAACAAAATGATAACAATGATATGTTTCATTTGATCTCACCGCCTGGGAGGCAACGCGAGTTATTGGCGACGCGTTTTGTACCGTTTCCGTTTTTGTTTTCCCTCTCACATCTCCGGTGTAATCCAGAATTGACTTTTTCCTCTACTACAGATTTGAAGTTCTCTTATGCAGCTCCCTTTTGCCATCACACCAAATAACAACTCAAAAACTAAAGGCACACTGTGTTTATCCCTGAAGCGACATATGCGCGTCCTCTAAAAATGCAGGCTTATCCTCCCGCGGCGAGCACACAACACTCATGGCACCGTCACACTTCGCATGGCTCCGGGGAGTGCCTCAGGGGGAAGGGGGAGGCACGGGGCGCAGACTGTCCCTCGACGAGCGCCGCCGCGGGAAAGTTCTCTCCCGGACGCCAGCGCCGTTTCGTGGCTGTTTCCGTAAGCGGCGTTTGCAGAGACGGGCAAATTCGGGGAAGAAAGGGAAAGAATGAGGAAGATTGCGGGAAGAAGGGATGGAAAAGGAAGATGAAAAGGGGAGGGAGGGAGAGGGAGGGATTTGGGGTGGCAGGAACCTCACGTTTGTGAGATAAACGTGAACTGACTGACAGAGAGAAATATATACATAGATTAAAACGAGCGTCGAGTCCCGCCGGCAACATGGTCCTAACATTACTTTTCCTTTCCAGCACAAGACGAGCATCGTGAAGCCTGTCCTGGAGCCCAATGACTCAAGTGAGTATAAGAGTAAATTTCACCTCCTACGGCATACAGCTGTGACCTCGTGTCTTCAGCGTCGGCTATCATCATTGCTAACCCTTAAAAATCTGCATGTAAACCAAAGGGACTAAAATCTGATTCTCCAGGGGACGTCTGGGTGAAAATCAGTCGGCGTTCGGGATTGGTCTTTGGCGGACTTTTTGTTTCTGGGATTCAGTTGAGTGTGGATCAATCGGCCAATTCTTTATCAGGACCTTTATTAACAGGATAACAGATTTCATGTTCATATCTACTTCTTAAAGTTAATACCCCTTTGAATCGCTCTCTATGAGAGAGAGAGAGAGACAGACAGAGAGAGAGACAGACAGAGAGAGAGACAGACAGAGAGACAGAGAGAGTGTGAAAGAGAGAGAGAGCGAGAGAGAGAAAGAGAAAGAGAGAGAGTTTTCAGACGAGACTCGGCGCGAGAAGAGCTCCGCCGGGCCCGGTCCTTCCGGCACATGACTCTCTCGGAGAGCGCTGCCCTGTCTCGTATAACTTCGTATAATGTATGCTATACGAAGTTATTACGCTTTGAATCGCTCTCTAAGAGAGAGAGAGAGTCAGAGAAAGAGAGAGAGAAAGAGGGTGAGTGTTCAGACGAGGCTCGGCGCGAGAAGAGCTCCGCCGGACTCGGTCCTTCCGGCACATGACTCTCTCGGAGAGCGCTGCCCTGTCTCGTATAACTTCGTATAATGTATGCTATACGAAGTTATTACGATATCTACTTCTTAAAGTTCGTATAACTTCGTATAATGTATGCTATACGAAGTTATTACGCTTTGAATCGCTCTCTATGAGAGAGAGAGAGAAAAAAAAGAGGGAGAGAGAGAAAAAAAAGAGGGAGAGAGCGAAAAAAAAGAGGGAGAGAGAGAAAAAAAAGAGGGAGAGAGAGAGGGAAAGAGAGAGAGAGAGAGAGAGAAAGAGAGTGAGTTTTCAGACGAGACTCGGCGCGAGAAGAGCTCCGCCGGACCCGGTCCTTCCGGCACATGACTCTCTCGGAGAGCGCTGCCCTGTCCCGCGTGTGTCTCTGCGCCCTTATCCCTTCGGCCTTGATAATCCTGTTGTGTTGCCGATAGAATGTTCTGCCTTTCAAACGAGGAATTCAGATTAAATATGAACAGAAGTTAAAAGCAATGATGTCAGTGGTAATAACAATAACAAAACCAAGATTGCTGATAATAATGATGATAATAATAGTAATATTAAAGACTAATAATACCAATAATAATGATGATTATATTATTGGTTAATAATGACAATGATTATGATGATAAAATATATTGTAAAATATGCCTAACATTAATTATATACCGTCTGCTTCGCCTTGCTTCCTGCAGCGTAATTGCGTAGTGCATGCTACTGCACCGGATGCATTCTCTCCTGTAGAGTTTCTGAGGTCACTTGCACGTCTTAAGATCTGAAGTACAAGCGAAAGTATGAAGGTAGCTCTAATAAGTATTAGTGAAATGTGCACTCCGTAAAGTAGCCGCGCACTTCATCAGTCAGCGCTCGACCTCCGCACAGAATATGACTTCGGCCAGGGGAGGCTCGACTTTCAGCAGAGGACACAACAGCCTTCGGTTGGCATTTGCCTCTCGGCAGATGATGCAACACCTCAATGATTGGCAGTCGACCGCCCCAGATGGCACTAGAGCCACACCCGCGAGGCTTGTCCCTCAGCAGATGGTCTTTTGTCTCAGCAGATGGTCCTGTGCCTCGGCAGACGATGCTCCACCTTGGTTAATGGATGTGTAACGCGATCCCTCACAGCTTTCCCTGTTTGCGTTTGCGCCGCGGCTTCCCACACTTGTCTTGTCTCCCAAGAGACGACGGAGGCGACAACTGCGTGCTCTTCTTACGACGGCAGATGTGGGCCGGTTATGTTACTACTCAGACTTTTTTCTTTTTTCCCCTCTCGCAGCGGAGACCAGTAGTAAATCAAGGACGCTTTATAGCTCGCGGTTGATGACAGCTGTAATTTGAAGGAGAAATGTAACAATCTAAAAATTAAACAACCTCTAAATAATGCTGCCACGTCTCTCTCGCGTCTGTGAGGATCACGTCGACTGGGGTCTTGTTATCCCACTCCGAAGCGTCACCCAATCCTCCTTCATGAGCCTAAATGAAGTTATGTCTACCGGAAGTACTACAAAAGTGTTAAGAACGACACGCATTCGCATTGTTTTTTTTTCAGTCTTATGCACTATAGGACAATAAAGAACGTTGAAAGTTGAGTTTCATGGAGCTTAATAAGACCCCATTCACTTGTCACGAAGCATTTCCCACAAGTATCACATGTCGCATGAGCGTGTCTTTGTTTGTTTTGTGTATGGCACCGGTCCAAGGGACAGGAAGTGTGTGCGAGTTATTTTTCTGTAAAATTAAGTCTTTTATCAAGCGTTAATGTGTGCATGTTTTTTTTACAAGATATAAACAGTTCGCGGGTCCCTCTGCCAGAGTATGGCCAGAGGTTGGACTCCGGTCTCCCACTGAGATTGCCTCGATGGTGGGGACTCATTTGGATGAGGACTTCTTCGCCCGGTGCTAGGACGCCTTTTACTGAGATCTTGTTGCTTTTCAGGGATAGACCGATGGGAGGAAAAGTATAATTGGACTCGGAATGACAGCACAGCCTGTAAGTAGCGTGTCGAAGGTGTCGACCAGTGCCCTGTCTCACTGTTTCACTGCTGATGCACTTCTGGCCACTACTGCTGCAATTTCCGCACTGCTGTTGCTGCACAGTGACATCCCTCACTCATTTATTCATTACACTTTCAAATATTGTATGTTCTTCTCTTCTTTAATGTTGTATATGTAAATCGTTTGCAATGAACGAGTGAGAGATGTTCACTTCTGTGTTTATGTGTTTCTGTCTCACACAGGCTTTAGTGGTCCCGGGAATTCTTTGTTGGTGAAACTTGTCGGGTGTCTGTTAATTACCTCCGTTTTCTTTCCTTTCAGGTTCCTCTCTTATGTTTCGCCTCTAAGGCTGAAAGGATGCTCTATATTTGGTGTTTCAGTGTACTGTATGTTGTTCTTAAGGTGTTGGTGCCATGCTTGTCACTTCACAGTCGGTCTGCTCTTATTAATTGTGGGGTTTAGGTGTCCATAATAAGTATGATTTTCCGCAAGGCTGAAGATTCACGTAAAGATTCCACATCGAAACTCAGATCTTATCTAACCTGCTTTGAAAATCTTTTGGTTAAGGAATTTCAACTAATTTTGCCGTGACATATCAATTAACACCCTCCATTAGAGTATTTAACATACTATCATACTACTGATTATGTTGATTTTACCCCAGAGTTCAAACATGTCACATTTCTTTCTTTACCCAACTTTCTTGTCCTCTTTTCCCTAATCTCCCCTTGTATGTTTGTCTCAAGCATTATTGCAGATTCAGTGTCCAATTACTAAGTTGCATTATATCAATTAGGTCTAAACACGACTCCGGAATTTACCAAAATAACTGACGTTAGCATTAGATACATTATGCATTATCATAAGTTTGGTAGTTCAGTTCAGTGAATGCAACTTTGTAATTTGATCAGGAAAGATATTACGATGAAAAGATGTCTGGCCATTCTAAGCGCTTCCTCCTAACCTGCTTTACAGGATTACTTGAATACAACGTAACGGAAGCTTGGAGTAAGTACTTTTAGACATGTCTGTGTTATAATTGCTTGTTAGGTGTATTGTAGACGGTTCCTTTTGATACAGAGATTTGCATAGTGTGTAAACAGAAATTACCTTAAAGGTGTTTGGAATTTCTGAGGTTAGAGAATCCGTTACTCTCTAAAGTCACAGGAATGTAGTCATTTCTTACCCGTGACTGAGACTCCATTGTTTGCATTTGATTCACACTGGTATATTGGGTTCTCTTCCCTTGTCTTGCACCTCATGGAATGCAGCGTCTGTGAAGTCACTTCGCGTCACGTAAGCTGTGATTTCAAAAAAGGACTATATAGTGACACCTTTTATCTCTTTATAGCCTATGCACAGCACAACCTTTAGCACTTCACTACACAGTAATCGTCACACTGTTCATGTGGAACCCAGGTTGTTAGTAGAAGGCATTTTTGACCATCAGATTTCAATAAAGATATAAGGAACGACCTATGCAACTTTACTTTTTATACACAATGAGAAACAGTTATTTGAGCATCATAAAAAAAAATATATTAATTAGTATCCAATTAGTAACTTTAAGTCTTAAATTCTACACTCATTTGCAACATAACAAGGTCACGCAACCAAGAAAACACCATGCAACATCAGATGTTGTAGACGATATGGCCAGCATGCATGAAGACCTTATAAATGCAACTAGAAAATTTGTGATCCCCATATCCCCCGCTCTTTCCCCCCACTCTCTGCACTTCAACCCAAACAAGGGCCATTCTCCTGTCAGAACAAAGTGAATCTTCATCTAGTGTGCATGTACAGTGGAAAGCAGCTAAGCCACCCTCCCCCAACCCCTGTGCATCCTCCCAATCCAGAATGTTGTCCCCAGGCTCTAAAAGATGATGAGTGACATATTTAGGTCACCAGATGTGGAATGTTCAGCAGACCAGCTCTTAGAGAGTCCCTGCCGTCCCTCATAGATATAGCTGGCTGCAAGATGTCTAGCAGCATTTATTGTTTTGATATGGAGTTAGGAAGCTAGGTTAGTGTTAAGCAGATTTTTAGATAAATTAATGTAATATGATCATTTTTATCAATAGTTTGCAGTTTTCCCAATCCATCTTTTATCATGAGCAATATTGCATCTCATACTTAGCAAAGAGTCACCTTTTGATCACTGTAGGCATCTTCTGTTATCCTAGAATCACTGAATGAAGCTGCTCATGAGTGAACTTTTGGTATTTTATGCCATGGAATGTGTAGATAGGTTTCCATTCTTATTCCAATACCAGTACCAGTAACCAAGCCCTTTGCATGCTCATTCTGGCGACGGCCAATCTGTCTGGAATCCTTGGCGATCTTCTCCCTGACTCTCTTGCTCTCCCTCAGTGCTCCCCAAGGAGGAATGGGACATCAAGATGGAACACTCACGCGCCTTAAACATCATGGGCCTTGTGAGCTTTGCCACAGTGCTTGGTCTTGCACTCTCGAAGCTCGGCCCCAAGGGGAAGCCTCTTCTAGATGTTTTCCACTCACTCTCTGACGCCTCCATGGTCATCACCTCATGGCTTATTTGGTCAGTCAAAAAACCTGAATGAAATTACAATTTTATGTTATTTTGAATATTTATCAAATCATTCCTCAGTGATTTTCAAAAAGGAGTCTTATTTATCCTTCTTAAGTCACATAATATACAAAAGTAAATCAGATAATAAGAAACAAGTTAATACAATATGGGCCATTAAAAGTCATTGTTGAAGCAGTGTAAGACAGTATTTTCCCTTGGGTGAAGATTTTTAAAAACATATAAACTCATCTCCCACAGGATCTCACCTATCGGTATCCTCTTCCTCGTGGCTTCCATGATGATTGAGATGGAAGACTTCAGTGTCATGCTTGGTCAGCTTGGTCTCTACTTCGGAACAGTTGTCTTGGGTATCTTTATTCACGGCCTGATCATCCTGCCTACTATCTACACGCTGCTCACGAGACGGCTGCCCTTCCGCTTCTTGGCCAACATGACACAGGCTTACATCACAGCCTTTGCAACTGCTTCCAGGCAAGCAGGATAACCTCAAGAATATCTTTGCAAATATTGCTTTATTTTGTACATTTTTGTGTGACCAAAATTAATACATTTTCAAGTGATAAAGTTATTAATTAAATACAATTTTTATAAATGAAAATTCTACTTTAGTTCAGGAACCCTGCCTGTGACCTTCCAGTGTCTTGAGGAGAAGAACAAGATTGACACCCGTGTGACCCGATTTGTCATTCCCATTGGAGCCACCATCAATATGGATGGCACAGCCCTGTATGAGGCAGTGGCTGCCATTTTTATTGCACAAGTCAGAGGCATGGCACTCACAATTGGCCAGATTGTTGCTATCAGGTTGGAGAAAGTGTTTTTTCTTGTTGAAAACTTACATACTTGCAATATGAATTAGAACAACTTTCTTCAGTTTATTGATTTTGCTCTAATAGTAGGTAAAAGAACTGGTACAAAAAAAAGCCTTTAAAAAAATTGTTGTACAGATGATTTCATTTGATCTGTTTTCTCAACAGTATCACAGCCACTGCAGCAGCCATTGGAGCAGCTGGCATCCCACAGGCTGGTCTAGTTACCATGGTAATGGTGCTTGATGTTGTTGGTCTCCCAGCTGAAGACATCACTCTTATTATTGCTGTTGATTGGTTACTGTAAGTCCTTTTTTCATTATTCTTTCTTGCTTTGTTTTATGACATTCTGCATATAAGTATCAATAAAAATTGACGAAGGGAAATATAAAGTAGTGAATATGAGTTGTGGTTCTCAAGAGTGGTGATTTAATCTCTGGGGTAAAACTTCCAGAGCAGAAGGGTTGATTTCTCTTTTAATGTACGGAAAAGTATATATCTATTCTGCAATCACTGGCCAAATTGCTTTCACACCAAATAACTTATTTATCATTATTTAATTTAGTGAATTATGAAGGTTCCTAGTAATTGTATCAGTAGTAATTTTGCTTATTTATTGCACAACTGAACACTTTTCATATTTTTGTTTTGCTCAGGAAAATAGAGCAGTACTTTTGCACTTGCAACACTTTATTTTATGGTAATCACTAATTATAAAGGAATTATTATTTGCTTTTTCCTTTGCCTTAATGGTATTTAGTTTGTTTGTTTTTTCATATCTTGACTTATCTTAACCCGTGCACTCTGTTGGTTTAAAAAGCACACATTGCTTGTGTATGGGTCTCTCACCAACAAGCAGTAAATTTGTTGTCCTGAATGTCTCTTATCTAATTCAGTTTCTGCCTCTCTCTCTCTTTTTCTTCCCCCCTCACACACACACACAAACACACACACATTGCAATGTAATGGGGGGATTATCCCACCGTGATGCCACCAGTTGTAATATAATGCGAAGTGGATCCCACTGGCTGGCACCACTTGTAATGTAGTGGAGGTGGAATTCTCCCACTATTACTTGGTACGTGGTAGATGTATGGCTGAAGTGGTATGGCACTAGTAAGGAGCTGGTAAGTTCCTTGAAGGTGTTCTGGGGTTAAAGTTGTCGCTGGTTAACCCATTGGCGCTGGGTGTCACGTACGTACATGCCATGGCTGTTATGGACCAAACGCCGGGGGCATCATGCCATGCCCATTCCCGCGCTACTGGCTACTGGACGGAGGTAGTTTTTCTCCACTAGTAGTGGCTTCATTTATATGGTAAAGATTTTAGGCATTGGCACCTAAAGTGAAGGTAAACCTTCAAAATTTTAATATTTTTATAAATTTTAGAAAAATAAAAGATTTTACGTGCTATATGTCGCTCGCAAACTACCGATCGAGCCGGGCGCAAACAGGGGAAACTGCCAGTGCGCGCCAACAAGCCAGTGCATACGTAAACTTGACAAAATTTTTACCCGTCGCTGATGGGTTAATTACGGGTAACTGGTACAGATAGGCAAGGCAGGGACACCCAGGGAGGAGCGTGTCCTGCCAAGCCCGTGAGGGTGAGCAGTCTGTCTGTATGGCACAGGAATTGCCATGAACAAAGTTCGTTTTTCAACAATTCACAATGGGAAAAATGAAAGAATATGAATGAACAAAAATTCAGAAATATCGGTTCACATGACTGCTTCGTTCACATAAACTGGGTATGTTTTTACAATCCAAATATTGTGACTAGGGAACAAACTGGCTGACAGTTCATGAAAAATGGAACATTTTAATATCAATAATAAAAGTGGTTAAATTCATAGTAATTCAAAATATGCATTTTCTAAGAAACATTTTAAGTATAAACATGACATATTTATACTGAAGACATCAGAATAACAACATGGGAAATGTATATGAGCAATAAAGGTTGGATTAGTGTATTGTACGGTCACTCAGCTAATGTCACCTTGTTCGGGGCACAGGGCACTTTGGAATCTTGTGAAATAAACAGCACATGGCTTTTGTGGTCTGTGTCTGTCTGTCACTAGACACACATGTATATACAGATAAACACGCACACGCACACACACACACACACACACACACACACACACACACACACACACACACACACACACACACACACACACACACACACACACACACACACACACACACACACACACACAGATAAAGCAAGAGAAAGAGATGCAAAGATTGTCAAATATGAAATTATTCAAAGATGTTTGGTGTAAAATGTTTGAGGAATGACAGAGAGGGAGAGTGGGGTATGAGGACAAGTCACCCCATACCCTTCCTGGTGGAAGGGTATGGGTGAAGTAAAGGAATAGGGGATATAGAGGACGGAAGGGAAACCTGTGATGTTGAACCTGCCAATGATAGTTCCCCATCCTGGGTATGGGGCATATCTGGCTCATGTACGTGATTGGTGGAGGCAGGGGTGGGTGGGTGGGTGGAGCTTCAGAATCTCTAGGGAAGTATATGGAGTCTAAAAATAGATCCAATGCAACTAACTAAAATCAAATGGAATGTTGGCATCATTGTGTGTGTCGCTGACACTTCATTACACCAGTGTTGGTGTCACCTTATAAAACAGATCAAAATTCATAACGATCAGCGGTATTATTTTTTTTAAGAAGTGAAAGATATTCAATTACTATTTTACTGGCTTATAATCTTTAAAGTTCTTTTCTTTAACATGAAGTTTTATTAGTAGTTCTTCTGAAGTTTCATTGACAAGATTGCAAAATTCTCACAGAAAAGGAATATTTACAAATTTGAAACTCAAATGACTTATTTTCTATGCTTTGCAGAGACCGATTCCGTACCTTGATGAACGTTCTGGGAGACAGCATTGGTGCTGGAATTGTGTACGAATTAAGCAAGAAGGAACTGGAGAAAATGGGAAATGTTAATGCAAATGGAGATGTGGAAAGGCCATCCAACGAAATTGCTATGGATACAGTAGAGTCGAGCAAAATGTGAGATTTTGCAAATGCAAATGCCCAGTTAGATATAACATGTCCCAGCTCTGCCATTCCTCTCACCTCCAGGTCACAGGACAAGCCCTGTAGCCCACCAAAGGAGGCTACACAGAGCTAGA
>NW_020870077.1:613756-616256 GCF_003789085.1 Penaeus vannamei | reverse complement strand
ACTCTGGCTTACAACACTGCTTATCATCGTATAAGAAGGGATTCTCCATTTTTTGCTTTAAAGCACAGGGATCCACAGTGGTCTTATGGTTGCTGAGGAAGTTGCGCCCTGGTATAATCTGGATGATGATGCTCAGGAGGTACGAGCAGTAGGATATAAGGTTTTTAAAAGATGTCAACATTACATTGAGGAGGAAATTCGAAGGAGGCCGGCAGACAGGCTTGGGGCAAGACCTTCTCCTATTTCGGTGGGAGATAGGATATATATTAAGGCTATAGTTAAGCTGGGATTGAGTAAGAAAGTGCAGCCACTATACACTGGCCCCTATCGAGTTGTCGAAAAGGTCAGTGAGGTGGTGGTGAAAGTTCAAAGGTTAGCTGATAAGAAAGTGTCAAAGGTTCATGTTGACAGGGTAAAGAAGGAAGCATGCCTTCGGCCGGGGCAGGCTCACAACATAGATAGGGCGTATCCTGTACATGAGGATATCATGGAAGATGAGATGGATGACGCAACTGGCTCAAAGTCAGTGGGAAATCAGGGAGACCTGAATGCTCATAAGAGTACGCGGGGAAGGAAAAAGGATAGGTGTGGGAGGGAAGGTACCTGCACTTATGATTTACTTTCTAAGGGACGGATATAAAGAAATTAAAGGTTGTAGGATTGGTGGGTGGCTTTAGCTAACATAAAGTCAGCTGTAAACCAGAGGGACCTGGATGTTCGGAGATCGAGCAGGGAGTCTGTGAGTTTCAATTATACCTGGTATGGGGCAGTTACCCCGTATTGGAGTTACTTTTGAAGTGTCACAGGGAAGGGTTCCAGATTGGTTTGACTGGCATAAAGCTCGTTTGAAACCAAGGGGAAGCCTTGCTGTTAGGAGAATTTAGCAGAGATAGGGAATTCTGGAGTCTGTGAGTTTCAATTGCACCTGGTATGGGGTAGTTATCCTATATTGGAGTTACTTTTGAAGTGTCACAGGGAAGGATTCCAGGCTGGTTCAACTGGCATAAAGTTGGTTCGGAACAAGGGGGAAGCCTTGCTGCTAGGAGGAATTAGCAGGGATGGGGACTGCAATTCTGCAGGAGTCCAGGACGTGAGGGCAGTGACCTCCTGGCAGATGGTTTCTGTAGGACTGCAGAGGGCACATTATGTTTTACAGGAGGCAATAGACCATTCAGGACAGACTGACTTTGGTAAGGGATTTTTCATGAATTATGCAGGACAAAGACAGATCTGGGCACTCTATTATGGAGGGAATGTCAGGGCCGGGGATGTGGCAAACTTAGCCAGGGGTTTGTTACAAATAAATAATCGATTTGACCAGCTACATGCACTACTAGTGTCCACAGGAGTGACAGTAAACCAGGCCTATCATATGAGTGAGGTTTCCTTAATTTTGATTGATAGTGTATTAGTATATTAGAATCTGCCCAGAAGAGAATGGAGGATTCTTTAAAAAAATTGGAAGAAGCTTGGAGACACGAAATTATAGGGAAATGGTACATGGGATTAAAGAAGTCAGGAGCTGGTTATGGCAAGACTAAGAGAGGCTATAGTAGGGAAATTGCCAAGTGACCTCATGTCAGCTAATACCCAACTAAATATTTTTTATGCCATTGTCATGGAAGGGATGACATTGTTATTTTCCCCTAAAGAGGGGAATTTGCACCTGTTCTACGATGTCATGCAGTTGGAGGTCCAGCCGACGGGTCACGTGGACACTGATGGTGCATCTGGCCCTCCCTTTGCCAAGGATACAGCTGGATATGTTCAGAGTCCAAAGTTTTCCGTGACTGGTCCCCAACTCGCATGTCTATGTAAAGATCAAGATTCTGACTTGTTTCTGCTTCTTTCAGAATCCAGAAATCTGTTATTGAGATGGAGGAACTGGACTCCTGTCCATTGGTTCTGCCGAAGGCCCAATTCAGCAGGTACCGCATCGCCGGAGCCATGTAAGGAGGTGCTTCAGTGCAGTCTTCTTCGGCGACCTCCAGGACGATACAACATACGATGAAGTGGTTATATATGACTTCCTGCCGGTCATGGTGCGGGATCTGGACCGTCGGCTGTGTAGCATACCTCGTCCGATGGAGATAATTTCCCACGTCAGGTGGAAGGATCTACTCTCAGGGAGCGGGCCTGGGCCAGGGCCCTCTTGAGAGAAGATGAACGGTTAAGGAAATACAGCCGTGGAAGAGTGATTTTACTGCGAAGGCTTCCCAGAGCGAGTCTGACAGGAGTGGATGAGTTCCATAGTAGCGCCATGCACCACTCTGCGGGGCAGGGGTCAAATGTCCTAGGAAAGAGAACTTGCTTGCAGGTTCTTGGCCCTAAAAGCATGGTCGCCACGGGATCTACTGCTCTTGTTGGAGTAATCGGGACGATTACTCTGGGGAGAGGAGTGATGTCGTACTGAAAACGAATCGACAAGAAAAACAGCGAACGCGAGTGCCTCAGGGAGGGTCAGATATCACCTAAACACGTGGGGAGACGGATCGCGGAT
>NW_020870077.1:588756-593756 GCF_003789085.1 Penaeus vannamei | reverse complement strand
TCTCCTTTCTCTGTTCAGTCTCTTCTCTCTATTCTCTCATCTCTTCTCTCTCTCTCTCTCTCTCTCTCTTCTCTCTTTTCTCTCTCTTCTCGTCTTTCTCTCTCTCTCGTTCAACTCTCTCCCTCTCTCTCATTTTTTTTTTCTCTCTCTCTCGTTCAATCTCTCTATCTCTCTCACTCGTCCAGTTTCTCTCTCTCTCTCTCTCTCTCTCGTTCAATCTCTCTCTCTCTCTCTCTCTCTCTCTCTCTCTCTCTCTCTCTCTCTCTCTCATTCTCTCTCTCTCTCCTCCTCGGTTTCTCTCTTCTCTCTCTCGTTCTCAATCTCTCTCTCTCTCGTTTGTTTTTCAGTCTCTCTCTCTCTCGTTAACTTCTCTCTCTCTCTCTCTCTCTCTCACTCTCCTTTCCATTTTTTTTTTTTATTCTCTTCTCAGTCTGTTCAATCTTTCTCTCTCTCTCTCAGCTCGTGCCAGTTTCTCTCTCTCTTTCTCTCTCTCATCTCGTTAAATCTCTCGATCTCTCTCGTATTCTCTCTCCTCGTCAACTCATTCCAGTTTTTTTTTTCGTCTTCTCTTCTCTCGTTTCCATCTTTGCTCTCTAATCACATAGGTCTCTCTCACTCGTTACAGATCTCCTCTCTCTCTCGCCCCCCCCCCCCCCCGTTTCAATTCTCTCTTCATCTCTCCTCATCTCGCGTACCAGTTCTGCCTCATCTCTCAATAAAAGAATAATCCGTATGTTACAGGAGGTGTCGAGAGTACACAAGCTATCTACGTTGGTAAATATGGTGGTAAACGTCTGCAGCGAATTTGAGGTTTTAATATTTTCAGAACTATAGCGTCATAAGCTAAAATTCATGATCATAGAGATCACGGCCCGAGATAGTGTCTGGGCCCCTCCCTCTCGTTCAAACAGGCTCTATCTTCTCTAATAGTGTCTCCTGTCTCTCATCACAACTTCGTCAGTTTTCTCTTCTCTCTTCGTTTCAAAAAATCTCTCTCTCTCTCACTCGGCGAGGGTTCGGACCGTTGGTGCGGTCGCCGGACGCAGTTCGGGGGGATAGGGGATGTGATGCGGTGGGCGATGATGTCGGTATCGGTGGCAGGAGTGGCGAGGCCGGGCGGGGGAGCGGAATGGTGGGTAGTCGAATGGTAGTGGCGTAGTGGCGGAGGGTCGGCGGCGCGTGCGTGCGCGTGGGGCGGGGGCGAGGCGGTGCAAGTGGGGGGCGCGGCGATGATGGGGAGATGATCGGGCGGGGTCGTTCGCGGGCGGGGGGGCGGAGGAGGCGCCGGGGCGGTCGACGAAGGGGGGCGGGGGGGGGGGGTCTCGTCGGGCGGGCGCGGGGGTCGGGGCCCCGAGAGGGGGGCGCGCGTTCCGGGCGTACGGGGGCGGGGACAGAGGGGGTGAGCGGCGGTCGGAACAGGAGGGAGGAGCTGATGATTGAGGGGTCTGCGGGGCGGTTTCGGGGGGGCGGTCGCTGGTGCGAGCTCGATCCACGGCTGGATGGGGGCCGCGAAGTGGAGGGGATGGCGGAGAGGCGGGCGGTCGGGGGGGATAGACGACGGGGGTGGAAGTGAGGGGGGGAGGCGGCGGCGGTGGTGGCGTTAACGGGAGCGGCCGGTGAGCAAGGGAGGCGCGGGGCCGGGAGACGTAGTTGAATATCTGGGGTAGATGGGGAGCGGGGCTGCTTGGCGTGCGGGGGGGGGGCGGGGGGGCGTGTAGCGATTCGCGCGGGCGGACGCGGTGCGTCGGCGGGGGGGGTAAGACCGGGCTCCGGGGGGGGGGGGCGGGGGAGGGTCGGGTTAGGCGGCGGTGCGGTGGTAACGTGGTCGGAGGTGGTCGCGCGGGCTGTGTGTCCGCGGGGGCCGCGGCGTCGCGAGGCGTATATGGGAGTGTCGTGGGGCGCCGGCGGGGCGTCGGGTCGCGGTGAGAAGGCGGCCGCGGTGTGTAGGCGGGGTTGGGGGCGCGGTTGGCGGTTTCGGGCGGGCGGGTCGTGGGCGGGTGGGGGGGCATGCGTGTCGCGTCTGTCGGGTACGTTTTATTTTTTTTTTTGTGTTTTTTTTATTTTTTAAGTGTTTGTTTTTGTTTTTGTTTTTTTTTGTTTTTAACTTTTATTTCCTTTGTTTTTTTTGTTTTTTTATGTATTTGGTTTTTCAATAGTTTTTCTTTTTTTTTTTTCATTTTTGTGTAGTTTTAGTTTTTGGTTTTTTCTTTCGTTTGTTTGCGTTATCTGTTTTATTTTGTGTGTTGATTATTTTTTTGTTTTTTTTTTATAGGTGTGTACTTTATTGTTTATTTTTTTTGTTTTTCTCTTTTTTTTTATCGTTTTTTTGTTTTTTTTAGTGACTGTTGGTTATTGTTTTTTTTTTTTATGGTGTCTTTTTTTTGATTTTTTGTTATCGTGGTTCTTGTTTTCGTGTACAAGGTGAATGTGATGACCTCGCTGAACTTCGACCAGTTTCTCTCTCTCTCTCCTCGTTCAAGTTCTCTCTCTCTCTCACTCGTCCAGTTTCTCCCGGTCTCCTCTCTCTCGGTCCAAAAAATTTGTCTCTTCCCACCTCTCTCTCTCTCTCACTCGTCATAGGTTTCTTCATCTCGTCTCTTCGTTAATCTCATCCTCTCCTCAACTCGTCAGT
This sequence comes from Penaeus vannamei, assembly GCF_003789085.1. NCBI lineage: Eukaryota > Metazoa > Arthropoda > Malacostraca > Decapoda > Penaeidae > Penaeus > Penaeus vannamei. The sequence continues at coordinate 591,124 of NW_020870077.1, read as the reverse complement.
TTCCTCCTCCTCATCTCAGTCTCCGTAAACTCGTCTCTCTTCAATCTCTCTCTCTCTCAATCACTCGTCCCCAGTCTCAGTAACGTCTCGCGTCCCAATAAACCATAACTCTCTCTTCGTCCTAATTAAAGTACGTCTGTCAACATCTGTTCGCTCGTTTCCACCCTTCTCGTTCGTCCTCTCCAGTTCAATCTTATCTCCGTCTATCTCTCTCTCATCGTGCTCCAGTTTTACTCTCTCTCTCCTCTCTTCTCTCAAACTCGTCCCAGTCTCTCTCTCTCTCTCATCTGCTCTCCATCTCGGGTTCAAGTCTCTCTCCTCTCTCGTTTCAAAAAAATAACATTATAGTGTTCTATAGATAGCTCTCATCTCTCTCTCGTCTCTCACAAACTCCTTCCCATCGCCTCATCTCGTCTCTCTCTCCTCGTCCAGTTTCTCTCCTCTCATCTTCTCATCTATTCGTTCTCCTCTCCCTCATCCAGTTTTTCTTCTCTCGTTAAAGTCTCTCTCTCTCTCTCGTTTCATACTCTCTCTTCTCTCTCTCGTCAGTCTCTCTCTTCTCGTTCAACTCTCTCTCTCTCACTCGTCCAGTTTCTCTCTCTCTCTCGTTCAATCTCTCTCTCTCTCTGTCTCTCACTCGGTTTCTCTCTCTCTCTCTCACTTCGTCCAATTCCTCTCTCTCTCTCTCTCTCCCTCTCTCAGTGGTTGTGTGTGTGGGGGGGGGGAGGAGTCGACCTTGTAGCCGCTTTGTTATGATGCCAGACGCATGAGTCAATACGATTATGAGTAAATCTGCTCTTTTAAAAGGAAGAGTGAGTATCTGTGTAGTAGTAATTAGCAGCCATCCTCTTCGAGTTTCATATCACGTGGTTTATAACGAGACTTTGCTATAGAGAAAAAAAATATATACACATATAGGTTAGTATTATATCGTGAAGATATGTATTTGTGTCACTACAAATGATATATCAATGGCTTCAAATATTCTTTGAATTTTATTGGCAACTGGACTAAAGGTGTCAAACGAAAGATACTCGAAACATCAGTGTATATTTTCAGGATGTTGTTATCGAGGAATGTGATAACCAATTTCCACGTGGTTTTGAAGTCATTGTAGTATAATGATTTAGTCTGTGCTTTGAATTTGAAGCCTAATCGTAAGAGGGTTTTCCGGGACTTCACGATCGTATTTACCAGCGGTCACTTACCATTGCGTTTACCAGCGAGGGAAAAGTGGGACTCACGAAGCTATGGTAACTCGCACGGACTGAGTTACAATCGTAAATTGACTATTTCTATTGGTAGCCAACAGAGGGCTCTAGTAAAGCAATTCCACCAGTCAGCGAGCGCCATGCATAATCTTTTAATTACCTTCAGCCAATCAAGCAAACCCAAAAAAACAGCCCAACAGATTAATTACCTTCGGCCAATCATGCAAACCAAAGAAACAGCCCAACAGTTTTTTATTTATTTTTAATCCTTGTTAAACAAAGAAGCGGACCAAACATTTTTTTATCCATCTCCATGAATCGTCAATAAAAAAAGAAGAAAAAAAATCAAGCTAATTTTTGTCCGTGCGATTTGGAGTTTGTTGTCCTTTGAAAAAATACCAAAGACACAAAAATTGCTATGTTTAACGTTGGTATTGCAGTTTAATATATCAGCGAGGTAGTTTTTTCCAATAGATTTTGTAATATTTATGTCAGAGAAGAATTCTTTAAGTATTTACTTATCTATCAATTCCACGCACTCTAGAGTCAATTGTAGGCCTATGTCTACTTGTAAAATTACGAGAATTTGTGTGGATTTTATTCTTGCTAGTTCCATGTGAAATTTGCGTTTCCTCGTCATGTCCACATGGTGATGTCTGTTTGCAATCATACTCATTTTAACAGGTAGAAAAAGCAAGCCAGAGACTTTGCTTAAATATTGATTTTTGGACGAGATAACACGTGGTGCATCGTGCTCCGACCACTGGTAAACTTTCCTATGATAACTCTAATGTTAAAAGTTGTTTGTGAATCCCGCCGCTGTTTGTGCACCATTGCAACTCTAATTACCGGTGATTTTGCCATCGTGCGTGCGTGTGAATCCTGCCACCTGGATATAACGTTGCCATTTCTGTATCTATAAACTCGGGAATTCTCTTTGGGGATTTTTTCGTTTTTCTCTTCACTGTTGAAAAAAATATCTGCAGTTTGAGTATCCCACAACTTGTAAATTTATAGATTTTTATATACATCTTTAGCAGGAAAATATCAGAATTTGTTTTATTATTGCCTATAATAAACATTGATGGCAACTCAACTCCATCTTTTCTATGGAGTTGATGACGTCATTACGTATCAATACATGATTGGTGGGATTA
>NW_020870077.1:578756-586256 GCF_003789085.1 Penaeus vannamei | reverse complement strand
ATAATAATAATAGTAATAATAATAATAATAATAATAATAATTAATAATAATAATAATAATAATGATAATAATAATGACAATTATAATTCATAATAATGATGATAATGATAATACTACTAATAACGATAAAAGATGAAAAATGATGATAATAGTAATAACAGTAGTAGATGATGATATGGATATGCTTATTGTTAATGATAACGACGATGATTACAGTAATAAAGATAACTTCAAAAGTGGGAATTATTATATCAATATAGTTATAAGATATAATCATAAACAATAACTCATGATTTAGGTATTTGGAAAAAAGAAAGAAATTTCATATTCAAATATTCGTAGAAGAAAGATTTCAGAATTTTTTAAAAGGAAAATTCCTGCTAAATAGCCTTGTTCAGAGTCTGGGAGAAAAATGGAAACTCTTGCTTAGATTTATGTCTTGCTGTTGGCTTGGATGCGTGTGTGAGGTCAGGATAACTAATGTGATGGTTGGGAGAAAGCAAGAAAAAGGAGAAAGAGGGGAGGGGAGGAAGAGGGAAGCCCGGAAGAGTGAAAGAAGGACAGGAGGTCAAATGATGGTGAGAGCTGAGGAAGAGGGAGATGGAAGAAATAAGGCAGAGGCAGGATCATTGAGGTGAGAAGGAGATGAGGAGAGGGTGGAGAGAGGAGATGTAGAGAGAGAAGGAGTGACGACGTCAGACGCACAGACACAGAAACAGACAGGACAGACAGACCAAAGCAGAGATGAGAGAGACCGGCAGCGACGATGAGTATGAATAGACGCCAGAAGATCTATAAAGAGAGAAAGTAGAGAAACGACTGATGAGTGAGAGAGAGAGAGAGAGAGAGAGTGAGAGAGATCGAGATGGAGAGAAAGAGAGAGAGAGAGAGGATGAGAGACAGACAGACAGAATAGACAAAGAGCCAGAGAGAGAGATCGAAGAGAGATAGGAGTAGACAAGAGCGAGAGACAGACAGACAGACAAACATACGAAAGAGAGACAGACAGATGAGAGAGACAGACGAGACAGAGAGAGAGAGAGAGAAGAGAGAGAGAGACAGGACAGACAAGAGAGCGAGAGAGAGAGAGAGAGAGAGAGAGAGAGAGAGAGAGAGAGAGAGAGAGAGAGAGACGAGACAGAGAGAGAGACAGACAGACAGAACAAAGAGAGAGAGACAGACAGACAGACAAAGAGAGAGAGAGAGAGAGAGAGAGAGAGGTACAAACCAATTTCACGACTACATTTTTGAACAATTCGGCGAAGGTGAGATGCTGTCAATCTGTTCCCCAAGCAGGCTAATGGTACTGTCGGAGATCAGCTGCATTATGGAACAGTTCTGCTGACGGAGAGCGAGAACCAAAGCACGTCAGCGCCATCAGCATCATGGGGGAGAGAGATGGAATTGATTACTGACAATTGAGGAATTACTAACAACTGAGGAACTACTGACAACTGAGGAATTATTAAGATCGTTCCCCAGAGAGAATGGAAACCCAGCAAAGGCTACGGTTGTTGAAAGACGTGTGATATTTTTGAGTTGGGAATTTGTTTTGCCTATAAGGTGCTCGCTCATCAACACATACTCAAAACATTCGTTCGTTATAAGAATTTCCCTTTTTTATACCAATGAACAGTTCTTCATACAAGCATTAACCAAATCTACTTGAAAACTAAAAGCCATTCATAATCTAAGGACAACAGCTGTTGTGGTAAATGCCACTTCTAGGCCTCCATCATGCCCCTATGACGAAGCTGCTAACCATGAGAATGCTTCCTCTACACCATAATACGATGGGTAATCTCAATTTACTAAGGTAGCATAATAACGTGAATCCCAACCAGTCTGATATTGTGGATTGTACTGACGAAGGTTGCCTGCTGGTTCTCCTGTAGTCAGTCATTATTACTTCTTCACGTTTGAGGCTTCGGGATGGCCGGGGGGGCTTCTTTGTGCTAGGTCTCATGGCTGTTCCGATCCTGAAAACCCTGGAAAAGACACTGAAATACCTTTGACACTATATTTACAGATATTTTTCTTCTTATTATAGTATAAGCGCTCTTCTTTGTCGTAAAACTTTGAATGGAATCATAGCTGTCATCGGGAAGAGCTTGCCAAGCCATCATTATTGAAGTGAAGGAGGGACCTTTCACTCTGGGACATCTTGTACATCACATTGGCCACTTGCGGAACCCTTGTCTCGGAGGCCCAGGCAACCCTCAGTACGGGGAAACACCTTGGGAACACTGGAAGGGAGCGGAATCCCTGCTAGTGGGTTGTGCTTGCTGAACCGTATACATGTTGACAGGTGTAGAGATATTGAATGAGAATGGATATCTTCAGAATACAAGAGATAAACATCTCTCTCTTGTTGTGAAGATATTCATTCTTTTTCATTTTCTTGTTTTCTTGTTTTAGGTTGTTCGGGTTCATTTCTTTCTGTTTATAATTCTTCTTTCGCCTCTAATGTGCCGAGGCTGGACAACAGGAACATCTACAATGCCAAATAATTGTAGATTGTATGCTAACACAGTTGTCACACACATACGCATATGTGCGATTTCATGTCGAAAAGACCGCATTTATAGATGATGCAAAGATTAGAAACAAATAGATGTGTAAAATTAACTGATAGTTAGACTGATACAAATAGATAGATAGATAGAAGGATGTTTAAAGATATATAGGTAGATAAAATAGAAAATAGACAGACATATAATGATAGAACAGACAGATGAGAATAGACAGACAAGATAAAAGATAAAAAAAAATGAATTGATGAATAAACAATAACAAGAGAAAGAGAAACCAGGCAAAAGAAACAGGAAAGGCTGATGAATCTGTAAGTAATAAAGAAGAAAACGTGTGAGAGAAACATTCAGTGACAGGCAGACAGATTTATCAGCTGACGAAAGCTCGACATAAGGCAGGTAATAAAAAAGGGACCGACAAGTAATCAGGAGAGGAAATAGAGGAAAATGACGATAATGAAAGGTATGGGAGCAAGAGAAGAGGAGTCTGTGAGGTGATAGTACAAAAAGAAGATACAAATTTACAACACATTTGACACTGTTGATTATTCAGTTACTTTTATTACACTTTCATAAAAAAAAAAAAGAAAAAAAAAAATAATCATCGTGACATTCTGAGTATCTTAAGACTCTCCTAATCACATGATTTTCGTCGGAATTAAAGATTGGAAAGATACCCCTCCCCCCCCCCCCCCAAGAAAATACACCTAAAAGAAAGAAAGAAAGAAAGAAAGAAAGAAATCCACATTATGCTTTTCTCTAAAGTTGATTCCTTATCCGTTTCAAAACCATGCTTCCTCTTTCTATAAATTTTTCCTGTTCTTCCCCGCTGAATAGACAGAATAAAAAAAAAAATAACAAAAAACAGATAAAATAAAACAAAAATAAACAAGAAAAAAAAAAAAATAAAACTTGCATGTACACCCAACTACACATACATAGTGAATACGTTAACCAATAGTTTTTATACACTACACGCCATCCGATTTTTCGTGCCATCACAGAGAATATACAAAAGGCTTGCAGTTTATTCTTAATATAAATTCGGTTTATAGAATTACGGAGGGATGTGATAGGGAGAAAGAGAGGCGGGGAGAGTGGGTGATGTATAGATAAATATATAGATAGGCAGACAGATGATAATGATAATAATAACAATAATGGTAATATAAACAACAATAATAATGATAACAATAATGATGATTATGAGGATGATGATGACGAGGATGAGGATGATAATGATTATAATGAAAGTGATGATAATGATAGTGATGATGATGATAATGATAGTGATGATGTTAATGATAGTGATGATGATAATGATAATGAGGATGATGATAAAAATGATGATGATAAAAATGTTGTTAATGATAGTGCTGATGCTGATGATAATGATGATATTGATGATGAGGAGGAGAAAGACGAATAATGGTTGGAAGATTGGATGGCGGTGTGTAACTGAAAAATTACCCCAAAAAATGACTATGGACAAATATGAACAAATTAGCGGTCCCTCTTGTGATTCCTTATCGCTTGGCTGACGTGCAATACAAATGGTTCAAATCACAATTTTGAAACGGTCTTTTGAAACGTTCATATTCATTCTCTCACGTTTCGTAATCTTCCTGGTGATCCGAACCAAGTCTCGCTCAAAGCTTCGGTAATTGTGACTCAAATAGTAACACATCATCGACGGATACAAATAGCAGTGACAGACCTTGGAAGTAATGAAGCTACGATACTGACTGGAAATAAAGTACTCAAGTGTAGAGCCACCGTTGCGGCCTCCGTGTCTGTCGTCACTCTGGCAAAGAACAACAAACTTTTGAAAACATTTGAACTTTGAGATTAGTGATGATTAACGTTAAATATGGAAACACTTCAATATCTATACCTGTCATAATATGCATGATAAACTTAAGCTAAACCGGTTTAATTTTCATAAATAGATAGATAGATAGCTATATAAATTTATATACATATATATACAGTATGTACACATGTACACATATATATTTATATATATATATATATATATATATATATATTATATATTATATATATATATATATATATATATATATATATATATATATATATATATATATTATGAATGATATATAACACATACACATACGCATACGCATACACACATACACACATACACACATACACACACAAAACGCATGCATATGTATGCGTCTGTCTGCTTGGGTGTGTATATATCTGTGTCTGCATCACCGTGAACATGATAGAAATACTTCACATGACAGTAAATGATAGTAGATAAATATCTGTGGTGTACTTAAATGCCCTTTCTGGAGTATAATAGAAGAAAAAAAAATCTGTAACAGTGCAAGCGAGAAGGTCCCCACCCGGCCGTGATGCCCCGCCCACTAGCAGTGACGTCACACAGGTGTCAGGAACTTGTCACGACAAAATGGGACGAATTGGGGTAATGATTGGAAAAAATATGGAGGAAGGAAAATGAATAGACACACCTACACACGCACGTGCACACACACACACACACACACACACACACACACACACACACACACACACACACACACACACACACAATCACGTAGAATATTAATGTGAGTGTGAGAGAGAGGAGATTAGAGAGAGATGGAGACAAAGAGAGATGAGAGAGAGAGAGAGAGAGAGAGAGAGAGAGAGAGAGAGAGAGAGAGAGAGAGAGAGAGAGAGAGAGAGATTATACAGACAGATAAACAGAGGAAACATTGGGCGTGGTAGGCAGATAGAACGGCACTGGGAGGGGGGGAGACAGAAAGAGAGGAAGAGGGGGGGAGGGGGGGGACTGACAAGGTGCAAGGAGATGAAAAGACTGGGTGGGGGGGATGAAGGCAGGGGGGGTGGAGGGGGACAGGGAGGAAGGAGGAGGTAGGGAGGGGGAAAGAGAAGAGGAAGAAAGAAGAGGTGGAGTAAGAGAAGAGGAAAGAGGGAGTAAGACGAAGAGGAGGAGGAGGAGCATGCCGGGAGGGAGGGAGTAAGAGGAGAGCGGAGGGGAGGGAGGAAGGAGAGAGAGGATGGACAGGAGAGGAAGGAGGAGGGAGGGGATGAAGCAAGAGGGAGGGGAGGGAGGAAGAGAAGCAAGAGAAGGGAGGGAGGAGGGAGGAGAGGAAGCAAGAGGGAAGGAGGAGGGAGGAGAGGAAGCAAGAGGAGGAGGGAGGAGAGGAAGCAAGAGGGAGGGGAGGGAGGCGCAGAGCACGAGGACATGCCGTGATTCAACCGCCTCGCCTCGCCGGCCACGAAAACACACGAAGTCCGGATATATAAGGTTAAAAAAAATCCGAGTCTCCAGTCCTCGCCGAATCGCTCCTCAGGTAAGAGCAGGGAGGCCGCAGCGCAGGCGTCGGCGAGGGCGAGCGGTGCACTCGTCGGCGGAGAGGGATTGCGGGGGGGGGGGGGGGGGTTTGTGTTGTTATCTGGCGTGGCGTGGGTTCTGCTCCATTTAGTATTGGTATTCAGTAAGTGGACACACGCACATGAACGGATGCCCACATGTACGCACACAAACATACACTCACAAGCACGCGCGGACACACACAAGCACGCGCGCGCACACGCGCACAAGCACGCGCACACACACACAAGCACGCGCGCACACACACGCACACTCACACACATGCATACACAAAAACACACATGCACATGCATGCCTGTATGAATATATATGTATATACACCTGGCTCTTTCAGAATTGAAAATAATTATGCATCTAGCTATATCTGGTATCTCACTGGCCATGCATTGTGACGTCACCAACTCCGCCCCCTTTTTTGATCTCGACAAATTGTGCGATGTTTTATGCAAAGTATTATCTCAGTGCATTTTCACTGAGAAAGGTTCAGTGATAATAGTGGTAAGGAAAATATCGAAAAAAGAAAAATGGAGTTTGTATCTCTGTGTAAAGAACCTTGGTTATACTGATGTATATATATATATATATATATATAATATTATATATATATATATATATATATATATATATATATATATATATATATGTATATATATATATATATATATATATATATATATATATATATATATATATATATATATATATACATATATATATTTTTAAAAAATTGTTAGCGACCATTCTCAGCTATAATTGTACAGTATCATCATTCTTATATGATTATTATCTGTATCATCTATTGACAATCTATTATGTCTTTGTAATTTATAAGCTTGTCATATTTCCTCATCATCCTTTATCTCATCTGTCATTATCCAAGCAATAGACGTTTCTTCTTTATCCAGATTATCACTGCAGTAAAATTCTTTTGGCCCGGATTAGTAGTACACTATTTTTTTCCTTTCTCTCTGTCCCTCTTCCTTTCTGCTTGTCCCTCTTTCTCTCTGTCTCTTCCTTCTCTCTGTCCCCCTCTCCCTCTTCCTTTCTTTCTGTCCCTTTTCCTTTCTCCTTGCCCCCTTTCCTCTCTCTTTTCCCTCCTTTTCTCACTTTTTCCCTCTTCCTGCCCACTCTGTCCCTCTTCCTTTCTCTTTGCCCCTTTTCCTCTCTCTCTCCCCTCTTTTTACTTTTTTTCCCCCTCTTTCCTGCTCTCTCTTTCCTTCTCCCTCTTCTCTCTCCTTTCCTCATCTCCTTTTTTCCTTTTTCCATCTTCCTGCTCTCTCTTTCCTTCTCCCTCTTCTCTGTCCTTTCCTCATCTCCTTTTTTCCTTTTTCCTTCTTCCTGCTTTCTCTTTCCTTCTCCCTCTTCTCTCTCCTTTCCTCATCTCCTCCCTCTTCTCTCTCCTTTCCTCATCTCCTTTTTTTTTTATCTTTCCTTCTTCCCCTTTCCTTCCTCCACCCTTCCTCTACCAATATATTTCCTCTATTTATCCAGATAAGATGTTGGCAATCATCATTCTCGGTCTCATCGGCGCCACGGCAGCCCAGGACGATTTTTTTGAGACCTATGGCTACACGAAGG
>NW_020870077.1:568756-573756 GCF_003789085.1 Penaeus vannamei | reverse complement strand
CTCGGTGGGTAGAACAAGCTATAAGTTGGTAAATTACTAGCCTTTTAAGTTAAGTCATTATGACTGTCATTCTGCAGGGACTTCTCGGTACGTAGAAACAAGCTATAAGTTGGTAATTACTAGTTTTTTAAGGTCATTATGACTGATACTCGTACAACCTCATTGGCAATGCTGTAGAACTAGTCACTCCTGTCTATAAGTTGTCAGTTCCGAGTTTTTAAGTTTTGTTATTATGACTGATGTTCGCGCTACCTCATTGACAATGCTTTAGACGAGCTCCCGTTAAATGCTGTTCAGCCGTACTATAGTTTTTAATACTCAAACATTCTAATTCTCTAATTCTCTCTTTCTTTCTTTCTTACTTTCTTTCTTTCTTTCTTTCTTTCTTTCTTTCTCTCTCTCTCTCTCTCTCTCCTCTCTCTCTTCTCTTTCTCTTTCTCTTTCTCTCTCTCTCTTCTCTCTCTCTCTCTCTCTCTCTCTCTCTCTCTCTCTCTCTCTCTCTCTCTCTCTCTCTCTCTCTCTCTCTCCCTCTCTCTTCTCTCTCTCTCTTCCCTCCCTCCGTCCCTCTCTCCCTCCCTCTCCTTTTCATTCCCCCTATTCCTCCTTTTTATTCCCTCCTATTCTCTTCTCCTTCCCTCTTCTTCCTCCTCCCCTTCGTTTACCACCTATTTGTATAGATCAGCAATAGTTTATAATTAGCGTTTTATAATAACCTTCTGCGCACTGTCTCTTCATAATCATCACTTTGCCTCCCACCCTATACAGATCCACTTTATCCACTGAGGCTCATAGTTCATAATATCCAGAGCATATCCTTGTAGTCTTCCATTTTATTATATCCAAAAGATTCCTACTTTATCATAACTTCAGAGATTCCCTACTTTCCTGTTATAACTTCAGAGATTCCTACTTTATTATAACTTCAGAGATTCCTACTTTATTATAACTTCAGAGATTCCTACTTTATTATAACTTCAGAGATATTCTACTTTAGGATAACCTCAAACGCATCCTCATGACCCCCCTTAACCCCCCCCTCACCATCACTAATTACCTCGTTTCCGCACCAGATCTTCTTCATCCACAACCTCGTATTTTCCAATAACCTCACGACCTCCCCCTCCCCCCCCTCCAGACCACCACATCCACAACCTCATATTTTTCCCATAACCTCACCCCCCTCCCCCTTTCCCCCCCACAGACCTCCCTCATCCACAACCTCCTAATTTCCCAATAACCTCACGACCTCCACCCCGCCCCTTCCCCACACAGACCTCCCTCATCCACCTCATATTCTCGAATAACCTCCCCCTCCCCTCCTCCTTCTCCCCACACAGACCTACCTCATCCACAACCGTATTTCCAATAACCTCCCCCCCCTCCCCCTTCCCCCACAGACCTCCCTCATCCACAACCTTCCTATTTCCCAAATAACCTCACGCCCTCCACCTCCCCCCCCTTCCCCCCTTTCCCCCCTCATCCACTTCCCAATAACCTCCCTCCCCTCCCCCTTCCCCCCAACAGACCTCCATCTCATATTTTCCAATAACCTAACGCCCTCCCGCTTCCCCCTTCCCCGCTTTCCCCCCAACTTCATATTTTCCAATTAACCTCCCCCCCCCTTCCCCCCCAGACCTCCCTCATCAACCCTCATATTTCCAATAACCTCCCCCACCTCCCCCTTCCCCCCACAGACCTCCCTCATCCACAACCTCCTATTTCCCAATAACCTCACGCCCTCCACCTCCCCCTCCCCTTCCCCCCTTTTCCCCCCTCATCCACTTCATATTTTCCAATAAACCTCCCTCCCCTCCCCCTTCCCGCCCAAACAGACCTCCCTCATCCACAACCTCATATTTTCCAATAACCTCCCCCCCCTCCCGCTTCGCCCGCCTTCCCCCCCCCCTCAATCCACTTCATAATTTCCAAAACCTCTCCCCCCTCCCCCCCACAGACCTCCTCATCCACCCTCAATTTCCATAACCTCCCCCCACTCCCCTTCCCCCCACAGACCTCCCTCATCCACAACCTCCTATTTTCCCAATAACCTCCCCCCCTCCACTTCCCCCTTCTCCTTTCCCCCTCATCACCCTCATATTTCCAATAACCTCAACCCCCTCCCCCTCCCCCCACACAGGCCTCCTCATCCCCTATTTCCCAATAACCTCCCCCCCTCCCGCTTCCCCCTTTCCCCCTTTCCCCCCTCATCCACAACCTCGTATTTTCCAATAACCTCAACCCCCTCCCTCCGCCCCCCCCACAGCGCCTCCCTCATCCCACCTATTTCCCAATACATCCCCCCCTCCCGCTTCCCCCTTCCCCCTTCCCAACCTCGTATTTTCGTATTTTCCAATAACCTCCCTCCCCCCTTCCCCCCCCTCCCCCCCTCCTCATCCACTCATATTTTCCAATAACCTCCCCCTCCCCCTTCTCCTTCTCCCCACACCACCCCTTTCCCCCTCATCCCCTTCCCCCTTCATTCCTCCTTTTCCAATAACCTCCCCCCCTCCCCTTCCCCCCACAGACCTGCCTCCCCGTGGAGCGCCTCGGTCCCCCATCCCCGCCCAGCTGCAGCGCATCATGGCCTTCGTCAAGTGCGAGAGGAGGACCCGCCTCGCCGCCTGCTTCAAGCACGACCTGCGCAGGAACATCAACCAGTTCGACCTGTCTGTCCTGCCCAGCGGCGGCGGCGGCGGCGTCCGACCCGACGTGATTGGGCAGCTCATGACGATTCTGATAGGCTCCGAATCCGCGGACGATTTGCGGCTCTACTGAGGACCGCGATGGGGATGGAGAGAGCGGGAGATCCGAAGCGCGACGGGAGGAGAAGTCATCGGGGAAGGGGGCTTCGGGGTCGGCTTTGACCCGGCTTGGGCTCCTTCGGGTCTTCTCGGCTGTGTGTCAGCTGTTTTGTCGCTTTGGAAAATTTGTTCAAACAAAATTATGTAAAGAGGAAAGCGCGGCCCCCAAAACATATTCGTTACACACACACACACACACACACACACACACACACACACACACACACACACACACACACACACACACACACACAACACACACACACACAATACCTACGTGTGAGTGTGTGTGCATTAAAAGAACACGTTTCGTTTCGTTTCCCATCTCATTGCTCAACTTGGTACAATACATTGACGAGAAAGGAATGTGCACTCTATTTTTAAAAATTAAAATGCAGTTTTTACAATGATTGTTTGACTCTCTGATTAAGAACTTCAAAGAGAAAATACAATAGAACCCATGATAGGTATATCCTTAACTATCTTCGATATAAAACCCAGGAATAAATAATGGGGGAAAATGTTACAATCTATCAAAACATAGGACTCGCCAAAGCCCCTTAATCAGCAACTTAACCCTTTGAATACCCAGGAATTAATGTTGGAGTCCAGGGCCCGTTGCAGCTGCACGCTATAACGACAAAGCTCGCCAACCTCAATAATCACATGGTCGCCAAAACGTGTTCATAACAAGCTGGACCGCTTTTCCTTTATGCTCCGCGGGATCCTGGTGTTGCCAAGCCGGGACTGCAAGCTGGTAATAAACGTGGAGGTTTTGATGTGTGGATGGAGGGAAGGGGAGTGGAGTGGGGAGGGGGGGGGTATACGTGCTGGTAAAGTGGATACAAACACATGCAGAGAGGGAGAAGGAGAGAGGAGGAGGGAGGGAGGGGAGAGGGAGGGAGAGAGAGAGAGAGACAAGGAGGGAGGTAGAGAGAGAGAGACAGGAGGGAGGTAGAGAGAGAGAGAGAGAGAGAGAGAGAGAGAGAGAGAGAGAGAGAGAGAGAAGAGAGAGAGAGAGAGAGAGAAGAGAGAGAGAGAGAGAGAGAGGGAGCGAGAGAGAGAGTGAGACTGACAGTGAGTGAATGAGTGAGAGAGACAGAGGGAGAGGGAGAGAGGAAGGGAGGGAGAGGGAAAGAGAAAGGGAGGGAGGGAGAGAGAAGAGGGAGGAGAGAAAGAGAAAGGGAGGGGAGAGAGAGAGAGGAAGGGAGGGAGAAGAAAGAGGAAGGGAGGAGAGAGAAGAAAGGAAGGAAGGGAGAAGAGAGAGAAGGAAGAGAGAGAGAGAGAAGGAGGGAGAGGAAGAAGGAAAAGAAGAAGAGAAGGGAGGGAGAGAGAGAAGGAAGGGAGAGAAAGAGAAGAAGGGAGGGAGAGAGAGAGAAGGGAGGGAGAGAGAGAGAAGGAAGGGAGAGAGAGAAGAAAGAGAGAGAGAGACGGGAGAGAGAGAGCAGAAGGACAGAAGGGAGAAAAGAGAAAGAGAGAGAGAGAAAGAGAATGGATCACGGCGAATGTGAGAATGAGTGATAGAGAGAAAGAGGGTGAGGGGGACAACAGAAAAGAGAGAGAAGTAAAGGAAGTTTAAAAAGAGAAAAAAGGAGAATAGAGTACAAGAGGGAGAAAAAGAAGAAGAGAGTTAAAAGAAAATAAAAAATAGAGGATGAGAAAGAGAGAAGAGAAAAGGAAAGCGAGAACGAGAGAATAAAGAAAGTAAGGAAAAAAACAAACAACGACACCTCCAAGAAAACCTCGAATAATGAAAAAACCAAAATAACATTGAATAAAAAAAAAATAAAAAAAAATAAAACAATAAGCCCCCCCCCCCCCGACGGATATGTCTAGCTTATACAAAAATCTACTCCAGTTGATTAACCTCTATTGTGTCTGTCTGTCTGTCCGTGTGAATCCGATACTCACACAAATCTGAGTCGATATTCGCTCCTTCGCTCTTTCGGGGAAAAAAAAATATTTATCTATAATATATTCCTATCTTTCCTTCCGTCTCTCCGCTCTGTCTCGTCTCCGAGGGCGATGAAGGGGGCTGGCGCGGTTCGTTTCCTTTTGGGATTACGTGCGGGTTCTAGGTATATGTTGATATATGCACACACACACACACACATATATAATATATATATATATATATATATATATATATATTATATATATATATATATATATAGAGAGAGAGAGAGAGAGAGAGAGAGA
>NW_020870077.1:561256-563756 GCF_003789085.1 Penaeus vannamei | reverse complement strand
GTAACTGTTACCTATCGCAGGAATACCTCGACAGGTGTGTCATGTATAGATACTGTACAGGTGTATGTTGTATAGATATAGAAGAAGTGCATGGTGTATAAGTCCCATAACAGCTGTTTGTATGAACCGTATTCATGACAAATGTGGAAAGATATGAAAGAGAACGAATATCTTCACAATACAAGAAATGTATTTACCGTTTCGAATATATCATGTATTTCTGACGAAGATACATTCAAAACCGGTCAAATACATCTCTTATATTATGAAGATATTCGTCCTCATTCATACCTCTCCACAGCTGTATGTATGAATATAGCAATAGTTCCAGGAAATATGAATGTAGCAGCAGTCGCATGCTGTATGAATGCTGTAGCAATTCTTTAGTGTATAAATGCGCTCAGTGTGTAAAGGAACTCTGGATTGATGACTATGAAGGAAGGGGCAAAGACCTTTTTGGGATAATGTTTTAGCTTTGTTTGTTCTGGTGTCATAATTGTTTTTGCTTTTCATAGTCTGTCTCCATTTCTTTGGTGTTTTTTTTTTTTTTGTTTTGTTTTGTTTTCTTTTCCTAGTCTGTCTCCATTCCTTTTCTCTTTCTTCTATGTATGTCTCTGTCATTCTCTCACTCTCTCTATCCCTATTTCTCCTATTCACTTTTATTTTCCTCTCTCCCCTCTCTTTCCTCTCTTCCCTTTCATTCTACCTCGGGTTCTCTCTTTCCCTCTCCTTCTCCCTCCTCGGTCTCCTCTTCTCGAAGTGGAGATCAAGGGATGCAAAGAGTTGGGACTCTCTCTCTCTCTCTCTCTCTCGCCTTCAACTCTTTCTTTGGTTCTCCTTCTCTCCCTCAATCTTCCTTTCCTATCTCTTTCTTTCTCCCACCGTCCTTCTTTTTCCCCGCTTTCTACTTAGCTTTATCTATTTCGCTCCTCTCCTCCCCTTTTTAATTTCCTTCTCATCCCTCCCTCTCCTTCTCCCTCCTCCCCTCTTTCACTCTACCTCCCTCCCTCATTTTTCTTTTATCTCTATGTCTCTCCTTTCTCGCCTTCCTTATCCCTCTCACTTTCTCTCTTCCTAGCAATCTCCTCTAACTCCCCCTCTATCTCTCCTCCTCAGTCCTTCACCTCTTCCTCTCCCTCTCTCCATCAGTCTCTCCTCCCTTCTCTCAATTTAACTTCTCTACCTGTCTCTCTACCTTTCCTTATTCCTCTCATTCTCCTCCCCCCCTCTCTCTCCCTCTCCTTTTGCCTATCCACCCCCTCTTCCTCCCTTTCTTCTTCTCCCTGTTCCTCTTCTTTCCTCTTCTTCTCCCTGTCCCTCTCACTCTCCTCCCCCCCTCCCTCTCTCTCCTTTACCTATCCCGCCCCCTCTTCTTCTCTTTTCTCTCCTCCTCTTTCCTCCCTCTCTTCTTTCTCCCTGCCCCTCTCACTCTCCTCCCCCTCTCTCTCCCTCTCCCTTTGCCTATCCCGCCCCCTCTTCTTCTCTTTCTCTCCTCCTCTTCCTCACTCTCTTCTTTTCCCTGTTCCTCTTCTTTCCTCTTCTTCTCCCTGTTCCTCTTCTTCCCTCTTCTCTCCCTCTTCTTCCCTCTTCTTCTCCCTGCCCCTCTCACTCTCCCTCTCGCTCTCCAAACCAACACCCACTCAAGACACACAGAGCCACGGGCAAGGATTCTCTACCGCGTTCGAACGAGTAGGAGACACGGTTCACAGGCGCGCGCGAGATGCTAAACCGAAGTCCGACGGATGCTAACCGGATGAAGCTGCCGACGCCCTCCCCCCTATCCTCCCTCCCCCTCCCTCCACCCCCCACCCCCCCACACACCGGATGCGTTTCGCTCGCGTTAAATTGTTGCCGAAGACTTATAAAAAGGGCGAATGCAGGGCTGCGAGGCCGTAGTGTTCTTCGAGAGGCTGGCGAGGCGCGAGGTAGGTTGGCGGCTTCGGTTTCGTTCTTGAGGCTTCGAAGCTTCGAGACACTGGCGTGTGCGAATTTGCCGGAACGTTTTTTCTGATTTTGCTTACGTTTACACGGAAACATTTGCAAGCGCATGGACGTTCATGGAAACACAGGTACACACGCACTTACATATGCACACAAAAACATACATACATACACATGCACAAACTATATGACATTATATATTATAATATATAAATATATATATATATATATATATATATATATATATAATATATATATATATATATATATATATATATGTACAAGTATATACATATATACATATATGTATATATATACATACATATCTGTATATATACATACATACATACATATATATATATATATATATATATATATATATATATAATATATAATATATATAATATATTATATATATACATACATACATGTGTATATGTATATATATGCATATATTATATATATATATGTATACACACCCACACACATACACACACAGGTACGCGCGCCCACCCACACCCACACACACCCGCACAGGCATCCCCCTACACATGACCTA
>NW_020870077.1:548756-551256 GCF_003789085.1 Penaeus vannamei | reverse complement strand
AAGCAGTACTCAAATTCATTCACGGCGCCATTCCGACGAAACGAAAATTATTTTACCGAATCACCATTACCTTTAAAATGTTTCTCTTTCTTCTTCTCTAGGACACTCCGTCCAGTACAAGCAGACCAGGATTCTCAACTGTAAGTTCTTGTTTACCCTTTACTGTCTTTATCTGTATGTCTGTCTATCTACCTGTTTTGTTCCCTATCTTTCTATTTATGTATAGCTATGTACCTATCTATTTGTCTATTTGCCTATCTATCTATGTCTGTCATACGTCTATCCATTCACCAATCAGTCTATATGCATACTATTACTATAGATATATGTATACTTATATTCTAAATTCTTCTTGGTTCATTTTCCAGGTTACTCCGACCACATTTAGACCTGGAATCCCGACCACACTTAGACCCGGATTCCCGTCCACAGTTAGGCCTGGATTCCCAACCACAGCTAGGCCAGGGTTCTCAACTGTACGTCAGAATCTTATCTTCCTTTCTTGTTGATTTCCTCTAGATATTCATCTTCTGACTACCCATCTTTCAATCTATATTTATGAATCTATCTGTCTATCTGTCTGTTAATGAAGAATCGTCTCTTTTTTCAGGTCATCTTGAGCAACACACCCAGACCACAGTATCCTGACTTTTCCCAATATCCACCAGTAAGATATATAAATTTTGGACCAACTTTATCCCGCTGTTTAGTATCCATTCAACTAATATGCGTTTCCTTTATTTTTTGCATTTGTATTTCTTCAAATTCATACTGCAGAAAATTTTTGATCTTTTGACGTCCTAGTCTTCTGACAAATTTACTTAGATTTTGTTTTTTTTGTTTTTACGTATTTAGGCTTTTAATATATGTTTTTACGGTGATATCATTGGTTTTACGTATTTGGCATTTTAAATATATCTTTAATGCGGTGGGCGTTTTGATATCTTTTAATGCGGTGATATCATTGGTTTTACGTATTTGGCCGTTTTAATATATCTTTTAATGCGGTGTTATAATTGATTTACGTATTTAGGCGTTTTGATATATCTTTTAATGATATCATTGGTTTTACGTATTTGGCGTTTTAAAATATATCTTTTAATGCGGTGATAATTGTTTTTACGTTTTGGCGTTTTTTATATCTTTTGATATCATAGGTTTTACGTATTTGGGCATCTTTTAATGCGGTGATATCATTGGTTTTACGTATTTGGGCATTTTAATATATCTTTTAATGCGGTGATATCATTGGTTTTACGTATTTGGGCCGATTTAATATATCTATTAATGCATATCATAGCTTTTACGTATCGTTTAATATATCTATTATAATTGTTTTTACGTATTTGGGCGTTTTAATATATCTTTTAATGCGGTGATATCATTGTCTTAACGTATTTAGGCCTTTTGATAAATCATTTAATGCGGTGATCTAATTGATTTTGACTTTCACTTCTGTTTCACACGCACAGCGGAATCAGGACACATACGGTTTCCTTGTTGACGGAGAGCAGATCAGGACCTCACTCTACAAGGTGGAATCCGGGATGGGGAACTTCACCTGTGCTCTCCAAAGGCTCAGTGTGGTATGTACTGTATATGCTATGTTATTGTGGTAGGCACTCTTCTCGTGGGCTCTGTAGTGTCGTATATACTGTTATTGTGGTAGGCACTCTTCTCGTGGGTCCTGTAGTGTCGTATATACTGTTATTGTGGTAGGCACTCTTCTCGCGGGCTCTGTAGTGTCGTATATACTGTGGTAGGCACTTTTTCTGTAGTGTCGTAGCACTGTTATGTGTAGGCACTCTTCTCGGGGTTCTGTAGTGTCTGTTCTCTCTGAATTGGTTGTTCGCGGGTAATTGCTATTCTTGAGTTGTTCTGAAGTTCGGTTTGTCTCTCATGTTTCTGTCTTTAAGATTCTAAATGTATGGCTCACTCATATAGAGAAATTCATCTTCATATCAATGGGCCATTACTATTATAAATTGCTTAGGATATTCCAACTTTTTGCTCAATTGACACGGGGAACAGTCTATGATTTCTCCCCCACCATTTCTTTTTGCTTTAATTCTACCTTTTTCGTTGGTTATGATTTTCGTTTTGAGAAACAGAAAAAAAAATCAATACTATATTAATCAGTGCCTATTACTACTAATATGAACGTTAATCATTCATTATATCAAGTCATATCTACCGCTGATAACCATCTAATTAACGATATACGTACCTTTTCAGATTGACAGCAACTTGAACATCATTCCACAAAACATAAACAGGCTTGTCCTTGAACGTGTCACGGACAGGAATCTCAGGCAAGATCTTCTTAGCGGAATCAACTTCTGTCGGGAGATGGTGGTAAGTGGGCCATATTCTTCTTGTCTTTTCTCTGTGAATTCTTGATTGTTTTTCTTTTTCTTTTTTTTTTTTTGGTTACCTTTATCAGTCTCGCGTTTATTGTTGACTCTTGTCTCTCTCTTGCAATTTTCTTTTTCTTTGTTTG
>NW_020870077.1:538756-541256 GCF_003789085.1 Penaeus vannamei | reverse complement strand
ATTTTCATAGTTACAGTTATAAAAAGGGTAAAAATAGCAATGTTTGGATTATAATTACAGGTGTCATCGCATATTCCCAACATATATATAATGTATATAATAACATCAATGAACATATTTCTTGCAATGCTTCCTATAAAGGTGATTATCATTAAAAAAAAGGTATTTATTTTCAGGATCAAACGGAAGAGCGAAGGTCACACTTCAGACCGGCAGGATGTTGGTGTTTGTCTTATTTCTTCTCGCTTGTCTTGGGTCTTTCTCGAAGTCGCAGGAGATGTTCAAGAAATACGCTTACACGAAGGTAAGAGAAAAAGTAAAGACAGGAATGAATTGATATGTTAGTAGGATTGTACACACACACACACCACACACGCACAATACGCATACACGTACAAACACAAACACACACACACACACGCACGAATGCACACACACACACACACACACACAACACATATAAATATAAGTTTCATGTTCCTCAGGTGATGTCAGAGTGCCTGGGCGAGAGTGTGTACAAGGACTACAAGCAGAGGGTCTATGAAGCGAAGCGGGAGTGCAGCGGCCTGGCGGGCCTCGAGACAGACCCCTTGGACCCGCTGCTCTCGTCTCCGCCCTTCAGCGCCTTCGGGCCCTTCAGCGTCACGCAGGCAAGCCCCTTTCTGTGAACCTTCTCCGTTGGGGATTCCCCTGAGTGCGGCTGTGTGTGTTTTTTGTTTCGTGTGTACCTTTATATGAGGTACTTTTATATCTGTAGCTATTTGCTCTGTAGATATACATGCATATGTAGCTATGTATGTATTTGTAGTATATATGTGTACCTGTTGTAGCTGTACTTATATCTGTGCTTACGTATGTAGCTACGTATGTATCTGTAGCTACGTATGTATCTGTAGCTATATATGCTGTGCTATACTATATCTGTAGTATGTATCTGTACCTGGTATGTATCTGTAGCTTATATGTGTAGCTTCATATATCTGTAGCTATGTATGTATCTGTAGCTATATATGCATCTGTAGCTATATATGTATCTGTAGTATATCTGTGTATATCTGTATCTGTATCGTTATCTATATCTATAATTCATCTTATTCTGTCTATATATCTATTTATCTATTATCTTATATACCACAGCATGGCATCTGTATCTATATCAACACCAATTTCTATATTAGCGTCTATATCTATCTCTGTACCAATGACCATATCTACACCCATAGCTACGTCTGTTCACTACCAGCCCTCCTCACCCCAGCCCTCCCTCCCTCCCTCCTCCCGCACAGAACCGGCTTTCTCCAGCACCGACAGCCCCTTCCCCTCCAGCACCTTAGGCCCCGTGAGCCCCGTGTCAGCGAATCCCTTCAGCCAAGTCTTCACTGGGAGCACTGCCCGACCTGTCAGCGCCGTCAGCCCCGTTCGGCATGTCAGCGCCGTCAGCCACGTTAGTCCTGTCAGCGCTGTCAGCCCCGTTAGTCCTGTCAGCGGGCCTATCGGTGTCTTCAGTCCCTTTGGCGTCAGGCGTCCCCACTTGGAGTCCCACAGGGTGTTCCCGTTCCCGATCCGTACGTACAGGCGGGTGAGTAGTTCTGGTACAACGATAGGCTTTTATTAATTAATTACTTAATTAATTTATTCATTTTAGGGGAAAACTAGAGCAGAAAATGTGGATTGAAGGTGAACATTAAAAGGGGGAAGGAGGTTTCCAAGATGAACATCAGGGGAGGAAGGGTGTTTCTATGGTGAACATCAAAACATATATGAGGCTTCCATGGTGAACATAAGGGGAGTAAAGAAGCTCTAAATGTGAACATCAAAACAGAATAGATGTTTTCACGATGAACATCAAAGGAGATAAGAAAACTTCAATGTGGACATCAAAACGCAAAAGAGACTTTCAAAGTGAACATCAACTCAGATGAAAGACATTGAAAGTGAACATCAACTCAGAGCAAAGACATTCAAAGTGAACATCAAAAACTAGGTATTCAAGTGAAAAAAAAAAAAAAAAAAAAAAAAAAAAAATCAAGATGAATTCAAAACAAGGATGGATCTTGTGGCAAACATTTGAAGAAAAGAGATGTTCTTAAGTTAAATTGAAAGGAGGAAGAACTGTTCTCTGGGAATATCAAAAATGAAAGAATTGTGTTCAATGTGAATATCAGAATAGAAAGTTTTATGAATGCGTATCATAGCAAGAACATGAAGGTGAATAAAAGAGTGGAAAGAAGTCGTCGAAGTGTATTTTATTTATTTATATATTTTTGAAAGAATGATTTCAATAAGATTGACGCTAGAAATTTCCAAGAAGGTTTAAAACTTATTACATTTGGTTGTCAGGACGAAAGAACTGGAATATTGCATGAAATATCAATCCTTAGTAAAATTTCACGATTCACTGTCGAAGTTGATGTTCCGTTCACACACACACACACACACACACACACACACACACACACACACACACACACACACACACAAATACATACAGATACACAAC